>CM060967.1:168376250-168761250 GCA_030765045.1 Tenodera sinensis | reverse complement strand
CTTATTTTTCGATATCCTCCATCCTTGCTCTAATTTCTCTATAGAAACCCTTGCTTTTGTTTGTTTCTGTCCATATTTCCCCCACTCCTACTTCCTCCAATATTACCAAAGATCTTAGTAAATATATTTCAACATAGAACTTCTGCTTTAAAATACAGTTTATAGCACATATAAAAATGTCATGTTTAGCGTTTCTTCTATCGTACCAAAGGAATTTTATAAGTGGGATAATTATAGTTGGAGGAGTAAACTTAAAGCGAAGCATTCCTTCTGTCCGGCAAGAGGTCAAGAAATGCAGTGCCTTAAGATTCTACGTAAATTGCGTAAGATAAGCAAGTACGACTGGTAAACAAAAAGCACAGCAGCGAGAAGAAATTGCAGGAGCGCACCTGCGGGATGCACATCAAGCAGCGATAAATACAGTGTCGTAAGATTCTACGGCTTCATTTACCTCTCGCTGTTGTAATCCCAACATCACAACTTCGAGATGGTCATGTCTGATTGTTATCTTAATGTGGTTTATTGTACCAGAATTCGATACCTGCAGCAGCTCCTCATTTCTCTCAAAGTGGACAACGCGAAGAATTGCTAAGTCGGCGTTAGGTACTAACCTAACACATCTGTAAGACATCCGCTACAACACCGCTAATGTGACCTGCTACTAAACTGACAATACCCCAGAAAATTCACAATTCTAAATTCAAAAGCCCGATTCGGGATAAAGCCTAACGCCCAACCACAGTGTCTCCCATCTCAACCCACAACGGGCGTCATGAGTGGAGTGCTGTACTGGAGGGTGGGAAGTTAGAAGCACCCCAGCCGAGGCGTGCTCAGCCCTGTTCCTCTCCTACCCCTTCAGGTTTGTATTCCCAAGGGGGTGCGAGACTCGGAAACCGGCTCCCCCCTCCCACCCGATTTGTACCATCCCATAAGGGACACACATACCGCTAGGCTCGCCTTCCTATCCAGGGAACTAGATTTCTAGAGCGCATTTGTTCCCCCAGCCACACTGCTGTTCGACGACGCTTCCTGCACTGAAAGAAATCTGATGGGATGAAGGGAGAATTGAATAATATAACGAAACAAGGAACAGGAAATTCGGAGGATATGGAAATCTTCCCAGCATTCGCCTGGGAATCCGGGGAAACCTCCGAAGAAACCCATACGTCAGGAAGGTTGCCACGGGTATCGAACCCGCAACCTCTCGAATGCGGGCCACAGATGTTACCGCCCGAGCCATTCCGCTAGGTTTAACTCCGCCCATGCTCCCCAAAAATCAGGCCCTTAACTAGCTTCACTCCTAGATAGTTGATGGCATTTTTCTATTCTATCCTACTCCTAAGATACCTGAATGTGGGGGGTTTGTGGGGAAATCGGCGCTTAGTGGAGAGAATGGCGTGACTTTTCTCCAGGCTGATAGACAATCGCCAACGCCTGCACCACTCTTGGAGGAGGTAGAAGTGTCTTTGGTTCTGCGTGGGTATCTGTTTGAGTACAGAAGCACGTCTCAGCTATGTTGAGGTGTTGCTCTGTTGGTAAGTCGAACACGTAGACGCTAAAAAGTGTGGGAGATATAACAGAACCTTCAGGGACCCCGCCTCTTATTGACCTTTGTGTAGATTTCATTCCCACAACTGAGATCACAAAAGATCTGTACTTCAGTGTAACAGGTGTGATACATCCGGTATCATCGGAGCAGCAAAAGCTGGGCTCACGTTCGATCCTACCAAGAGCTGCTTGGGTTTCAAACATTTAAAAGTCAATCGTCGTATTATTTGGATACAGCGGTGCACAACGACCGCCGCAGCCTGACCGGTAGCCGTTGAGGAGCAAATCTTGTTACCTCCTTACCTGCACCCCAAACTTAGTTACACCCGCCAAACTGCAAAACCCCACACCCCTTCATTGTTTTTCTTTTTTTTTAAGTTTAACGTCCGGTAGGCCACATCGAACGATAAATGAACTTTGTGGGAGTAACTTATGCAACTTCTTCTCAGCATAAGAGAAATTCCAGGGTGTGGAGAACTATCTGAATAGTTTTGAACTCGAGACATCTAGAATAGCAGAATCACCATAGAGGCGGGCAATGTGATGATAGCTCTACCATCCATCGCTTACTTATGACTTTTATTGACTATCTGTAATCAGTTTACACTCTAGTTTTACAGTTATAAACCAATATAAACTAAACGCCAGCGCAACAGTCTCTGAAGTGCCACGGCTTATCGCCCAGCCGCTGCGTCCCGCACCTCTGCTCACTACAGGCGTCGTGAGTGGGATGCAGTAATGGAGGGTGGGACGTGGTCAGTGTCCCGAGCCTTCCCGGCCAATTATGCGGCCTTCACGACCTGGGGTTGCTCTTTCTCCATCAAGTACTACTTCAATTGGTCCCTCAGGAACCTAACGAGACTGTGTGCACTCCGTGCCAGACCTCCCAGCGGGGGAAAAATCCCCATACCGGTAAAAGGGGTCGAACCCAGGTCCTCCGCGCCAGAGGTACGCGCACTACCACTGCGCTACGTAGGCGGTCATCAACCAATATGCATTCGGTAGCGTGTTTTGCTTATCCTGAAATGGACCCCGGATTCATTTAAACACAATTTTACAAATTTAATCCATTCATTAGCCCAACATGATCTGCCAAGTTAAATAATATGTAACTTAATTATATGATTATCATTCTCCTAGAGCTACTGAGCTAATAAAATTCATTTTTTATTTTTTATTACTTTCCAGGGGGAAATTATAAGCCATCAAAGGCGTTCAATTGTATGTGGATCGCCTTGTACTTACTTCTTGTTAATCAAGATGAACTTTCACTAAAGATACGTATTTTGTTGTAGATACGGGACAAAAATACACTAGACTAAACAGATAGTAGGGTTTCTATGAAGCGCAATGTAGCTTGCATGACCACGACAAAAAACAAATAGAACTTAAACCTTAAAAAGAGTGTAAACAAGAGTATTTGGAAACCCAAATCAAGAACAAAAAATATTCTAAAATCATTAATAGCACCAGAACATTATGTTTATGTATGATTTTAATTTTCCAGAAAATTATATATTCACATACATTTTATTTGTCATCCCAACATCTTAAATATATGGCACCTTAATCCAAACTGTTTTAGAACCGTTTTTGATAAACTAAAAAATAACAGTTTTGCTATGTTAAGGATAGTTTTGCTGACAATCTTTTTGTCGCATATTTGGAAGACTGAACATAAACCAAAATTCATATTTATGGAAGTCTTCATTTATAATTCATGTTGTTCTGCTTCTCCCTTGCTCACTCATTCTCTTTCTTTCTGACCTTTTAGTTAAAATAATTTTGGGACTTCAGATTCATATATTACCCGCGAAATTTCGACATCGAATTTTTTAGCGTAGAACCATACTTCTTCCTCCACTTTCTAAGAATGTAGTAGAGAAAGTAAAATGTAATTACACAACTTAGAACGTCCTGTCCTTTTAATCTCAGCACAGCTCCACGAATCCACTACGGGATATAACATTGCTGTAAATAATGTATTTTGTAACTTTAAACTCACGGTCTTCGCGCGTAAAGAGGATCCATTTAATTCACCCTCCTTTTATCCTTAAGCGTAGTAATATCAAAGCTTTCCTGTGCTTAAACGAAATATCACAAACCAGAGGTTGCAGTTTAAAATATCAAAGGGAGGCTGTAGGAGAAACAGAATATCTAATAAATGATACTTTTAAATTTTGCTCTTAACATCAAAGCAGTAAACCAGCTGTATTTTGATATGAAACGCAAGATCAATAGAGGTCAACTACAGTGCCCCACTCTATCAACAGTCACACGTTTTCAGAAGTCACTTCTCTGAGAAAGGCTTTTTCGGAAAACTGGTGTGGATAATGGTATTACATGCAAGAGCTCTTCTATAAGTCGTATCTTAAGTGCCGAGTTCTGTTCCTGGTGGCGCCGTATTTATATGACGTATAAGATACTCGTGGCAGACAACATTCTTCTTAAATTAACATTCATGTGCATATGTATAATTAAAATAGCACCATTTAAATACCTGAGGAGTCAGCAAAAACCTGAAGTAAGAGAGCAAGCCTAGATGGTCTTCCAAAGAACCGTTTACTAGGCCAAATACCGGATTGTGTGTTAGTCCATTAGTTCTTATAACAGCCTAGGCGAGGTGCTGAGGTCTCCTCACCACATTGACTGGCATGACGTCATAACAGCAACATGTGACATACGGAGAAATGCTTGCACCATGCGTCAGTGCATTTAAGGTGCAGTGTTGTTGGGTGCATTTCGGTGAATTTTACCACTGAAGAGTCAAATTATGGATGATTCTAAAAGTGATATTACATTAAACGCATTTAATAAATATTTTCAATCACTTTTATTCCGTGATAAGTTAGATCTAGCTATAAAGGAAGACATACTCCCCATTGAAAACTTAAAGCTGTAGAACAAATTGAAGAACTTTGTGCATCCATATAAGTCTAAACTTTGTATAAAGAAAGTTTGGTTAAGCGGTCCTGAAACCTTGTACTTTCTTCTACTTGCCGTGATTGTTGCTCGGGAACGATAAATCTTAATGGAACAGTAACATGTTCAGATTGCATGCCCTTGCAACATTTTCAGGATATGCCACTGTATTAAACGCATACCTCTACATTTAGTTAGTTTTTTCCAGGGCACGTTAAAACATTTTACTGAATTATGATGAAACAATTTTTGGGGGTGGAATGCAAAATTTTCTGTACTTATTTTAAGCAAGCATTAAAGCAGTGTATCTGAAATGTGTCCAGAAGTATAAATGGTTTCCTTTTTTCTTTCTTATATTTTTATTTGTAGCTTGTATTTCATTCTACACAGTTAGCTTATTTAATATGGACAATTTTAAAGCAAAAGGTCCTAATTAGTTGATCCACCCTGTACGAAAAGCATCGCATTGAACTCAGTTCTATTTATTCAGCACTTTCACTATTCAAAATGCTCCTTGAGACACAGTTCGTAGCGTAATACCTTAAAATTGTCAGGAAAGCTTTAGGAGTCGTGGATCTAAAAAATCTTTTTTTAAAAGAAAGCACTCGCATTTGTATTTGTTCCTGGTAAAGAAAGAGGCGGTGTAGCAAAGTGCCTATTTGTGTTTCCGACATATGGAATAGACTGTCAAAAAACTCAGCTGCATGTTGGAAATATCGACTTGTGTAAACCGCGCAATACGGCGTGGGACTAATGCGCTCATTTTATCCATGGTTGTACCTACAAGTAAATATGTAATAAATCCATTTCTACGACTGTTAATTTCTATTAACATGCAGTAAATAGAAAAATAAGCAATGGTAAGAGTAGTTTGTACAGAAGTGTGTATAGAAAGACATCTGAGTGCAATACCTCAGATTTATTCAGAGATTGTTATCTTTAAACCTTGTATACTTGCTATATTTATGAGAATCCTTCATCCACTGCTTTAAAACAACAAATATTGATGAACTGTCAAGGAATAGCTCCTTTAAGAACAAGACAACTACTTACACTGCTATTCTCGCCTATAAGAGATATGATTTAATGTTGTTCAGCTGCAAACGGAGAACTGTTCTTTTTTGTCCACATCGTTAAGTGAAGGTTAACCAGCAGACTCACCTGAAAGTAGACAAGTTGTTGTTATTAGAAAATACAGTTACACATGCTGTCGCATTTTTATTTAAAATAGACCTTACCTAAGATAAAAAGAGAACAAGAAAAAGTAGTATGCACACAAACCCACATTTGCTGCTTCTTTATATAACTGCTGTTTATGAAGAAATCACTGTGCTACTGCGTAACTGCATGAAGCAGTAATAGTAATTATTTTGTCCACAATAAGCTTTCAACTCTGCTTACAAATGATGAAGTATCCAATTAATTCTTGTGTTCTGTATACCGGCAAATGTTCCGACCATGCGGGAACATGACATCTAGCATTCTTTACTCACAACTATTCATACAAATGCTTATTAATCGAGATAAGCTTTGTCGTCCACCTTGGTCATGGGGTAACTAGTTCCCCAGATCGCGAGTTCAAACCCGGCGTAAAAATCCTTAGCACGGCTTCCTCCGGGAGGGAAGTAAAGCCGGGGTCCACTGTCATAGATTTACGGCATTTCAAAGAACGCCTCTGAGCAAAATTAAGTAGTCTTTCACGCCCAATGGGTATACAGAGTGACTTATGAAGAACAGGTCCATTTCTTTATTTAATTATTCTGTCTCAAATTCACTCAGTGCCCCAATTTTGGCCCTAAATTAAGCAAAATGCCTTAGAGCTTCTATTGCATGTTCAGATGTTCATGTTTTATTCGTAGTTGTTAGTTTTATTGTCGGCAACTTTTTGAGATCTTGTTCTAGTCAACATTAAATGAGCGACTCTTCCCTGCAAAGCAATACTGGATTACGAACTCAATTACAGCTACTCATAAGATATACCAGAGAGAATTTGCTGTTCGGATCCTCCCCAAAGAAACACAATACTGGGACTGATAAACAAATTGGAAACAACTGAATCTCTGGTGAGTGAAACAGGCAAGCATCATTCATCTAGGCTTCCCACGGTTGCTGTTGACGTAAAAGCACGACTGGAGCAGTCAGCCAAAACATTATTAAAACGTTTGTCGAAAGAGACAGAGTAAAGCTCCTCATTGTGTCAGAGAGCTTCGAAAAGTGTAGGCCTATCGCCAAATAGGATTACGGTTGTCCATCAGTTATAGGAAACAGATAAGGATAGATGACTGAATTATTGTCGTTGGTTTCAGGCGTTCATTATGCAAAATCCTGTCATACTGTCCAACACATGGTTCATAGATGAAGCAAGGTTCCATTTATCCAGCTATGTGAACTCAAATAATTCACGCTATTGGGCCAACGAAAATCCACATGTTATTCATTACACCTGGTTAAAATTAGACTTTGGTGCGCAATCTGCCGAAGTAAAAGCAGAAGATTTGATTTGAATAAAGCAGGAGAAAACAGATTTTTTAACCGGCAATTTTGCTTACTGCATACATGTTTAATACAACAACAATAAAATAATTATGATGATAATGATGACAATGATGATAATAATACCTAAAAATAACACTAATAATAATAATAATAATAATAATAATAATAATAATAATAATAATAATAATAATAATAATAATAATAATAATAATAATAATAATAATAATAATAATAATAATAATAATAATAATAATAATAATAATAATAATAATAATAATTGTTTTACCGCTAGCACTACAGCCCAAGAAGGGCCTTGGCTTCCCGCCTAGCCGCTGGGTCCTCCACCTCTGTCCACTAAAGGCGTCATTGGTGGGGTGCAGTACTGGAGGGTGGAATGTGGCCACAGCGTCTGATTCCTATATCTTCTTCATGTCAGCCGAGATAACAATTTGCAGAAATTATTTTATTGTTAATTTTCTTGTAGGTGCAAGGGGAATATGGGACTAGCCTTTGAGTAATAATAATGAAATCTTTTAGAGCTGGTCGCTATATGAAAGCTTTGAAATTCCGTTCTCTTTGCACGGACAAGAGATAAAGTGAATAACGACGTTACATTTGAAAAGAGTTTTAAGTATTGCAAAACTCACACAAACAACAACGAATATCTCCGAAATGGTTCGCTCCACAAAAGAAAATGCATTTGGATATAACTTGTGTGTTTTAAGGAGATCTACATCGCTTACGGATTACCGGTTATGCAAAAGTCATCCAAAGTAAACAGGATTACATGGACTATAGCCAGAAAATTCAAGATATACATTTTGTTTGCCATAAAAGTATCTTAAACGTATGTGTATTTCAATCAAAATCGTAGAGCCTTTTTTGAGAAAATCAAAATTTTCGAAAGATTTTCTATGTAGAGGTGGAGAAATTTTATTCGAAATCTTAGTGTCGCATGCTTTAAAGATATTAAACTTAAATACCAACTTCGGTTTTTAACCGACTTTTCGTTGTTGAGTTATGCTGTTTACAGACACACGCGGACCCTTTTCTAAAAGTGCTTTTTTTGGATTCAGGAGGACTCAAAAAATATATTTCCGGTGAAATCTCGATATCGAAATTTGCGTCGAATACTATACGTCTACTACTTACTTTATGTAGTAGAGTGAGTAATAATGGAGTAAATATTGTAGTAACACTTAAATGGTAAAATTTAGCTCTCAAATATTTGATGTGTGCACATAAAGTGTTGGAGTTCATATAGTTTTTGCATAAACGTGCAGTAAAATAGACAAAGCATGCAAGCACATTAGATTACCATACTGAATGCAGAAAATTCCAGTTCCCACCGAATACGAGCGTGTACGGGAATGGGATCTAAACAAGAACGCTATCATCGACTGAAGTAGACTTCCCTGGTTTATCCAGAACCACAGACACATACCGAAGGCTGTCTCCCTTAACATAATATATGTAGTGGGGCCGCGATCAACCAGTTCTCAGTCTACAGCCTCCCCCTCTGCTCTGCTCAAGAGGCTAATGAAAGAAATCACTTTAGGAGAGGATAAACTCTAATTAAAAACCAGTGCTGCGGAAGAATCTCGCTCTCTCTCCAGACTGCAGTGCAGCTCCTCGTGGTGTGGTGCCGCGGATGTTAAATTACCACCGTGCATTATTTAACAGCCCCACTGCAACACGCGACAGGCAAAAGAGATTTCTAATAAAAGATAGCTGAATGAAGCTAGTGACGTCAGCGACGCGTCAACTATCTCTTGTCTTTATAAACTAGCATCAACATAAAGCGAAGGCCATATTTCTCTCTATATTACTGTCTTTATGAAACAGCAATGTCTCTTGTTCTTGGAGCAAAGTCCATTTTAAATCCTCAATACGCAAAATGGAAATGCTTATTATATAGGTGTGTTGCGTTCACGTGATTTTCTCCACCCACTCTTCTACAACACATCCTTACAAAAGCTTATCCTTTTGTTCAGCGAGGAAACGTCCATTATACAGGGTGTTCCCGATGTAAGTACCATTTTCAGTCATTTATAGCGTGTACTATACCAAAGATTTTGTGTTAAGGTGACGCATGCAAGAGAAATTCATAAGAGAGGTATAATCGGAACTAAAAAATGCAATACTACATCCGGGATTTGAACCACAGACCTTCCAATTCACGCACGACTGCTCTAGCCACTGAGTCAACTTGCCTATAGGACATTGGGATTTTATGCCAGCAAACTTTAACAACACCAGCAGTTTGTTGGCACAAATAAATAATAATTACATCTAAAGAATATTTAATCCCAGGACATAAAGTACTTGTAAGTCGTCCTTGGGGTGTTTATCTCTGATGTGAGATTTCCTTTGTGAACTACCGGGAAAAATACGAATCAGTTGGAGAATTCAATGTCATATTGACAAGTTGCCAGAGTAGGTCACTGATTATAGCGGCCGCGCCTGAAGCGGAAGGTCCGTGGTTCAAATTCCGGCTGTGATATTTAAGTTTTCACTTCCGATTCTATCTCTCAAACATTGCCCATACACGGCTTGTGTGTTTATAAACATCAGCAGCAAACGTGTTGGTATAAATAAATAGAAATTCATAGTTTACTGTTTGTTGATTGTAGAGATCCCTGGTTGGCTACAAGCGGCGCTGTGCCAACAATCCAGCAATGAAGTTTAGTGGTGCTAAAATCATATTACACCCACCTCAACCCACTACATGCGTCATGAGTGGGGTGCAGTACTGGAGGGTGGGACGTGGTCAGCGCCCCGAAACCTCCCGGACAGTTTTGCTGCCTTCACGACATGGATAATTATCTATTACTGAAGTAGAAATGTTACATTACATTCACACGGTTTTCTCTACTCACTTTTTTTTTTTTACCAAATACGATCTCATTTCTTTCTCTATTCGCCCTTCAGCATACAATTCATGCAATTTTCTATGATTGAAATAGAAATGCAACACATTACATACATACACGTTTTTCCCTAGTTTTCTTTTATGAGACACAATCGCAATTCTTTCTCTATTCCCTCTTTTATAAAGGATTCATAGATTTCTATGTGATTAATATGGGAATGCAACGGCTTACATTCACACAACTTTCTCTGCTTGCTTTTTTCCCTGTGATATTTGGGATTCTTCAACAGTGCCTTTGCATAGTGTTTTTATTTATTTGTTTTGGATTCTCTATAGCATCCAACGTAAGTCTAAAAGTTGTACGGGCAACGCCTTGTATTTCAGTTAGAATACTAGAACATTTGGGAGCATTTCTCCCAATAGAGTGAAAATAAAATAGGAAAGACAAATAGGTAAGGAGAAGATAATGTGCATTATGAACATATTCCTATTTAAATAAGAATTTATGTTGAATAGAAATTGCAGGGCTATCTGAGAATGTCCAGAGCTTCAGTGTAGTGTACTACATAAATAAATACATAAAATAAATGAAACAAAAATAAATATATACCTAAATCAAGGTGGTACAAGAGTTATAACGTTTCTTTACCTGCACGTTGGCATTACTACGTCAAGGTGCAAAGACCTGAAGTGCATTTTCAAACCTGTTCCGTAATGCACAGAGAAAATTACCCAATATTTGCCATGGACTGCTATTAAGGGAAGGTTTGCATTGTATTTACTATCGTGTAATGTTTGTTAACTCATGGAAAAGAAACGATGTAGCAAATAACTGATTCAGTGAGATAAACTATCTAGAATAGCTTTAAAACAACCGTAACTTTGTACTGTAATACACAAGTCGTAAACTTGGCTGAAATATTTGTATTTCTTTCATACATGTTATACAAACAAGTGATGGCAATAGCTGCTACTAATAGGGAAAATAGCAGCGATAGTTGGTTTCCTTCTCTGCCGATATTTATGAACGACGTTACTGATATGCATGTTCCCGAGAGAGTAGGCGCAGGAGGTAAAGAATATACAGAATACTTATCACACCTTATGTGGGAACTTAATGTCCTTTGAATCCTGTTAGTTTTATTGCAAATATCTTGCCTATTGAAGTACACACACCTAAATAGGAAAAGTAGATATCTACTTATATATTTTTTTTTTATTTTTTAACGACGCTGTCAATTGCCGGGAGCACATCAGCGTCGCCGGTGTGCCGGAATTTCGTCCCGCAGTTATTTTACATGCCAGTAAATCCACTCACATGGAGCTGTCGTTTTTAAGCACACTTAAAAATCATCGGCCTTGGCCGGATTTGAACCCGCGACCTTGGGATCAGTAAGCCAGCGTCTAACCAACTGAGCCACCCAGATCGACTACGCAACCCAGAGATTCCTATTATGCAGCATGATACCAAGCGAAGAGTCGTATTTACTGTTTTTACGATATCTCCATTTTCCCTTTCTCTATTATATACCTATAGTAAGTAGGAGAATATTGTATTCGACCCAAAAGTTCGATGTCGAGATTCCAGAGGAAATATGTTTTGAGGCCACTGAATCTAGAAAAAAAATTAAAAAAGGTCCGCGTGCGTGTCTGTGTGAGTGAACAGGCGTAGCTAAATAACGAAAAGTCTGTTAAAAACCTAATTTGGTATTTAACATCCTTCAAGGATGCGACACGAAGATTTTGAAGAAAATTCCTCCACCTTAAACTGCCCTATATGTGGAAAATTGTTCGAAAATGAAACGTATATTTTGAATTTTCTGACTATAGTCCATATAGTCCTGTTTACTCTTGATGACTTTTGCATAACTGATAAACCGTAACAGATAGACCAAATCTTACTATACAAAAAGGTAGATCTCGTTAAAACAAAAATGCATTTTTTCTGGCGTGAACCATTTCGGAGATATTCCTTGTTATTTCGGCGAGTTTTGCAATACTTAAAATTTACTCAAATGGAAGGTCGTTATTCACTTTAATTTGAAAGCTTTAAAAGATTTGATTATCGCTCAAAGTCTACTGTATTCTAACATTCCCCTTGTAGCTACAAGGAAATAAGCAATAAGATAATTTGTACAAATGTTTATCTTGACTAATATGAAGAAGATACAGGAATAAGGTTCTCTCTGTCTCTCACGGTTCACCAATTGCACTTAAGTCAGAATAAAGAAGACTTCACAGATTATTCCTAAAATATTCAAGATACCATGCAAATATCTCAAACATGTAGTATTTTAATCAAAATCGCAGGGGCTGAGTAAATAACAAACAACAAATTATTTCACTGTTTATCATATTCTTGGGTGAAGGGATTCTGTTTAAATTTTTTTCTTTTATTGTTAGAAGACCGTGAGCTTGAATGCCTAGTTTGATATTTAAGGACTTTTCGTTTTCGATGTATGATGTTCATATACAGGCGCACGCGGAACTTCTGTCGAAAATGCTTTTTGGGACTCCAGAAGTCTCTAAACCAGGGTTTAAGCTAGAAAACAAAACAATGTCGCAAAATGCACAAATCAAAATTTACATTTGTGCAAAATATGATAAACTTGTGCAAAATTCTGCTAGTACAAAATTCTATGAATTATAACCGTAGAATATAATGAACTCGCACGCGGACCTTTTCTAAAAAAGCTTTTTTTTTCGGATTTGGGGGGCCTCAAGACATAGGATATTTCCCGTGAAATCTCGACATCGAATTAGGTGGAATACAAAACTTACTCTACTTACTGTACCCACTAACTACACAACAGCTCTTCCGTGCCAAGGCCTACCGCTCAACCGCTGCGTCCCCCACCTCTGCTCACCAAAGTGGGGTCAATATTGGAGCGCTCTGACCCCTCCCGGCCGGTTATGCGGTCTTCACGACCTGGGGCCGCTACTTTATCCAAGTAGCTCCTCAGTTGGCCCCACAGGGACCTAACGAGGCTAAGTGCACCCCGTACCAGACCTCCCAGCGGGGGAAAATCTCATGCCCGTAGCGGGGTCCCCCGCGTCACAAATAGGCACGCTACTACTGTGCTATGGGGCGGTAGAGAAAGTGAAAGGCAAGCAGGAACGTTGCAACCAAGCGATAATGTATGCACCTAGTTCAATTAAAATATGAATTTGTAATTACGTGTTAATAACGAGAATATATAGTGCAACAATGACCTCTAATTACTAGTATCCATAAACTGAAGATGATAAGCAAGAAGTTAGTAGTCAATTGCAGACCTATGCAAAACATGTTAAGTGCCCACTTTATAGCGCACTTATGTGATCGATGCGACTTTACGACTACCAAAGAAATAGCTCTCAAGTATGAGAGAAGATATATGGCAGCTTGATGAGGTAATTTGAGGCTAATGTACTCCATATCACATCAAACACAAGATTGCGAGAATTAAACAGTTCTAACTGCTTGCTTTATGAATATGCAGAGGTCAAAGTATATGACGGACTTTAAAATACAACAATCTGCCTCAGATACAAACTACAGAGGCTGTAAACATATTTCAATAAGCCGTAACAATGTCGCAGAAACAAATGATATACGCATTTCTCCTAGCTAGTGGTGCTTTCTTCTCATCTGATGTGCGTGGTTCACTCATTCTTGTCAAATATACACTGGCTAGGTATTTGTGTGCCTTTTATGAAGTGATGGATAAATTTGTTTTAAGGAAAAAACTGCAGCGATATTCTAGTCCCAGTGAAACTAAGAATGGACATACAAAAGGAACAAAACCTTATACTAAAATAGGCATGGCCAATAAATAAATTCCTACTGAAAAGTAGAAAGTGTTAAATAAATGGTGAAAAATGAGAATTCTGAAGAAATTCCTTATTTTTGTATAGTTCGAGCGAGAACACGATAAATAACTATTTAACATCATTATCAGTTATGTTGTGGTGTTAATGTTAACATCAAACACGAGAAACTACAGTTTTGAAACAGTGTTTTAATATAAACAATAACGCAAATGATGGGTATATAATGATTATTTATATCTATGTGCGTGCGTGTATGCGTGTGTTTGTCAGTGCCTCTAGGCAGCATAACTAAAAAACGAAAAGTCGGTTAAAAACCAAAGTTGATAAGGTTAATGTCTTTCAAGTATGCGACACGAAGATTTTGAAGAAAATTCATCCACCGTAAACCATCCTTTACACGGAAAAATTTTATCTTCTCGAAAACGGTTCCTACGATTTTGATTAAAATGACTTGTTTAAGATATTTGTATGGCAAATGAAATGTATATTTTGTATTTTCTGCTACAGCCCATGAAGTTCTGTTTACTCTGTTTTGCATAACTGGTAAACCGCAAGAGGTAGACCAAATCATACTATAAAAAAATTACATCTTGCTAAAACACACAATTTATGTCTGAATAAACTTTTTGTAGGGTTGGTAAGAGAAAAAAATGGAAATATTAACAATAAAAGAAATAATCAGTATTAATTTCACAATAGTATCGATAGCGGAGATAAACTACATCCTTGTCTTAAACCATTATTAATTATCATATCTCGTAATAATCGTCCATTTCCTAAAATTATTTTTATTTTTTTTTTCTTGATACATATTCCTGAGTACGTCTATCAATTGTTTTGGATATCCTTTTTTTTTTTATCTAATACTTACCATTAGACTTTGGCAAATATGGTAAAATTTGGGCAAAAATATGAACTATTAGGGTAAAAACTGACCCAGTATGACTTACTACTAAAACGGTAAATATGGCTTTATATGCAAAATATAAATACATTTTTCTACTTTGCAGTACCTGATTTGTGCATAAATTGTAAAATTCACCCTAAAATTCAGTAAAAAAAGGGGTTGTCATTAAAATCCGGGCCCTAATTACGAGGACTGAGTAAGACATGGAAAATGGTCAGTAAGGAAGGATTCCATCCTGACAGGATTTAAACCACAGAACTCCAGTTCACTAGTCCATGCCTTAACTGCCTCGACTACCCGTTTCGGTAAGTTATATATTGATAAGCAATGTAACGTAACTGACAGATATTAATAGAAGAATCACTGTTACACATAAGAATGTCTATTTTGGCACGAACCCAAGATATACCAAAACAATACAATTTAAAATGGACGCTTATTTTAACCTCTGGTTAGAATGTAATTGCAACTCGCAGTCAAGACTATTTACACCTACTTGCTAATTTTGCACATCGTCATTTTTGAAACACACTGTAAATGGGTGCTTCATACTGTGCATTACTCGATACCAATCTTAATTCAACATTTATGTTCAGTGCCTTAATGGCTCTCTCTTTCACTCTTTCTTTCTCTCTCTTTCACTCTCTCCCACTCCCTATTTCTCAAGTTGAGTGTTTTCTTAAGAGCTTTCTGCAGTAGAATTGATTAAATCCGAAATACGCCCATTTATTGTAAAGTTGCATCCCACTTTTCAGGTTGAGCGAGAAACCTGCACAATCAACTGTTTAATGAATGAAAAGCAAGAGAAAGGGAGGGGGGGAGGTACTAGTAACCAGTTCAAGAGGACAAGGAAGTCTGGGCATTTGGCAGTGACGCCTTAGAGACTTTCATTTATCACTTTTGTTTAAGTTATCAATGAATTAACTTGAATATTTATGAACTACTAGCTGAAAAACCCGCGTTGTCCATGGTTTGATGATTTATCCCCAAAACATTTGAACTTAGGATTCGCTTGCCCAATAGCCTTGTGTTTCTTTGGAAACATTTAATACATGTTTCTTAAAATACAAATATTTAATTAAAACTCTAAAACGAATAAAAAAATAAACCAAGTAACTAAATAAAAACACCGTAAGACACTGCAAAATCACTGTTGAACAACCACAAATACCACAGGAAGAAAAGCAAGTAGAGAAAACCGTGTGAATGTAATACGTTGCATTAGTATTTCGATATTGTAGAATATTATATGAATTGTTTGTAGAAGAATGAAAATAGAAATACATGTGAATGCGTTACGTAAAAGAAAAGGAGTAGAGAAAACCGTGTGAATGTAATAGGTTACATTTCTATTTCGAACATATAGAAAATTATATGAATTGTATGTAAAAGTGGGAGTACAGAAAGAAATATTGTGTCACGTAAAAGAAATGTGAGTAGAGAAAACTGTGAATGTAATACGTTGCACTTCTATTTCAGTCATAGAAAATTGTATGGATTATTTTAATGGACAAGTAGAGAACATGTGAATGTGTTATGTAAAACAAAAGCGAGTAGAGAAAACCTTGTGAGTGTAACATGCATAGTAAAATTTATAGCATAAAATCCTCTATAAAAACATTTAGATTTGCCAATTTTAATCGCATTCGGATTAATGGTATAGTAGCCCATAAGCAGCAAACAAACACATATATCATCATCATCATCATCATCACGGTATAAGCCTTGTGGCTCGTTCCGACTTCAAGGAAATTGATCGGACCATCTCATTCCTGGCCTGCCAACATTTCTTCTACCTACAGGTTTATACTTGTGCACTATTTGTGGTGTACGGTCTTCGGTCATTCTCTGCACATGATCTTGCCATTTTTGCCTGTATGCAATGATTGTTTCATTTAGACTCTGAATTTCCAATTCTCTTCTAATATCCTCGTTTCTTTTCTTGTCTATGAGTCTATAACCTGCCACCTGTCTCAGCAGCCTCCACTTTCTTCTGTTGTGAGATAGTCAAGACCCAGTTTCACACCCATAAAGCAGGGTTGGGATCGCCATTATTTTATACAGTTTCAACAAAGTCTGACGATTACAATTTTTAAACGTTATTTTTATTGTGCCACATATTGTTTGGAATTTGTTTATTTTGTTTTGTATATCTCTATTGCTGGTATATGACACAATATAGCAAATATAATTAAAATCACTTTGTTGTTGGATGGGTTTATCATTTATGCAAATTTTTGCTCTTAAATGGTTTCTTGCTATAAAAGCCATTATTTTTGTTTTTTCATATGAAATATTATTTAATCCATGTATGGCTCTTTGTAAGTTATCTTCCGTCTCCGCAATTAAAAACTGGTGATCAGCAAACAGCAAGTGTCAACATTTCTCCCCTTTATTTTAAAATGTGTTCTGAGCATAGTTTGCCATCGTACAACTGCGTCATTAATATATATATATTAAATAGGGTAGGTGACAATGGACACCCCTGTCTTAGTCCTAAATTAATCTCTACTAGGTTATCTTTTTCTATGGATTTCCCCAATTTAAATTTTGTATTTATATACATACTTTTTACTGCTCTTACTAAATGTTGAGGAAATCCATTTTTAATCATTATTTCCCATAGCAGATTTCTTTTTACTTTTTCAAAAGCTTTTACATAGTCTGTAATCTGTGTTATTGTGAAGATACAATCATTGCAGGAACGCCCTTTTCTAAATCCATTTTGTGAATCATGCAATTTAGTTTCTGAGATTGGAGCATTTCTTTGTGTTACGATTTTTGCATAGATCTTGTAACCTGAGTTCAAAAGATTGATTCCTCTATAATTATCACATTCAGTTCGGTCTCCCTTTTTAAAAATCGGACATATCAATGCAATATTCCATTCCTCTGGTAAATGCCCATTTTTCCAACATATATTGATGAAATTCAAAAGTCTAGTCTGGAATTTAACCGAGGCATATTTAAATAGTTCCATATTCAAACCATCAGTTCCTGGACTTTTTTGTTTTTGAAAATGTTTAAAGTTTCTTTTAGTTCATCCATACTTATTAAATCTACATGTTCATTAACATATGTTGTTACTAGTTTATCTTCGTCTGAATCAGTCCATAATTTCTTATAATATTTGTTCACTCGTATATTATTGATCATGAAAATTATTTTGGTTGACTGTTTATCTTTCCCTCTTATGTGGTTGATTATATAAAAAGTATTTAATCCAGAAGAAAAAACATAAATTTACTCTTAAAACGTGTGAGCTTACAAGGTCAAAAAAGTACCACGAATACCACATGCGGGTCTCTGGAACCTAACCCAGGCCACTAGGTGGAAGGCGAACGGTCCAACCGCTCGGCCACGGCGCCGCCCTCACAAAAGAAACAAACTATAAAATTTAGAACTCTATTATTAGAATTGCAACCTCACATGGATCATGGTACCTTAAAACATGCATAAAAAGAAAATGTTAGCTTTCGAGATGGATTATTGGAGACGATCCGCTGGGATTAGGAGATTAGAAACAGTATCATAAGACAGAAGATTTATATGAAACATTTAGTTGTCAGACGATGTACAATACATTGTAAAAACTTGCCTATTAATAATACAGTTGGAGCCCTAATCTGTGCAGAGTGCGCATTTAACGTTGCGTACTTGATGGCGTGCTTGAATACATTGCTGCTGTTGTATTTATGCACTATTAGGATAATACAATGATTCGCTTGCAGGGCGTGGTATTGAGAAATGCTAACATTCATCTGTTTAGGTTTCTATAGCTTCAAGGCTTGTTTGTTTAATAAAGCAGGCAGTCGCTTTCCAGTTCATGCACCAAAGGTCTTCCGCAGAAGCTTAAATATGAGTTGCACAATAACAAAGTTGTGCTTCACTGAGAGGGAGCGTTTAATTAGTGAATTTTTTTGTTAAAGTACCTAGCAACGAAATATTAAAACTTATCGTAGCTTTCCAATTAATGTGATTTACTCCTAGTCATGCCAGCAAACTTCCCGTGTTGGCGTAACCGTGGTTTTCAGTTGTTGTTACAACTTTTTATGTAGTAAACTATTCAGTCCAAACTTTTAAATAGACTTTTGGTCTCGGAGCAAAAACGCATACTGCCATGGTTACAGGGTGTTGGAAATGGTTAGATTTGCAAAACTCAGCCGGTTAAGAGCAAAAGTGAATAAATGGATGCCTTATATTTCTGAGAGGAATAACATCATAGAGAATCAATCATCGCCCAGCACTTTGTGCCGGAAGCAGCAATAAGAATTAATGGGTTCACACAACAACTGCTCTTTATGGCAGCTTTTGCAGACACAAGATCGAGTGGAACAATAGTCTGTTTAGTATAATACGAAGGTTCATAAAAGCGATTTAGAAAATGACATACAAGCAACATAGTGTCCAGACGATAGCCAAGTCCAAACAACTAAGAAGGTTAGCAAGAATTTCCATGTTCACGCAGACTACCAGACATAGGTATCATTGACCCCAAAAGCCTTAGGAAGAAAACAATGAAGAGCAGCTAATCCCTTAGGTCCCGGGGGGACCACTTGAGGAGCTACTTGATGGAGAAGTAGCGGCCCCAGGTCGAGAAGGCCACATAACTGGCCGAGAGGGCTCGGGACGCTGACCACGTACCACCCAGAGGTACTGCACCCCACCAATGACGCCTGTAGTGGACAGAGTTGGGGGACGCACTGGCTGGGTGGCAAGCCTTGGCCCTTAATGGTCTGTTGCGCCGGGGTTTAGTAGCAGCTAATCTCAATATCGGTTTTTCATCACCATGAAGGGAAATTTTTCAAACAAAACTGACCATGGAGAGTTTATTACCAAAGTACCTAGAAATCACTGTACTAAAACGCATTGAGTTATGCAAAAAAGATGGTGTTGCTAGTATCAGACACTTATGAGTACTTCGCTCATACGTGACTTGGTTGAAATCAAGCAATCGTGCATAACTTCATTCGCGAAAAACTTGTCGAATTCCATTATCACTTCCTCTGTTTTTCTTATGTTGTGATCCAGTTACAGAATCTAGCTGCACTGTGCTATAGATGCGCAACAGTATACGTAATTTGACGCAGTAGAGCTTAAATGTTTACCCTTCATTTAGCATTTTTCGACTTTAGAAAAAAAAGAGATTTAATCCCTTTAGTCAGGTACCTAATGGAAACTCAAATTTTAGAAGTGTCAAATATTCCATCAAATATATGCTTGAAAACGTTGCGTAAAATGTAAGAGTATTTCGGTATATTTAAAAAAAAAAAAAAGTCGTATGTGTTGTACTCACATGACTTTCTCTACTCTTGTACTAAGCATTCTTACAAACTTATTCCTAGATCTACTTCATGTTAGTGGAGATAAACATTTGCAAAAATTATCTTAATGCTGATTTTCCTTGTAGGTGCAAGGGGAATATGTTAATACAGAAGAACTTGAGCTATGGCCAAATCTTTTAAAGCCTTGAAAATCCTCTTTATTTGTACGGCCAATACATAAAAAAGTGAACAAGGACCTTCCATTTGTGAAAAGTATAACTATTGCAAAACTCACACTACTTACGTAGAATATCACCGAAATGCTTCACTCTACAAAAAATGCATTTCGACATAACCTGTGTGTTTTAACAAGATCTATATTTTGGTATAGTAAAATTTGGTCTATCTCTTGCGGTTTACCAGTTGTGCAAAAGTAATCAACAGTAAACAGGACTACATACCCAGAAAATTCAAAATATGTATTTCATTTGCCATAAAAAAATCTTTAACATATGGCGTTTTAATCAAAATTTTTAGAGCTATTTTTTTTATAAAAATCAAGATTTTCGAAAAAAATGTCCAAGTAAAGTAATTTAGGGTGAAGGAACTTTCTTCAAAATCTTCTTGTGGCATCCTTGAAAGACGTTAAACTTTGGTTTTAATTTGATTTTCGTTTTTGAGTTGTTCCGTTCATACACACGCGCGCGCGCTCTTTTGTTTTAGTTCAGGAGGTCTCAAAACATATACTTCCGCTGAAATTTCGATGTCGAAATTTTTGGTGGGATACAATACTTCCCCTACAGGTATTAACTATTACCACACTTTACTAAAAGTGTGGCATTTGACATGTAAATAAATAGGCATACATAAGAGTGTCTCCCGGTTAGTTTCTGAAAACGGAATATGTCAACAAACGCTAGCGTACTGGCCTTTTTCAGCCTTGCGGCTGTAGTTCCAAGCACCGCCAGGTACTACTTATTGATCTGAGCATTAGCTTGTCCAGATCAAAATGCAACTCCCTCTAATGAATGAGAATTAACAACCTCAAGCCAACTTAGCACGCGTTCAGAGTGCAACAGTTATTGTGCTCACTACAGCAGTTTGTCCACTACAACAAACTGGTAGCCTTATATTTGTTGTGCAAGTGGCCGCCTTGTTTTATATGTTGGTATGAGGCAGCATCTAGCGTCATCCCTGCTGAACCTTTAATACCTAGTCAACAATTACAAGTAGGTGCGATACGTCGACGCTCGATGGTATATTTGAGATAAACCTTCGATACCTCTAAACTGTTATGTTTTGCATTATTGAAAGTTGATAATGATGTCATTTTTAAGTGGGTCCGATTAGTTGTTCATCGGCGCCCTTATAAAGTATATCATGGCAAAGGCCAGAGACAAATTTCAATATAAAATAAATAGCATATTATGTAACGAGACTATAATGGTGGTAATTAAGACGCGAGTTTCCTAATTTTCATACGAGGTCTTAATCACCATTATAGTGAAGTTTGATACGACAATTTATGCTCGACCATATACCTTGAACAATAACATACATGTTGCATCAGCTGATACTTGGAGTTCTGCGCAGGCGCTAAATGATCTATTGATTTCCAGCACGTCACAGCTGCATGATGAAAATGATAACCTTGGAATGCTACGTAACATTGAAAAATAGAAGACAAATTGAATATATTGGTTTTCAAACGAAACTTTATTTTATGTATAAGTTGTACAATTAGTGAAATTAATTTGCGGCACTGTGCTTAGTGCAATATTCTTGGAAGTTGATGCTGTATTGAGGTTAATTTGTGTGTTTTGTGTTTGCTCGACATTTTGGCGTTTTCTAAACTCTCGCTAGTTGTCTTTCGAGAGTTAATCGATATTGCGGTTTTGCATTGCTGCATAGGAATTCTCTGATTGGTGGAACACCTCTCCTTTAATGAAGGTTTGAACTTAAGGAAGTGCATTAAAGGATCGCTATCAGATTTATAATTGATAACTTTGAGTACAATTATATATTGTGAATATACCAATCAAAGAGACAAAAGTCAGAATTAAAACAAAGTATTACATTTTTATATCTAAAATTCTAAATCCTTAGGTTCATGTTTATCATTGCTAAAATCTTGCAAGATTATAGAAACAATAAAAGAGACTTTTTTTTTTTTTTTTTTTTTTTTTTTTAGCACTTTTGACAAGAAAACAAAATGAAGAGCGTACAGCGTGTTACGAGTACAGTAGAAGTTAACATCTTTGGCGGATTGAAATAGGTTTGAATACGCTAGGTGTTTCCATGCAACAAAACTTCGATCCTATCTTACTACTAGGAGGATCCTATTATCCTAATCAATAGTAGTAATTGTAATACTCTTGACATGAGCTGAAGCTCGTCCAAGGGATTCGGTTCGACCGGAATCCGTGGTTCCATGTAATATTTAATCCGGAATGAGGACTCAAATCGATTTCAATTTCCCATGGAAACGTAGTGATTCTGCAGCCTCTGCCGTGGCACAATGAATTAGAGCGTGACAGCTTTGGTTCTCGGCCACGGAATGTTCCCTGGTTCGATCCCACCCACTTCCAGTGTTCAATTCACTAGACTCCTGCAAGGAGATATAGGGGTAGTAGGACAAACGATGTACCGCCTCTGGAAATGAACAAAACCACGTGTGTACACACAGTATACCTGTAGTAATAACATAATTCAGTAAACAAACTATCGCCTTTACACATTTCTATGAAGTGAGTGTCAAGTACCGGTGTTTAAAAATAGTATTGGATCGAGAATCGTCCCATCATTAAATAAAAGTATTGCTATTCATTATGGAATATTCGTTTAAAATGTTTCAGATTTATTCTACCCTTATTGTCAATTAATATTCATTCCTTATTTAAATTTGTTCTCCATTCCATTACGATGCCAATATAGATATTAAATAAAATAGGTAATAAAGAACACACTTGTGTCACTCCTTGGTTTATTTTGAAAAACTTTTTACTGTTTTTAGTTAGCAACGTGTTTATACACAGATTTGTCTCTTTGTATAAGCTCTTAACAGTTTATATTATTTGATTAGGGATATCTTTGTTTTCCAGGGTATTCTATAGTAGTTCTCTATTTACTCTATCAAACCTTCATTAATCATTTCTAATATATTCATATTATATATAGTTGGCTACACTTCTCAAAACTCAAAATGCTCGAGCTCTGCCCATCACAAACAATGGATCATCTTACCCAGAAGATGGCAAGAGCAGTACTTGGCGAAACGTCGGCATCTTCGATGCCTTCTAGACCACGGCCTACAAGCCCAGATGAGATAAAACTTAGAGGCCTAGCTTTGAACAGTATGCAGCAATTAGTTGTGCCCTAGTCGACGGAAATAACAGTAAGTTCATAAGGAATGCAGGTCTATGAGTGAAATAGTTCACAATACGAATAGTGATTTGACGGTCCAGAAGAAGAAATCCACTTGGAAGATATGGAATGTACGCATGCTTCGGTAGTTTGGATCTTGCACAGGACAAACCTACATATAAGAGTACCATTGCAGAGTGGAGATCTTAAGTCCTGCCACATCCTTAGGAAAGTGATGAAGAACCCAATTAGGACTTGCTCCGCAGTTCAGTCGGAAGAGCACCTGACTGCTGTGCGAGAGGTGCCGGATTCGATTCCCGGCTGGGGGATGGGATTTTCTTCTTCTTTTTTTTTTTTCTTTTTTTTTTTTTCTGGCCAAGATTATCACGTCTCCCATGGCCCTAATTTTGGTGTTTCATGATGCAGGGAATCGGGGGTTCGAGTACCCCCTTGGGTATAGGTGGTGTTCATATGCTTGCAAAATTTGTTCTGTGTGTATCTGTCAGTTAAAACGGAAAAACAACCAGAAAATAACACGAAGGTAAAAACGTAAAGAAAAAATGTTGATACTGGAAAGATTTAAGACAAGGATTCATTTAGATCGCTGGTTCCCAACAAAACGTTATCAAGGACCCCCTCATCGGTTGCTCTGCTGACAAGGACCCGTTAAATTCTTAAATTGTATATTATAACATCACAAATATTATAATCTGAGCTACATTAGTAAAAGTTCACAGTGAAAGTGTCAAGTATGGAAGCCAACATTTCCATTTCGAAGGACAGATTCAACGTATCACACTGAAATTATTGTAAAGTTAAGCGTTATTGCAATTGTTTTTTAGTATGTAATATTTTAACTAATAATATTCATATTCTTATTATGTATTTGTATTTAATAGTTTTTCTCTGTTTTAATGGGGGTAAAATTACTTGTGATACTTGCATTTATTTCGTTAATTCCTTGTATTTATTGAAATAACGATTGTTTTAATAAATTTGGCCTCGTTCGACATTTTAACATAATAATTTCACTTTTAATTTTTTAAATAAAAATTAAAATATAACACATGTCGAATATACTTGTATTTAACTTGTGTTAACATCAAATTTAATTTTTTCATATATTTATGAATGTTTCTACCTTTAAGTAAATGAGAAGGCAAACAAGTTGAACTTACGTGGGAACTAAATTAGGATAATGGCTACTGCAAATCAACTAAAATACAAAATAACTTAATTTCTTATTAATTTTCTCATTTGACATTTCGTGGACTTCTAACACATCCCCCCACGGACCCGTAGGGGTCCGCGGAGCACCTCTTGGGAACCATAGATTTAGATAGTGGTTTGATATTTACCCGAGCTTTTGTTTGAGCTGTACTTATACACATAGACGAGCGCAACCGTTTCTAATGCTTCTTTTTTGGATTCAGGGGTGAATTTTCTAGTAATTTTCGACATAGAATTTTTGGATGTAAGTAATACGTCTATGATACTAGCAAGGGATCGAGGATGTTTCCCCTCCGCATGCTCCAGATAAGTAGGTATACACAGTGCAATATAACAAACGAAATTGTAACAAACCGTAGTTTCATTTGCTGCGTGAACCATGATGGGACTTGTAGGGTCTAAAACAAAACACTGTATGTAGAATGCGCTGCTTTGAATGCCACGCAACTCTTTTCACCAACTCTACCCTCTGTTCTCTCATAATTAAAGTTGCTGCGTGTGCATCTATTTTTCTCTGGCTTTAATTCAGTAAGAAGACAAAACAAACTGGAACAGTGAGGAGCTTGCCACAATTTTGCATGTCAAACCGCTTTCTTCGGTGTATAAGTGTAAACAGAACACCACCGTGTTACCTGATAGCTACTTGACCTGTCACGTAAGGGAACCTAGACATCTGACTCCTCTATGTTTCAACTTATTTGGCACACTATTTTCCCTTATTTTATATTGCTCCCTGCAGTCCACATCAACATTTGCTTGCACGTTTCTATCCACCAGGAAACTTCAGGAAAGAGCCCAAAGTACATAATAGTAAGGTTTACACAGTCGAAGGTAAAAGAAGTACTTTTAACGTTAGATAATATTAAGTAAGAGGAGAAAATTATGCCAGTGCCTGGTATAAACTGGTACCGAAACTATAGAGGCTTATGTTAATTAATTTTATAAAGGATCATAATTTAATAGGTAATTAATCCCAATAAATAATTTCTGTATGTTAAAATCACTCTACAACGTAATAAGCCTGAGTTACTGTCACTAGCTAGGCAATGTAAAACTTTGTCAGATTGTTGGGATCATCAGCGAAGGCAATTAGCTAAGACAGTGTAGCGTAGAAAATTATCTCATTGTGTGTGTACCTGGAAATCAGTTATGTTCAGGAAGGTCAGTTTCCAAGTCAGGTAGACAATTTATGAAAATTAGAAATGAAATATTCTTAGGATTCAGCAAGTCAAGTAAAAATTGTATTTCATATAGAAATTAGCAGCTTTACGACTAGCAACATTATGTGCGAAAAAGGGTAGCCATGTAAGCGGGACTTAAGTTGACAAAAAGGTCTAAAATTCGCATCTTTTCCTTCGTGTTTTACGGTCTAACAGAAATTTTTACTGTACCTAATCGATATGGACAGTTAGAGCGCTTAAAAACAGCACTTAGATTCGAGCAGTTTCTTACACAGTTTTCTATTGTGTTAAGCTCTTATGTTTTATATTCTCAATACACAGGCTGTAGTGTTAAATATCTGTCAATATAATTTTAAGAGACTAATATTGCTCATAACTATTGTATAGAAAACTAATATAAATAATGCTGAATTCAATATGCCACAATATCCTACGATGCATTCATAGTTTTTGCATTTTTTTAACTTTCTCTACATACCTGTAATAGGCAGAAAAAATATTGCATTCTACCAAAAAAATTCAAGACCGAGGTTTCAACCGAAATACACTTTTTAAGCTCCATGAATAAAAAAATAGAGCAGCATACCTAAAAAAGAGAAGCTGAATTTATTATCAAACTTGGTATTTAATTTCAGCGTCTTCCGAGGGTGACAGACAAGGATTTTCGAAAATCCAACCATTTCAAACTATGCTTTACATGGGAGAATTTCCGTATTATAATGTTCGTAAAAATGGCTCTATTTTGAATAAAATACCATACTTATGCTTAAGATTTTTGCATGACAAAACACATATTGTAACAAAACAACAAAAGTCCAGTGCAATTACTTTTCTCTCGCTTTATTTTCTTCCACAGTTTTTGTACAAAACAGTTCTGTGTTACTCTACAGTCTTTCGTGATATTACAACTCACAACTATTTTCTTCTCGCAAACTAGACTCAGTCGTTTCTCTTTCCTCACTTTCTATGTCTCTCAAACAGCTGACTTTGGCAATACATTCACTCGGCACTCATTAACTGCTTCGATATCTTCCTTTCGACGCGACCGTACACATGCAGCTGATACGCACACTAAAACTAAAAACTACATTTGTAACCAACTAATGACTCACTCTTCTCATCGCCTCGCCTTCGTATGTAGCGAGGATGATGTAACAGACCTTTCTTGAACTTCTACAAAAATGCTGGCCGCCGGACACTTCTCGAATAATCCCGAAAATCCCTTCTGTTCTGCCACTCTTGGTTGTCACGCGTTCACAACGAGGCAGCCTGACTTTGGGCGCCTTAGACACACGTAGCGCCGGTGGAGTAGGGCAGCCCAACATCGCCCGTCCTTTGTGCGCCGCGGCCGGCGTCACAACACTTTGAATTTTCTGGGAATACTCCTTATGGTGCTTTAGATTTTGAATGAATGTTAGATAATTTATAAACTGTACGAAATAGACAAAATTTAACTTCTCAAACTAAAGCAAATAATCTTTAGTGACACTGACTGTTTCCGAGATATTCTTTATGGTTTTATTCTTTGAATTATCAAATACTTTGTACTCTTTTAAACCGTTAAGCCACTATTCACTTTTCTCTTCTATTCAGACAAAGAAAATGGAATATCAATCAAGTAGCAAAGATTTTCCAGGACTAACAGAAAGCAGATAGAAGAATGAGCTTTATAAGAGTTGTTTATAGAGGACTGAGTAGGAAAAATCATGTCTAATTTTCTCTTCCTTGCAGGATAAGTTTCCTTTTGCAGACAGAGTGAATGTTTCACGTTAATCATTCAACACCTCCTGAGCACTGAAGACGGCCACTTGTTCACGAGGTGAGGAAATAACTTTCCCAGGATTTAATGCAGTTATTCACGTCTCCTTGAACTCTTCTTTCACTTAATGTGGTGCTTTGTGCTGATGGTTTTAGTGAGTGTTAAATTATGACAGGTGGCGCCGTCGTACTTCTTTGTTCAGAACCGTTACACTTCTGTTTTCACATCTTGCGATTTCAAATTCCCTATCGTGTGCATAGTAGATAGATGAGGTATCGCAATCTGCCCAAAACTGGTTCCTGAAAGTTCACTGAAAATACACATTTTGAGCTCCCCTCAAAAAACAAAAACGGGTTTACAAAAAGGTCCATTTGTGAACAGCGTTAACTCAAGAGCGAAAAGTCGGTTGAATACCAAACTTGGTATTTAAGTTAGGCATCTTCCAAGGATAGGACATGAAGATTTTCAACAAAATCCCAAATCCAACTATTCAAAAATGCCCCTAATGACTTTAGTTAAAATACCATTTGTTTAAGATATTCTCATGACAAATTAAATCCACGTTATGGACTTCCTTAGAACGTCCTTAAAAGTCTTCTGGATGACTTGATAAAAATGAGGACATCCTTAAAACACACACGTTATGGCAAATACATTTTCTTTCCCTCCCCCCCTTTTCCCCCCTTTTTTCCCCCTTTTTGTTTTTAGTTCTGATCTATTCCCGGCATATTCCTGTTATTTGTTTGAATTCTGCAATGCTTATACTTGTCTCAAACAGACAATGTTTCATTGAATTGGGGCCCCTATTGCAGCAGTTAACAAAAATATGTCGTACAGGATGGAGTATTGTGTTGTAAAAATAGAACGCAGGACGCGAAGATTCTGGTACCAAAGAGCTTAGTGCCAGAGCTGTTTACCTACTTTCACGAAGCGCCTACTGGGGGGCATTTAGGGGGGTTTAAAACTAGAGCTAGGATCAAACAGTATTTCAGATGGAAAGGGATGGATAAAGAGATAGCCCAGAGAGTAGCTCAGTGTCATAGGTGTAAACAGAGCAAGCCTGTAAAGAGTAAGCAAGTGGGGTATCTGGCCTCCAAGGTAGCTGAACGGCCAATGGAGAAATTATTTGTCGATTACATCGGACCATTTCCGAGGAGCAAGATGGGAAATAAACATGCACTGGTGATAGTTGATGCGTTTACAAAATATGTTTGGATACCAGCAGTTCGTGAAGCGAACACTCACAATGTGATTAAGGAATTGCAAGGGATAATTATTGCTACCTTCGGTGTACCGGGGGAAGTCGTTTCTGATAATGCTACGTGTTTTAAGTCAAGGGCCTTTAAATCGTTTTGTTGGGAAAGTGGCATTCGTAACATATTAATGGTACCCTAGTATCCTAAGGCATCCCAAAGTGAAAGGGTTAATAGAAACCTGAAGAATGCTTTGATTGTCTATCACTCAGATGATCACACCAAGTGGGACCAGAACTTGTACTGGTTGCAATTTGCATTCAATGCGGCTAGGCACGAGAGCCATGAAAACAGAAAAT
The DNA here is from genome assembly GCA_030765045.1 of Tenodera sinensis. Taxonomy (NCBI): domain Eukaryota; kingdom Metazoa; phylum Arthropoda; class Insecta; order Mantodea; family Mantidae; genus Tenodera; species Tenodera sinensis. The sequence goes on along the minus strand of CM060967.1, from coordinate 168,732,343 downwards.
TAATTGTAAGATAATTTCTGCAATTTTTGTTATCTGTATTAAAATGAAGTACAGGAATAAGCGTTTGTAACAGATAACTATTAGATAATCATATCTGAGATTATTATTATTATTATTATTATTATTATTATTATTATTATTATTATTATTGTTATTATTGTTATTGTTATTATTATTATTATTATTATTATTATTATTATTATTATTATTATTATTATTATTATTATTATTATTATTATTATTATTATTATTATTATTATTATTATTATTATGACCGCCTCCGTAGCGCAGTGGTAGCGCGCCTGCCTGTGGCGCGGAGGACCCGAGTTCGATCCCCGGTACCGGCATGGGATTTTTCCCCCGCTGGAAGGTCTGGTACGGGGTGCACTCAGCCTCGTTAGGTCCCTGGGGGGCCAATTGAGGAGCTATCCTGATAGAAAGGTAGCGTCCCTAAAAGGTCAAAGTAGTCGCCTTACGGTCGGGGGAGTCGGCGTGCTGACCCCCGCCATCCCCATCCTGCACTCCTCCGTGGCCTTGGCTGCGGCTGGAGGACGCAGCGGCCGGGCGATGAGGGTAACCTCTGAATAAGGGGAAGACACCCTAGGGAAATTATTATTATTATTATTATTATTATTATTATTATTATTATTATTATTATTATTATTATTATTATTATTATTATTATTATTATTATTATTATTATTATTATTATTATTGATTTGAATTTTCAAAACCTACTTGTATTTTTACTTTCTCTACTACGTATACTGGTAAGTAGGGGAAGTATTGTATTCCACCCAAAATTTCGATCTCAAGGTTTCATCGGAAATATGTTTTGAGGCCCCCTGAATAAAAAAAGGTATTTTTAAAAAATGGTTTGTGTGTGTGTGTGTGTGTGTCTGTGAACAGCATAACTAAAAACGAAAAGTCGATTTTGATGAAAATTCTTCCGCCCTAAGTTATTCTTTACATGGAAAATTTTTCGAAAACTTTGATTTTCTCGAAAATGGCTCTAACGATTCTGAATTTTCTGGCTATAGCCCATGTAGTCCTGTTTACTCTAGATGTCTTTTGCATAACTTGTAAACCGTAACTTACTTACTGCCATAATTGTGTTTGTTTCCCCAAACGGTATCACGTCACATTACATAAAATCAGCTATGTCGGAGCGACTTTGCTCTTGGAAACCAGTTCTTGGTTCATACTTCGCAGAACAGCACTGTGAGCTGGTTGCAATGAGTACACATGAGAAATACTTGAAATACCTGACTTACATTATCCCATTACAAGTGGACAAAATGTAACTAATGTTGATGTAACTTTTGCATACACTTGCTTCTGCGCGCTTTTGTCTTATTTCATAAGTGCATTTAGTGTCAAGATGAACATGGAATGTACACTGTTTACAACACAATTGCAAATGCAATCTAAGCTGTGTGTCGTATAAGCTTTAACCTCTAGTTAGAGCGCAAACAGCATGTTCCGTAATTACATGACACAAGATGCAACAGCAAGTTTAGTGTATTATAGTCCTGTTTTACGTGCACAATCCTAGATTATTCACATATACTAACTTCGAGCAATGACTTCAAATGGCAAATTGGCTTCCCACATACCCACAATTCTTCCTTGATGCATCTTCGCAATATTTGCATATGTCAGCTATAGTTAAGGGGCACTGGGACTCAATCTTCTAACTTTTACAATTTTACATCTGTTTACATGAGAATTCGTACACGTAATATGAATAAATAAAGAAATGACTATGTTTAGCTCAATCAGCTCTTTAGATAATAGAATTAAACATTTTTACTTAAGGAAAAAAATTCATTTTTTAAAAAACTTTGACATTCTTCAGAGAAGTATATTAGTGGCATTTTCTAATAATTAAGTAAACTGAAATTAAGTATGAAGTTGATATTATTACTTGCACAGGAATATCTACATTTCTTTTTTATGAAATTGTTGGTGTTCAAATTCCTTTTTTCAGCAATGAATAAAACAATCATCATATGCATATGTTGATCTTCAGATAACTTGTTTGAGATTAAGTATGCAAATACATACATACAAAGCAGAGCAAAACTGAAATGTAAGAAATACACTAGTGTGGTTAAAATGAAGCGCAAGGGTGACTTAAACATATCACTGATTCGCAGGTGTCTACAGAATATTTATATGATATTAAAAACAGAAAAAGCCATCGTCACCACAGAAATATTTAGTCCTAGTGTTCCTAACATACACCACTGCTTGGTCGAACAACAAGGGCAGAACTCTCCATACATGCACCGGCTGAGAGGGTTGGTAAAATGCCCCGTTAAGAAGTTAGGACGGCATTATGGAATACACAACATATAGTAGTGAAAGTAATAAATGATGGTGGGTAGAACAAGTCATATGAATGTCATTAGTTTGTCCCCCCCCCCCCTTTTAGTAATAAGTTCTATTAGACGTGCCCACGTAGAAGGTCGTCAACTGTAGGTATTAGAATCACGTTGTTGATGGAATTCTTGAAACATATGTATTGTGAGGAAAAGTGTGAGTCACAATCCTCAAATACAAACTCCCTGGAGGTGTTCATAGTGTTAAAAGCCTGGTCGTGTTTCACAGCGTATTTCACGAAGCCAATCAGTGCTAAGCTGTGCGGAAGAAACGAAACGAAATGGATTTCCTTGCGTGCTCCGTGTTCCGAAGAAGAAGAATAAACTTGGCCGTCTGTCTTCACTCACGGCATTACCACAAACGTAGCGTCTGCAAATGCCCGAGAAGCCTTAACACACTACAGTTCTCACGCCAATGGGTGGAGGAAGGATAGCAGGCACATCTTATTGAGATACCCCAAAAAACCTTAACATTTTTCCCCCATTATGGTGCAGTCTGGTTATATTTGGTGATATTCCATCCGTTAGGTTGCATGAGTGCCGCCAACTTCTCGTAACACACAACCATAGTAAACTTACGACTACAGCTGGTGTTATTGCGTCTGTTATGTTGCCACTGAAGTCGTTGTTTATGAACCCGTTGCAGAGAAGCCAACCGATACATTTTAAAATAAGATTCTGTTTAGACGCTGTATTAATAAATTAATTCATCTGTGGAAGTACTGCTCGTGTGTGCGTGGTTTTGTCTTGAATTGTTTTACAGCAGTATATGCAGTTATAGTTACTGTTGTTATTTTTGTGTTCGTTACACGGTAGTGCATTAAATATATGTTACGATATTTAGCGTTCGGAAGTGATTTTATCAAAAAGTGTTATTGCACAACAAGACGTGTTGTGTGCTAACCATGTTCAAGCATTATTATTTAATCCTGTGATATTTGAGGTTACAAATAATGGTTTTATAATGTACGTTGACAGTATTGCTTTTTTAATTGTAGGTAGCAGATAAATATTCTATAGACACCTAAGAGTCATTTTGGCCAAATGTTTTCCCTACCCACCATTTTTAAAAGGCGAGCGACATGTTTAAGTTACCCTTGTGGTTCATTTTAACCATACTGGCAAGCGCCACACTCATGCTTTTTTCCCCCCTCAGTTTTCATTTTATTCCTTACACTTCAGTTTTGCTCTTTTTTCTATGTAATCCCAAACGTATTATCTAAAGGTTCAAGTATACATTTCATGATTGCTTTATTCAATGACACACAAAAAATAGTTTTTTTGCCAATTAAAAGTATTTAGTTCAATTATGTGATAAAGTGTTAGGGCTAACATTGAGCTTTTGCTCACCCATTTCTCAAGAGCGGCTACTTCAGCTAGTGTGTGTTAGTATCTCGTATTCTGCTTTAGGGCGACTGATATGACCCGCAAGTAAACGTCATTGCCTCCTTTAGTCATGCACATCGAGGATATGGAGGCCTGAATCTTTTTATTTCCGCAACGGGCGCAAAAAATTGACTCATTCAATTATCACTAAGAGTTATTTAAGCAATCATGTTTCTTGATTGACTACCTGTCTTTTACTTCACATTCCAAGAGCCAGAGGTGAAGTTGATGCGGACGAAGTGGCGCCGGGGCGGGTTCTTCCAAGTACTCCTCCATCATCATCATCATCCAATCACCCTCCTAACATCTAAGAAATCGTCATAAAATGGAAATGGCTAATGGTTGGTCTACAATCAGGATCTCGTCCTATTCTTACATAGATCGCTGCTCACTTCCCGCAGGCTCTACATCTATTCCCGGATATCGTAAATTGCAGTTTAAATCTTCACTCTCTTCTTGTCCTTTTATTTTCATAGCTGACTCCGCTGAAAGTGTTTCTCCAGGACATGTTGCAAGTTTGGTAAGTGCATCATTGGAACAGTGAAAATACAAGTATGTTAGTTTTTGTTTTCACTAACACAAATTTGTTCTCTCTCTCTGTCTCTCTCTCTCTCTCTCTCTCTCTCTCTCTCTCTCTCTCTCTCTCTCCCATGAGTACATAGAATTTAAATACCCTTTAAACTGTATTTTCTTCGTTTCTCAAAACTGCAAGTCCCTTGCGATGCAGTTTTGTCAGTTTGTTATGAAATTTGGAATATAAGCTCCTTAGTACCTTTATTTTATAATTTGGTGTGTTTTTTTGTTGACACGTGTTTTGTTGAGCATGTAAATGTCGGTGAATAGTGAAATGATATTAATATTTAAAAAATTAAAACTCGAAAATAAAACGGTAGCTAGACTTGTCCGTTTATTGTTTACTTTGTTCTCATGTTTTGAGAAAGAATCCACATTTCACAGTAACCACTAACCAATATTCAGTCTAAGAAATATATTTTCAGAAGTTATTCAAGAACAAAATGAGTTGTGGTTTAGCAAAGGAGTAATGTTATTTTGAATCAGATAGTGGTCATCCTAAATACTCGATCGCTTCAACTAATTGGCATCGCATGCGGTTACTTCTTTTCGTTATCCACGTACCTACATGGCGTTGTGAGATAATTGTTTGCGGTGAGGCAGACAGAACAGATGAAGTTCTAGTCACTCCTCGGCCGGCCCAGGTTAAAATTACGATCACTACACACGAAACGAGGGGAAATGATTTCGTCCTTGGAAAGCCGAAAAGGAGGCAAGCCGGCAAAGTGCGAGATGGTGGAGTTGCCATTTAGCGCCACTTGTTTGACCACCATAATGAAGTGATGTGTCTACCTTGTAGGTCAGCCAGCCAGCCAGGTATATACCTCCACTTAGCGAACAGCAGCAACCGGCTACTGCACTCATTTCATCTCGATAATAAACAAATCTCACTCAATCACAATCCTGCAGCAAAAAACAGTGTCAAAATCGCTGATAATGTACCTACAGTTTGTTCACCAGCTCATGGCCCCGGGCAGGGATGCAGGCAGTAAACAACTGCAGGTAACAGCGATATCTGAGCCAGGATTTGTGCTTCTAATCGTGTTTATGATAATGGTACCAACCTTGGAATCTGTGTTCACGCTAGATTAAAGCAATGAACTCGCTCAAAATACCACAATTTAAATTTTATATTCAGTTCATACAGCGCATTTAGCCTATAAAACGTAAACGATGTATTCTACTCCTTTTTTTTTTCTACTGATCATTTTCCACCACGTGGAATTTCTCCCCTTCCGCCCTGCCCCTCATTTGGACCATGAGTTTGTGAACAGATGGTAGTGGTAAAGGATATTCACTCAGCAAATGCGTTATCAACAATCCTGACGGATACCTATCTGTACCTGTATTGCTAAAATGTCAATTTTAGATGTAACTTTTGTAATTCAAATTTTTGGACATTTCAAATTTTTTTCTTGTCCCTTCAGCTTCGAATTATCCAAGTTCCACTGTACATACAATAAAATTCAACCACCGTCCTTCTACATTTAACTTGGAATTGTAACAAGAATGAGCACAATTATTGTTAACGTCAAACCTTGATTTATACAGTGTGTGCGTGTGTGTGTGTGTGTGTGTGTGTGTGTAGCAGTTCTTCAACATAATAAGGGAACACCTGGAAGGGGAACAACTAAACTATTATTAGATAATTGTACATATCAGATAAAAACATTAATGAAAAACTATGTAGGTACCCATTTACGTATTATAATCTACGGGCTTACCTTATTCTGCGTTACAATAGATGATGGAAAGCATCCGCAAATTCTCGAAACAAGACGAACTTAGATTGTATACATGTACTTTGCAATCCTCTTTGATTTTTGAGGTGACTGAGTTCCAAGCAACGTGCCCTTGACCAAAAGGATTTGTTACCAACCAAGTTTGCAGTAGGACAATGTAAAAATAAGGATACCTATGAGGTATATGAGGATACCTAAGGGGACCTTTCTATACAGCCCAAGAGGAGCAGGAGATGTTGGCCGACCTCGCAGAAGATGGACTCCACTGATGACTTCGCCGGAACGGGCTGCATAGCCTAAACCACGTAGAAGAAGAAGACAATGTAAAATACCCACTATTATGTACCCTTTGCTGCTCTTCAGCTGTTTTACCTCGCGATGCCTATTTATTTCCATATCTCATACACTTTAAACGTAACCCATAAAGAAACCACAAACCACATCTAATTTAATCTTGCAATCTTCTTATTAAAATAATCTCTCTCATATGAGAAACTAACGAGCCGATGAATATTTCATAATCGCCTATCGTGAGCCGTGAATGTTAAATGAATGCACGTTGTATATTAGGTATTTGCGCAGAACGTCATAACTTAAAAGCCACCACGCAACAACAAATGTAATTGCCTCCACAGCTTGTTCACCAATGAAGACCCATCCACAGAATTGCCTGCTGAAGATGAGGAGTTCCCAAGTGGTACTGGATCAGAATTCAACTCATAGCTCAAACTACAAACTTCATAATTTTAACATCGAGTGAGTGAGTGAGTGTGTTGGGTTTAAGGGCCCGTCGACAACTTGGTCATTAGGGTCCTGTAACATCGATTTCGTTATATTATCCCTTCTGAATTAAACTATTATATACGAGTAATATACACTAATAATTATAAACTCAAAAATCATTCGATATATCACAATTTAAGAAAAAATTTAATCCTACGTAAAAAAATGAAATATAAAAATAAAAATATTTGTTATGCTACTCATGATTTACTCTCCTTTTCTTGACCAAGAGCAGATGTTCCATTAATATGCCACCTTTAACATTGAAGGTCATATTGGCGGCTCTTAACCCTTTGGAACAATTGCTAAACGGCAATGGTGTTCTCTCGCTTAACGGTGATTTTTTTTTCGACTTTGGGTTTATATTACTTTTTCTGGTTTATCTGTTTACCCTCTCTGTATGGAAGAATTACACCCACTAGTAATTAGGGTCAGACGCCTGTCGGGGAGCAGAGGAAGCTATGGACCGGACACAGTGAAGACCTGGAAGCGAGTGGTCAGTATGAGAATGAGGAAGAGGATGATGTGAAACGGAGGTGGAATGAATATTTGGAAAGGTGATGATGCAGCAGTTGGTGGAATGAGTGGCAGGGAAAACCGGAGAATCCGGAAACGTCCTGACGCCACTTCGTCCACCAAAAATACCATATCCGAGTCCCTAGGATCGAACTCGGGCCACCTTGGTGACCTTGGTGTAACCGATCGGCCACGGTGCCACCAGTTTCTATTACTTTGAGTTAATTTTTAAACTAAACTCAGGCATTCATACTCCCATTCATACTTCCAGACTCTAGAATAATCCTAGTGGAAGAAACATTTGCGCCCTTCAAGTCGGAAATTCAACCAGGGACCCCTTGCACAGTAGGCAGGTGCTCTACCGACTGAGCTACGGGACCAGCCAATATGTTTCTTGTTTACTATCTCATGCATTTAATTTAAACATTTGGCATAACTATGTTTAACGCTTTCTCTTTCTAACCAATAGTAACTGCTATTTGGGGATCATCTTCTGCGATAAAATTGGAATTCTTCCCCCGTGAGGACATCTATGCGACCTAGAATGCAGAGTTCAATTGACCCCTGGGAGGGAGGGATTAAGGGGAAATGCGAAGGGCGATCAGACCCGGCGAGAATAAGCGCAACCATAGACAGTTTCTAACAATTTTAGATATGACGCATCCGGACGCCGGCCAGGCTGCCCACAAGCCCCAACCCCTCCGAGAGACCCTGATACCCAGGGACGCCCCCAGAAACATGGCACAACCAGCACCAGGAAGAAACCTTTCCAAAGCTCTACTCGCCGCTCAGCCACAACACAACGAACGCCATCGCTCTTAAACAGATAGGAATAAATAGGGAATGACGGGACAGGGAATTGGTTGTAGAAGAGGAGTTATTTCAGATTTCGCTACTGAACCAGGAAAAAAGCCAATGGTAAGACTCTAGTTGGTGATCTACCGATACGGATTCATCTTCCTTAGTGACTTGGAAAATAGTGACTAAGCTCTGAAAGGCTTTTTTACAGCTTTGGAAACGTCCTTTTTTTGACAAGGATTCAATTTTTCTATCTATAAAGTGTATCAATGTAGTTTTGAACAGTTGGCACTAAAAGCATAGCTTTTAACATGGGCTATTCAACTAGTAGGTAATAATTGAAAGAATTTTACACAAACGTATCGTATTTTGCACAAATGTTAATTTTGATTTGTACATTTTTGCGATATTGGTATATTTTCTAGCCTAAACCCTGGTTCTAAGTGTTGGTGGAAGTTTCGGCGTTGCATAGCTGGGAATTTTCTCTCTGTTAATCTTGTCCTCGGGGGGAAGTCTCCATGTCCTGGGAGAAGGTTCCCCTCCCAGGAGAAGGGAGGGGAACCGCCACCGGGGAGCTTAAGTCTGTGGCTGCTAGGTACCATGTCCTCTGCTGTAGTCCCTCCGCAGGCCGGCCAACCTGAGTATCCTCTCACCTCATCCCTCCCTGCGGGGGGCACCCCTTCGGGTCGAGAGTCGAGATGCTAAGCCCTCCTACGAACCTTGTCATAGAGTCACATAAAGTAATTATCATATAAGAATGTAAAGTTAGTCCGTTAAGAAGTGCGCACTATAGTATTTTCAGGAATGGGTTGTCTCAAAGAGAGTGTGCTAGAGAGAGTAGAGCAAGCGTTGTGCTACTCCCTGTAATGAAATGTCGACCATTTACTGCATTCTTTCATATGACTGCTGGTCTACACTCGGAATGCGAGACAAGCGCAAATTTGAGTCAGGAATAAATTGGGTTGCAAGCATTGTTCCCGTTTACATCGCCATTGCTTACAAAGGCATGCCGCTCACTAACAACCATGGACCATCTTCATAATCGTAAAAAGGAATAATGTATAAAACTAATTAACAGCACAACGGAAAACTCAAGCAGCCATATGGATATAATGTTCAACATCACATACCACACAATGTATTTCAAACATTCAGTTAAACGGCATTTTTTACATTTTGAGTGTACCCTTACCTCATGATGTTTTATACGGAGCCTTTGTATGGACGCGTGGCCGGCCTAAGGCTTCATTTACGCATGCGACCGCGCTATGTATTGTTGGGAAGTCAGTTCCACCAGCCAGCCTATTCCCACATTTGCTTTGACAGCTACTATGGATCCCTGCGTGTTGTACTATTCTTATAAACTCATAATTCTCTCTCTGTCTCTCTCTACCTGTTTACCCTCCACTTATGTAGGACTTACAAGCCAGTGCCTAGGGTTAGATGCCTGTTGGGGAGCAGAGGAACTACTGGACCGGTCAGAGTGAAGACCTGGAAGCGAGTGGTCAGCCAAGCACCAGGTATGATAGTGAGCAAGAGGATGATACGAAATGCAGGCGAAATCGATGAATGGAAAGGTAATTATGGATGGTGGAATGAGCGGCGGGGGAAACCGGAGAAGCCGGAGAAAACCCGCCCAAACACCGCTTCGTCCAACACGAATACCACATGTAGGTCCCTGGGATCGAACTGCGGCCACCTAGATGGTAACTCGACAGGGAAAAAATAAAGACGAAAATGCCATTGGATAAACAGTGTAAGATTCATGAGGAATCTGTATGGGAAATGGCCTCTTGTCATAACCATTGTAATTTTTGACGGTCATTCCAAACTGAACTCTAAATACTAATTTATTTTATAAAACGTTCCGTATCCATAGTAAGAAATACTTCGGAAACGGCTATCTCCACAAAAAGGAAATATTTGAGAGAAATTGTGTACTTTACCGAGATTTAAACCTTTTGGCAATACGATTTTGTCTGTTTTAAGGTTTACCGATTATACAAGAGGCATGCAGAATAAAGTGCTTCATAGGTTATTATCAGAAAATCAAAATCCTTAGCCATTTTTGGGAAAATCAAAAATAAACATGTTGAATAGTTGCTTTTGAAGACTATGATTGGATTTCAGTCAGACACGAGCCTTTTCCATTTTGAATTGTTATTTATTTATTTATTATTTTTTGCTTCGAGTTTTGCTTCGCTTTACTTAAACCTAATACATGCCCCTCCTTAGCCAGCTCCCAGTACAGTATCTTCGATCGAGCGAGTGCCTTATTCCAATTTATTGACTTTGGGAAGGTCGGGAGGTCGTAATGCAGTCCAGCTATAATGAAAAGAGGGCATGGTATTGGCATCTAGAGAGAAAGGGCCTGTGCGTGACGGTATTCCTACTCCACTAGAGAAGGATGGGTTCAGTTAGCTCTCTAGTAAATGTCTCTTCAACCTAAACTGGAGTCTTTGATCGACCTGCCATTGTAATATCACGAGCAATATCATAAAATGTCTCACCAAACCGATAAACTCTTCAGCGCACTGGGAGAGCTTCGAATTATACTTATCTGGACTATTTCATCAATAAAATATCAATTTAAATACTACACCGCAAAGATTTGACCAAGAAATGTTAAATTATAAAATCTGACCTGTTGCACCCACGTGACTTTCTCTACTCTTGTACTAGCCATTCTTACAAACTCTTACTGCTATATCTTCTTCGTGTTAGTTGAGATAAACATTTGTACAAAGTATCTTATTGCTTATTTATTTGTAGGTACAAGGGGAATATGGGAATACAGTAGGCTTTGAGCGATAGTACAATGTTTTTAAGCTTTCCAATTCCGTTCTCTTTGTACGGTTAACATATAAAAATGAATAACGATGTTCCATTTGACAGAAGAACAAGTTCTCCAAAACTCACACAAATAACATGGAATATCTCCGAAATGGTTAACTCTAGAAAAAATGTATTTGATATAAACTGTGTGTTTTAGCAAGATCCACATTTTTTGTACAGTAAGATTTGGTCTATCTCTTACGGTTTACTAGTTATTCAAGTCATCCAGAGTAAATAGGATTTCATGGACTATAGACAGAAAATGCAAGATATACATTTCATTTGCCACAAAAATATCTCAAACATATGTCATTTTAATCAAAATCGTTAGAGCTATTTTCAAGCAAATAAAAAAATGTCGAAAAATGTTCCATGTAAAGTGTAGTTTAGGGTGGAGGAATTTTCTTCAAAATATTCGTGCCAACAATAGTGGTTTCCGGAACGTTCGCGAAACTTCCAACTGGCGGCTTGCTTGTGGAATGTCTGTGCTACGCCGCTCTCGATATAAAAGCTTGTGGGACGACGAGAGAAGCGAGAAGTTGTTGGGTCGTGAACGGGACAGGTGGTAGCAGTGCATATGTGTGTACAGTCGCCGTCGTGAATGTGTCGACAGAGATACGTCGCGTCGGTGTTAGTCTTGAAGTGAAGTAGTTTCAGTGTCTCTTGAGAGATTGTAACGTCAAAGCCAGCGTTCTGTAAGGCAGTAACAGTAACATAATTAGTGGCTATTCCCCACCTCCCTCTTTCATTCGGGGGGTGAATCAGCTAGTGCGTGTGGCGTATAGACTCACAACCAGTCAGTATCCAGTGACGGAGAAAAACAGGTGATCACATGGCAGTTTCTAAGTCATACCTTTAACTTTCTCGGAGTGTTTTCGGAAGATCTCTTCATTTTGGATGACCTTTTCATAAATGGTAAACAAAAACTTGCTAAATAAAAAAAATGTGGATCTCACTGAAGTATTCTACAATGCAAGTAGTTTCACATTTTGTAGCTCGTCCGAAGCCTTACTACACTCCAAAAGTGCAAAATAATTACATTTTGGTTTCAAATATTCTTAGGTCTTCAAATTGTGAAGATAATGTCTCATACAATTACTTCAAAAGTTAATTGCATTTTTCCAGGAGAATAACGTTTATCGTGAATGCGGAACGTAAGCAAGGGAAATGGTATAAATCTGCAACTACTGGTCTTACAAATCAAGCATTTAACTTAATCATGTTAATCTCGAATACAAAAATATTCGTCCTCCTATTCAATTGTATGTACTACACCGCGCCATCCACCTCTGATTGCCTTGGTCAGTGGAGGGGGAAAATAACATGTAGGAGGAACGAGTGTGTGCTCGCTTGTTGAGCACTCCTGAGTTAAAGCTGACCATATTCCCCTTACACCTACAAAAAATTAGGAATAAAATAATTTCTCAAAATGCTTATGTCGATTAAAATGGAATACATAGAGAAATGAGCATTTGTAAGAATAGCGTGTATAAGAATGAGTATAGCTCTACATATATTTGTGAACAGAGTTTCTCCAAATAGAACTGCATTAAAAGTATTTATCACAGTATGTTACACGACGATCACTTGATGTATCTTCGACTTTGTCACCAAATATTGACAGATTTCTTAATCGTAAGCAGGATCAAAGAAGTCACTAATGAACAGATGTTTATCGCATAAGATTTGAAAGTGCTTTCGTAAATCAAACGCAAGGTAGGTACATATAACCAAACCCCCATTGCAACACAATTGAGTGTTAAAAAGTGGAAGGAGGTAAATCCAACCTCCCCTCTTTCACATCGCTGCTGTAGACGTTAGGGACCCCGCTTGTGTCCGAGCTTGCCGCCCTCTATGTCCTTCACTACATCCCTTCCTCCTGAAGATTTCAAGAACTCTCGGATAACCGTAACGTTTACAGACCTGTGCTGTTTGTCTCAGATGCAGCCTGAACATCAAGCCGCGCCAGCTGGTTCCACAACACAAACCCCACGCAAGAGCCAAACAGTTTAAAGGTAGGTACATAATAAAATGCCGGAACAAGAGCCCAGCCTACCCGCAAATCTCATTTCAGCCCAGAATTGTGTGGCTAAGAGCACATACCTGTATTCTTATACATTAGCCTTGCATCATTTAAACAGCACCTTCTGCTTTAAAATGACAGCTTAACAACTATGTCGAATTAGCTTAACGTGTTGAAAGGACTCTTAATGCAGTGTCTCAAACGTTGGCTGGTCGTAAACGTAAAACTTTACGACACTCGTGTCATAATATACACAGCTTTGTCACAATGAGACAGACCTCTCGTAGGAGGTCAAACTCTGCTTCATTCAAGGGTCAGGCATCATTGCCTGCAACATTTCCCTTTCCTACAACTGTGTTGACATAGCACATTTTCCTTCCTCAAATTTCACATTCATATTCCTCTTCTATATATATATATCTCGAATTGCCTATTTTTCCTTCGAGGATCCTCTTTTTACTTTCTCTACTACGTATAGCAAGTAGGGGAAGTATTGTATTCCACCCAAAAATTCGATGCCGAGATTTCACTGAAAGAATATGTTTTCAGACCCCCTGAATCCATAAAAAATACATATTTAGGAAAAGGTTTGTTGTTTTGTTTTGTGTGTGTTTGTGTTTGTTTGTGTGTGTGTGTGTGTGTGTGTGTGTGTGTGTGTGTGTGTGTGTGTGTGTGTGTGTGTGTGTGTGTGTGTGTGTGTGTTTGAACAGCATAACTCAAAAACGAAAAGTCGGTTAAAAATCAAAGTTAGTATTTAAGCTCGGTGAGGACCAAGTTTGAACCCGCGACCTTTGGATGAGTGTCTAGCCAACTATGTCACCCAGAAAGTCCTATGAACATCTTTCAAATTAAAAACTTCGGATTCGTATATTATCTTAAAGAGTACGAAATAAAAGACAGTTCCTTCTGGAAGCACCTACAGAATCTGCCCGTAATCTACGTACCTCTGTTTGAATGTATACAGCGGCCTGAAGGAGATTAAAGGATTCCCGTAAAATTTTATGAATGAATGTAACATAAAAGAATAACGCAATATTTGCAATTACTAAGTGAATGCAATAATTACACGGAATACTTGTCACACAACTGTGAAAGAGCTGTAACGAGGTTGTTGAAAGGAGCGAGATGAAGCTGAATGTCGCATTTCTCGTGCCAATTAGCCATGATGAACCACTGCATTACTCAGTAACGTTGAGAAATAAATTAAAGGAAACTTAAAACGGAATTTCTACTGTTAATGAGGCCAGAGAATTTAGCCAGCTTCTGCCATGATTCATCTGCTGACCTGAGGCCATTGCCCACGGCGGCCTCTTCGCGTGGCGGACACAAGGTAACAAGAGCATTGACCGTGATGTTGTTGTTGTTGTTGTGATATGTGAAAATAAACATGCTGCCTTTCGTGAGAAGGAAGAGCAGAGGTTGCGAAACACAACAAAAAATGTTGGCTATTCGTAACATAAAATTTAATGCAGCACTGAAACATTTGCCGGAAATTACAATGATGCATAAGTTTAAGTGGGCAATATCAGAGCGACCGCAAACAACCACCGTCCTAATAGCACAGACAAATGAGATATAAACGTTTAATCCCACCTTCATTTCAGAAAGCTTTCGCTCAAGAAACAAAAAAAGATCTGAAAAACAAAGCGACATTGTGACGAAATAATAATAACAATGTACTAGATAAATGATGAACCGGAGTAACTTGTTGCGCTAAGACGGAAATCGCATTGAGACACATCACCGAAGTGTCAACGTTGTCTTGGTGGAGGATGAACTTTCCTAGCAGTTCAGGCAGACAACAGCTGGTTCTTGAAAATGTCTAACATTCTCCGGTGATGAGATGTCCTTAGGAGGAGGATATCACACAATATCAATACCACAATATTGAATAAGAGTGTTCTTCGCAGATGGGCAAGATGAACAAGGTCTGCCCGAACACAACACTGACGTTTTTCTAATATCTACTTATATTTCAGGTGAAATCTCGACATCGAATTTTTGGGTAGAATACAATACTTCCCCTACTTACTATACGTAGTAGAGAATCGAGTGGAGTGGAGTGGAGTGTTAAGTTTAAGGGCCCGTCGACAACAAGGTCATTTGGGCCCCTTACAATGGAGCTACTGGACGAATTAACTTGCATGCACTGGTTTGATTCAGGAGTGTAAAGATTCATACATTTTCATGTATATGTGTATTACCTGGTAGACGTCAAAGAACAGAACTGAAAGTGAAGGTGAAACTGCGTAAAGGGGTAGTTACTAAGAAGCACTCACCATCACTCAGTCCCTTCAACAATAACCCCAGTCCTCCAGTGGGAGGTTTATGAATTGACCCATTATATACCCGAGGAAGCAGAAAGAGCATCCTACAGTTCGTATGGAAAATAATATGCAGCAGGCAAAAGCAGTGAGCAACGAGGAGACCATTTACCAACAATGCATTCCTCACTTCGGTGAGAGTATGTACCTGCAAATACACGGGAGGTGAAAGGTCGTCTTCTGGAAGTCGTCCATGTTGTAAATTTACCAGCGATTACCTGAGACTGCTTCATATACCCACCAGAAATGTTAACATTTGTATTCCATTTATGCATTTATTATTATTATTATTATTATTATTATTATTATTATTATTATTATTATTATTATTATTATTATTATTATTATTATTATTATTATTGTTATTATTGTTATTATTGTTATTATTATTGTTATTATTATTGTTATTATTATTGTTATTATTATTGTTATTATTATTGTTATTATTATTATTATTATTATTATTATTATTATTATTATTATTATTATTATTATTATTATTATTATTATTATTATTATTATTATTATTATTATTATTATTATTATTATTATTATTATTATTATTATTATTATTATTACCATGTATTTGTATTTCCAGTAATTGTAAAAGCTAGAATACTTTACTTTAGAATATAAATTGTAAAAAATGCTTAATAATTGCTCCAGTCTAAGGTCTATGTATTCTGGATCCATACAGTCAACCTCACTGGAGGACAGATGATTTCTTAATAAATCTTTCTGTCTAGGAATGTAGTAAAGAAATAATGAGACTTTTTGCTTTAACACAAGTTACATGTCTATTTCCTGGATATGATCACAACCTTTATTGTAAATTAATTGCTTCACTTACCACCATGTCGTAAGAAAACTAGAAACCTAAAAGGTTAATGCACAAGTGAGTTAAACTATGTCGATGTTCCATAGAAACAATTCATTCTTAGAAGTCCTCTATGAGATGATGAGCTCTATAAAAACTGGTGCATTTTCAGCTCAGTCTCGTAACTGGCTTTTCCCTCTACTCAGTTACAGTTCACTGACAGTTTAAGGTAGTTTTCTACCGGTCGGTCCGTTTCCTCGAAATACCTCAAGCAGTTACCGCTAATAATATATTGCACTCTTCTCTTTACGTTAACACTAGCAGGAAGATATCAAATTCGAGTCTCTCAGTGCACTTTATAGGGAATCGATTTTTCAGGAATCCAGAGTAACAGTCGCTAAATCTTCCATGTAAAATGGCTGAAATTGTTAGGTAACAAAGGCCTCTGGGTGCCTACTCCCTGATATACCTTGACGTTTGGCCAAGCTCCATTTGATTTTTAGGTTAGCTATTGCGGAACAGTATTTTTTTCGTCTGTCCGTCCGTGCGCACGAGCGAGTAAGAAATTAAAAGTATGCTGGGTGTCCCCCCCCCCCCAAGAAAAAACACCACCGACACCGCTTAGTTTGTTATGCGGAAATGCACAGTTTGGACGCTGGAGAGCATCGAAGTTTGAGAACGAACGGTTGTGACAATTTAACATTCGTTTTGGTATCTTAATGCGGCAGGTATGCAAGCCTTTAGCCATCTGTGTACTGGGATGACCGGCTTGAGCATAATATCATTCCTGCGCATGCGCTAAATTCCTCCACAGAGTCCTTGGTGCCCATCCTACTGCGTTACTTGTGTGGCTTCGTACAGTAAATTTTTAACAACACTGCGACACGTAGCAGTACACAGCTGCTGAAATGGGCGACTGAGCTCCAGCACACTTTGATGTAAATGTGCGGAGTCACCTCAACGTAGCATACTAAAATCGATGGAATGGTAGAGGTGGTCCAGTTCCATGGCCAGCATGGTCGCCAGCTCTGACACCTCTCGACTATTTTCTGTGCAATTGTATGAAGAGTATGACACTCCAGTAACGTCAGCGGAGGACCTTATGGCGCGAGTCCACGGAGCGATTGAAAATCTTCAAGGGCAACCTCACGTATTGGGTCATGTGCATGAGGTTCATCACCGCCGATATAGGCTCTGCAATGACGTAGGAAGTACACAGTTCGAACCCCTTTATAATGTAGACAGCTCGATGTTGGGTTTATGTGAACGTACACACATCTCCCACTTGGATGCGCTACATCATCCAAACCATACATTCCCGGAGAGGGGTTCCTATTTGAAGTTTGCCATCCCGCACAACACAATGTGTATGTATGTGGGCAGGGCATGTGCAAAGAATGGATGATGGACATATACCTATAGAAGTGATGTTTGGAAAGCGACCGATAGGTAAACCTAGGAAAAGGTGGGTGGATTCAGTGAAAGAGGATAGTTATCAGCTCATGGCAAGAGATATCCCTGGATAGAGCTGATTGGAGGTCTCGGATGAGAAAGGTCAAGGCCCACTTTGGGCTGCAGTGCCAATGGAAGAAAAAGAAGCATATCAGATAACTCATGCACATAATCCCCAAAACCTTACATAACACATCCGTGAAAATCCAAAGATTCCGAGGTTTCTTCTGATTCTTTTGACTTGCCCGACCAGAGTTGTGGCTGCGATAATTACTGTATGCAAAATATGTTTAATATAGACAAAATAGTTAATAAAACGTTGTAAAAATTATTGCTACCGCGCAAGTAGAACTAAGCCACAAATTCACATATATAAAAACGTTCGCTATCTGCAAAAGAATGTGGGGTGAGTAAGGCAAGTTCAATCGCTACCTCTCCTCTCGTGCCCTTGCCTGCTATATAGAATATTTATGATATAATTAAAAAACCGAAAATGTAATTTTCACCAAAACATTTAGTCGTAGGGTGCCTAACATACACCACTGTTTGATCGAACAATACCAGAGCGCTGCTATGTTCTCGCCGGCTGAGACGGTTGGTAAAATGCCCCGTGAAGAAGCAAAGACGGCATATATGGAACCCAGGGTACCGTGTTTATTCTGTTTTGTTAAACAGCTATTATTCAATGCTGCGTGCTGATAACTTGGTTATCAAGCAGCTGGTTCTCCTCTGTTGAGTTTATCCCAACCCTCTTGTCTTGTAATTAATTCATTTAACTGTGTGATCAGATTCTGTTCCCTCGCTTTTCTCTCCTCTCGTAGCCCCAGGCAAATATCCGTAACCACATTCCGTAGACAAGAGTGCACTTGCTGTATACAAGCCTGTGCTGTTCTTTGTAGGCATGTTCAGTAATTAGTAGGCAAGGGTAACACGCGTCAAACAGCGCTTGCTTGCTTGCCGAGCATTTGCTTACCTATAGAGAATGCCCTAGTCCCTCCTCTTACCACAATATCCACTATTTTATATACGTCTTTAACAGTTTCTCTAATATTGATATTGTCAACATGACACAATAGTCCAAAGTGTAATGATAAAACATCTTATGTGCTGCAGTCACATGACTTTCTCTGCTCTTGTACTAACTATTCCTATAAGGTCTTACTCCTGTATCCTTTGTGTTAGTCGAAATAAAAATGTGCAGAAATTATTGTTAATTTTCTTGTAGATGCAAGGAGAATGTGAGACTATAGTGGGCTTTCAGTGACAGTCAAATCTTTTAAAAGTGTTTCAAAACTCACACAAATAACAAGGAATATCTCCGAAATGGTTCACTCCAAAAATGCATTTGGACATCTTGTGTGTTTTAACGAGATCTGCATTTTTGTATAGTAAGATTTAGTCTATCTCTTCATGTCGCATCCTTGAAAGATATTAAACTTAAATATCAACTTTGGTTTTAACTAACTTTTTCTTTTTAGTTATGCTGTTCACGGACATACAGACGCACACGAACATAGCTCTTTCTAAAAACACCTTTCTTCTTTGGATTCAGGGGACATCAAAACATACCTTTCCAGTTAAACCTCGACATCCAATTTTTGAGTTGAATACAGTACTTCCCCGACTTGCTATACGTAGTAGAGAATGTAAAAACGAGTACTTGCGAATAACAGTTGTACCAATCCCTATTTCTAGAAAGAGGTATACAAGTCAATGTAATAATTATTACAGAAAATCTGCCCTCCTGCTTCTAAGGTCCATAGAATGTTTTGAGCTTTTAATTGCATAACTCATCAAAATGAGTCTGCAAGTGTACATACAATGTTGACGTTAAAATAAACTGCCCCGAAGAAGGGAATAAAATATATGCATAGCATAATCACAGAATGAGCTTATGAAAACCAATACTTCGAGTGTCACTTCCCTTGTTATCACGAAAAGACTTATTTATTTTGTGCTTACCACTACTGCATAGATGGCTTGTATTGGATGTTTCTCTTACCCTGAAAAGGTAAACAGAGAAAAATATAAATATTTTGGCATTCAAACTCACATTTACAACTTCTTCAGCATTACTACCACCATTATTGTTGCCAGAGAGTTCACTTTCACTACAGCAATTACTATATTTGACTCCAGTGCAAAACAATGTGGATATATTACCTAATTACAGCCAAGTAAGCTATCCTGTAACACAAAATGACCATAATCTATTTGCTGTTAGAATAAACTGAAGTATTCCTTCGCGCTCCGCACTGAGTTCCATCTCTAATACTCTCCTGGCTAACATAATATCTGCACGTGCGCGTATAAACAACAATATTGATATTATCACCGCGCTAATTGCTCTCTTTGTTGTTATATCAACCATTGCATTATCGAACATATCACATTGTAAGGAAGAATTCTTATACCTCAGCCAAGATAACAGTTAAGACTTTTCTCATGCATTGTTTGGAAGGCGCTCCACTCTTACTGAACGGTAAGAGCCATTGTCCTTTATTATCACGCTTTACCAGATCTTTATAGCCACGGTAGGATATTTCTCCGAAAACATATTGAACACATTCAAAGTAATAATCTTTTCGCCGTACCTTAAATATTTTCCTCATACGTGTTTAAGAAAAACACTGGTACCCGGTCTTGTTTCCATTTTGCACGCCAATATGTCGCTGAGACAACAAACGGTTGAGCACGTGAACTGAACGTTCTGCGATTGGCGATAAGGTACAAAGTGTGTTATTGCAGTATGTTATACTCTATATTACAACCAATTGGGTGATTTGTTGAACGCAGGTAAAGCAAGAAGCTAAATAAGCCGCAGAACTATATTGTGGAAGAATACGGGAGTGTTAAAGCGCACGAGCCAATGAGGTTCATCTACTTTATACTTACAGTAAATAGCTTATAAGTTACTGAATTTACACTTTAGAAAGTCATATTCAAGGTTTGCAAACTAAATTTAACATCATATCGAATAGAATATATAAGCATGGTGACTTCTGACTTCTTATGAGGCACGGTTGTTTTCGGCCACTATCGGCCCATGGGAATTGCAACTGAATGTACCAAATTTGTTCGCGCTTCAACGTTGGAAACTTTTCGTCTTTACTTTTCTGGCACTAGCAATATTTAATTGAAATGTAAGAGTTTTTAAGAGTTATTACTTATGTCCCGCAGCAAAGAACGCGAATAACAAAGTAATGCGTGAGGGAGTTTATAGAATTCGCATAGTACATCACTGTATCTTCAAGCCTTTCTCCCCGTTACTGCCCATTATAGTTCTTGTCACTAGCGATACAGTAAGCGTTTTGTTGCAGCCCAGTGAAGGAGGTGACGGGCGGGGGGGGGGCGCATTGTCATAATAAAAAATAGATGCACAGATATGATAGATCTATCATAGCACGATACCAGGGTCACCAGATATTAGATATGTATTGAGACAACAAAATTATGAACAGTCACGAAAACGGTTTGTTTATCCCAGTTTCTCAAAGTATTCTCCCTGGCACTCTATGCGGCGTTCCATCCTCCAGAATCACTTCTGGAAGCATCCACGCCACACAGTTTCTGGCACTGCAGACAAGTCCAGAGACTGTTTCTTCAGGACTGAACTTCGGTGACGTCGAAGTCGGTTCTTCACCATAGGAAACAGGAAGAAATCACTAGTTGCAAGGTAGATGAGTCAATAGTTTTGTCTCAGTTCCTTGCAGGAACTCCATTGTTACATTAGCGGTGTAAGGTGATGCATTGTCATGATGCAACAATGTATCCCTTACAAAAAGTGTTCATCAAGGATTGTTGAAACACTCGGCGAACTAACCCCTAATGGCAGCTCACTGCTCTTGTAGATTAGTCTTGGATCTTCCCTAATCATTGCTTTCACAGCGGTGATGTTTTTGTCAGTCACTATTGTTGCTGGTCCGTCACTCTTCTCGTCATCCTTAAGAGATTGCCGCCCCATCTTAAATTGTGAAAACCAGCAGAAACCAACATGTGACGGAGAATAGCCCCCGAAAGCCCTCGCTCAAATACTCAAGTGACTACGTTTTGTTTGAAGTCGTATAAAATCATTGCACGAAAATGCTCTCCCTGAACCTCCATTGCGTTTGAGAAAACGTTCACAATTTCCAGACTTCAGACAAAAACAAAGTCAAATTTAATGGCGCAACAATGGCCTGTTATACCATTGCATTACCAATGAGTCAGTTATTTTCACAAAGCTTTATCCGGAGATGGCCAATTTTCCGTGTCTCAGTACATATCTAATGATCCTCGTACAACAATAGGGCTTTAACCTTAAGCTAGCGAGACATCTTCCAATCCTCAACATTATTAATGCAACCGAACATAATGTTTTGTCACACGCATTGTGAAAATCTCAAACAGTTTAAATCTGTCCACAAAGCCGTAAAACGCCTCCATTGCTACAAGGTCATAAAAACACTTCCGCTCCAGTACAGTTTACGGGAAAACCGCACAAGTTGTCGGGTATGTGCAAACGGGTGTCTATCCATGCGGGCGAGGCTAAGGCAAAAGTTAGTAGCAAGTAATTTGTCAACATTATTTCCATGAAAAACATCTAATATTCAGAACTCTTGTTCCGTAAAACAACTGCTGACAATAATCAGGAAACTCTTCCAAGTTCCACTGTAAAAAACTTGGTTTCATGGCCGATTTTGAACCAGCTTGTCTCCTTGGAGACGCTTACGTAATGAGCTGCTATACCCCATTCCAGTCCTTCAGTCGGAGGGACAAGCAGTATCAAGTGACAGATACAAATAGACGATTTCATGACCGTTTCTAAGTCATGCCTTGAATTTTCTGGAAATGTCCTCAAAATATCTCCTCATTCTGATGTATTTTGCATAAATAGTAAACAGTAAGAGACTGACAAAAGCTTACTAAATAAAGAATATGGATCTCGTTAAAACACACAATTCATCTCATATACTACGTTTTCCTTTTGAGTGAACCATTTCCGAGGCATTCTTTATTATTTATTTGAATTTTCCAATACTTATTTTTTTAAATATAAATATGTTATTCGTTTTCTTTTATCTCTTGGCCTTGCAAGGAATTTCAAAGGTATCGCATAGCAATCGCTCTTAAAACATTCACTGTCGTTCAAAACCTACTGCATTCCCATATGCCCCTTGTACCTACAAGAGAATACGCAATACGGTAATTTTTGAAATTTCTGATAATGCTTATGTCGATCAAAATGACGTAGATAGAGAAGTCAGCATTTGCAAGAATAGTGTGTATAAGAGTAAGTATAGTTCTACATATATGAATATTTGTGAACAGAATTTCTCCAAATTGAACTATATTAAAAGTCTGTATCGCAATATGTCACGCGACGATCACTTGGTGTATCTTCTAAGACTATGTACTTCAACTTTGTCGCTAAATATTGATAGACTTCTTAAACGTAGACAGTACCAAAGAAGTTACTAATGAACATGTGTTTGTCTATAAGATTTGAAAGTGCTTACGTAAATGAAACACGTGATGCCGGCCACGGGAGCATTTCTCAGGTCAAGATACCTCACACCACTTGGCGGCCACCTACGTCAAAAAGGTAGCTAAGTTCAAGTTACCGCACACGTCTCCCTGGGAGCAAACAACCAACAATAACCAAGTCAAGATTAATGGGGTCCATAATTATGACTTGCCTCATGGAATAGCATGAAGCTAGAACCGAAGGAAGCTTGCTTGTCAGCGTTTCCGCGGTCGTCATTTGCGGCCCCAACTCTAGCCTAGCCTAGTTACGCCCCTGAACTACATAAGTGCGTTTAATTCTTTCTCTCTATAAAGTTACTTTCTTCCCTCTTAATTCACACCATTACAAAGCTCTAACAGTCGAAGATGAAAAACCTTGCATCGCAAGTATGCGAACTCGCCCATTAGGAGCAAGGAAAGATATGCGCCACCAACATGATTCATATTGCAAAACATGGCATGATAATGAGATTCAAAGTTAGCCTTTATCGCTGAATTAAATCACTCCCTTCAGCAACATATTTGCTTTGGACGCATTCACTGTCTAATTTATGTAGTGCTGTTGCTTATTTATTAGTCATTCCATCAATAAATAAGAGTAAAGTCGCTCTTTACAGTGTCAAAGGTGACACTGCAATATACAAGAAGTGACTTTAACTGTTAGACTGATGGAAACAAGAAACCTATGTATACTACACGACTTGGCTTTCTTGTGCCGCAATTAAGTATTAGTTGCAGTGTTGCTTATGTTCTCTGATGATGCACCCATTCAAATATCCATATCAATACCTTTAAAGGCAAGTCGTGCTAATTAGTCAATGCATCATCATTTGCAGTTACAAATGATTATACCACACGGTTGTATCCTTATACAGAGACACATTAACAAAATCAGTAACAAATTCCAGATAGTTATTGCACACTTGGACAAAAAATCATAATATATTAGCTCGTGCATTGGAAGCACACTTTGCACTTATGGTAAGTAGCAGAAATAGTGCATTCCACCCCAAAAAGCTAACGTGTTGCACTCATTTGGCTTGCTCTACTCTTGTACCTACAAGCCATTGTTACAAACATTTATTTCTCTATTTCATGTTAATTAGATAAAAAATTGTAGAAATTAGAATTAGAACTAGCTCAGTTCGGGCTAGGGCCGTTAGATGTAATTAACAGTGATTTGTCACTAAAGCAGCTAATTACTTAAGCATTAACAGGATAATCTGTCATTCAGATAATCTTCTACACAACAATAGTTATTTATATTACAAGTGGCTTAAATATACTATTATTTGTGAGTGAGATATTTAGTACACGAGCACGGGTGTTTCAATTTCTCCCGAGCAAAGAATTATATGATAACCGCGTGTAATATACAATGTTTTATCTTATCCTAATGTTAACTGAAATAATCTTGTATTTTATTAATGTTAATATTATTAGAGTCGACATTACGAGGAATTGAATGGAGGTACTGCGTTTAAATGAAAATCGATATCCCCGAAGAAGTCTCAGATTATTTTAAAAATTCTGTACTTAGTTACTCGGTAAGTCGAAGGACTCGTATGACGAGGAATTTACATTATTTAAAGAATGGAGAGCTGCCAAAGGAGTTAAAATAATTTCCGAAGATGTGTTGTTAGCATATTAATGTTTACAATAAGATAGAGGAACCTATTTAATGAAAAGGGTAAGAAAGGGGTAAAGGGCATAGACACAGAAGGGACACCTCGCTCACTTCGACCTACACAGATATATTGTGGCTATCACCCCCAGGAGGCAGGGATGAAATGAGGGAAACGAAGGTGCCACACAGGGTCGCAGCTAGACAGACCACAGAGACGCGCGGAAGTCACTAACAAGTGCTAAGATCTCTTCATCTCGGTACTAGGCCCCGCCAAGCAGCCATCACACCGTGGTTCCGGCGTCGCACTGTGCGTCCCCCCCCCCCTCCCCGAAGTAGGACAAGGCCGGTCAAATGCCATCTAGCGCCGAGAACAGTAGTTATCATGCGCAATCATCCGCGCCATCTGCCCGGCACTGCCAAGACTACATGCCTGGAACTGCACCACCTGAAAGATGATAAGGAAATGGAATGTTTAAGGAAAGGAACGTACCCAACTCTACCCTACAGATAAGACAGAGAAACGCAAGAGCATTTCAGACGTTGTGAGTTTAAGGATAGTGGTTTCCGTAACGAACAAGCGCCCGTGGTTAACGTCTGGTGCAGATTACTAAGTTTACCCGGTATGTTTATCTCAGGCGTCTTTACGTGCTTTTACTACACTTGTTTGTGAAACTGCATCTGCATCATGCTTCGAGAAAAAACACATTCTTATAAGAGGTAGGTACAAACAAGGGAGAAAACTTCTTCGACTACATAGTTGAAGCTTTTATCACAGCAGAATCACTTGGATCTTAAGTCGTCAAGGACCACTTAGCGATCCACTGATTATTTTTATAATGTTCACTCTCACACATACTCGAACCCGCGACCCTCTGTGTGGCGAAGCACCAAAGACAAGTTCTAGCGACCACGGCCAGCTAAAAGAACCTTATCGGCTACAGTAATATTTCTTTCAAAAATTAAATTGAATGTGTCCGAGCTTTTTTTAATGAGTAAAAGTTTTAGACTTTGAAGACGCTATATCTCTGGACTATCCGCAGTCTTTTCTGTTCCTACTTTGTGCGAAAGCCATGGTATTTCATGTTAAGCTAAGGAAAGCTATAAATTCATCAGCAGTGGTTATTTAGTTTTATTTGTCATTACTGATAGCCAATGTACGTCAAAAATAATAACATAGTCTTTTGGAATATAAATGTGGTTTGCGATTAATGGTTATCTTAATATGCAATCCAAGCACATTTTCGAAAAGATCAGCTCTTTATACTGGATCGTGGATACAAATTGTCCTGAGCCATTTGGAAATGTGCCAATCGTTGTGCGCAACTTTCAGCCTTGTACCATGATAAATGGGGCATGTAGGTATATTACGCACAAGACTGTTTTGAACAAAGAATGCAACGACCAGACAAACATCTTCAACAGAAAGTTCAAAGCAAGGCATTCTGCATCCCAAGGATAGTCAGCTGCATCTGCTTGGAAATCGTCCATAAGTAGTTTATTTGCTCTAAACATTATCAACTAGTTATGTAACGAGTGTCACAATGAAAACATTACCTATACATGTGTTACATACAACGTTTTATGTACTTCTAGCATTAAAATACATAAAAATAATTAATACATTTGATAAATAAAAAATCTGACGTGTTGCACTCACGACATCCTCTACTCTTGTACTAACCATTCTTACAAACTCTTATTCTTCTATCTTCTTCGTGTTAGTTGAGATAAACATTTGCAGAAATATTATTGCTCGTTTTCTTGCACGTGCAATGGGAATATGGGAATACACTAGGCTTTGAGCTACAGTCAAATCTTTTAAAGCTTTCGCGCTTTCTTTGCACGCTTAACATACAAAAAATTAAATAACGATGTTCCATTTGACAAAACTACAACTTCTCCAAAACTCACACAAATAACGAGGAATATCTCCGAAATAGTTCACTCTACAAAAAACAATTACCTACTTGCACATAAATTGTCTTTTAGCGAGATCTACATTTTGTATAGTAAGATTTTGTCAATATCTTGCGGTTTACGAGTTATTCAAAAGTCATCCACAGTAAACAGGACTACACAAGCTATAGGCAGAAAATTAAAAATATACATTTCATTTGCCATAAAAATATATTAAACATATGTCATTTTAATCAAAATCATTAGAGCCGTTTTCAAGAAAATCAAAATTATCGAAAAATTTTCCATGTAAAGGGTAATTTAGGGTGCAGCAATTTTGTTCAAAATCTTCGTGTCGCATCCTTGAAAGACATTAAACTCAAATACCAACTTTAGTTTTTAACCGACCTTTCGTTTTTGAGTTATGCTGTCCAACAGACTGACACACACACACACACACACACACACACACACACACACACACATACACACACACACACACACACACACACACGAACCTTTTTCTAAAAACGCTCTTATTTTTGGATTCAGGAGGTCTCAAAACATATATTTAGGTGAAATCTCGACATCCAATTTTTGGGTGGAATACAAATCTTCCTCTGAACATTAAATTGTGACTAAATTCAATCAAATTAAGATAAAAAGGCATTACAACATTGACGCACAAGTTTGCGTGACAGTGAAGTAATAAACCAGTTATATTATTATCGGTCCGTCACGTGCTGCTAGTGTGTTTCCATAGCGCACCCTCGAGACTCCCTGCAACTGACTGTCAGACTTGCAGAGGTCCTAGCGGGCGATAAACAGGCGGTCGAAAAGAATTTTGAAGTTTTTAGCAAAGATAAACATAACCCTGAGGATTTAAAGCTTGACATCAAAATTTCACACTTTTCGACCTTTTCATAACTTTGTTTTAATTCTGACTTTTGCCTCTTTGTTTGGTATATTTATGTATGAAATTTGCTGTGTTATTAGTATTTTTATTTTATATTAAAATTTACCTCTGGCTCCTGCCATGATCCATTTTACATATAAGGGCGTTGACGACCAAATAGTTGAGAGCCCTTAATCAATCAATTACCAGAAAAGAAAAGGAGTTTTTCTCAATTTCCTAGCTCTAATGAAAACTTTCCACGAGGTTTCGTGGCCACACAACATAAGTTGGCTCTTCTGCTACATAAACACGGCCGTTCCGTTTTATGCTGTGGTTCAAGGCCATCTTGCTATGCCCGCATGTCATTTGTTCTACGTGTTCATGTTTTTTGTACTCGACATGATATTGACAGAGATACAAGGTTCTTCCTGCAACAACTTTCACTTAATAACGTGATCCAGAGAAAGCGATAAGAAAAGGTTATGCAGAATCGCTGCAGTGCAGGTTCGATCCAGTATCCCTGAGGCTAAGACTAGCGTGTCGGTAATCCAGTCGATAAAGTTACGTGTTTCCCAGGGCAGCTGAGGGCGGGCGGACGGGCGGACGGGCTCAATTTCACGTAACCTCGCCAAGTTTCTACTCTCGCTTCTTCATTCCATTTTTTGGTGAATTTGATAGCTTTGCGTTTCACTGCATTTCGTAACAGAAAAGATTTCGCAAGTCTTGCCTCATTCCGTCTATAATCAGAGTTTAAACTAGAAAATAAACCGTCGCGAAAATGCACAAATCAAAATTTAAGTTTGTGTAAAATGTGACAGAGTTGGACAAAATTCTGCTAGTAGAAAATTTTATAAATTAAATAATTAATGACGGATTTAAAAGTAGAATATGTGTATAGTGATTTGAAGTTATATAGTTATCTACTAAATCAAATTTTATTATTTTTTAAAATTAACTTTTAAAGAATTCTATAATCATCACTTTCGTTGCTGTCTATATTAAAACACTTTTAAACTGTTAAGTTCCCTAGTTCGTAGCAAATGCATATTGACGCCGAGAAGTTCGTTTTCCTTTCTATACACCAATATTGAAATTTCTCCAGAATATTCCCTTATCTTCTTCTTCTTCTTCTTCTTCTTCTTCTTCTTCTTCTTCTTCTTCTTCTTCTTCTTCTTCTTCTTCTTCTTCAAGGAATCATCTGTTCCGAGTTCACGATAACACCTTGCATCTTTCCCTAGGTCTTCCCTGTGCAATCCCTTTTCCCCCATTCTCTGAACATGTTGTTCCTAACCAACGCGATATTTTTTTTAATTCTATCATATATTGAGTATATTCCCAATTCTCTTCTAATTGTCTCATTTTTATGTGGTCCAATTTCGTACATCCTTTGGCAAATTCTTGTTTATAACAAGTTCATAAAAGAAACAAAGCCTGACTCTAAAGTAGACATACTAAATAAAAAATTAGTGGAAAGTGTTATGTAAGTGATGCAAAGTGCAATATCCTGGAGATATTCCACTGTTTGTGTGTAGTTGGTGCGACAACTCGATAGAGCGTCATTATCAGGTAAGGTGTGATAACACACATAAAAAACGCGAGAACTGGAACAGGTTCAAACAGTGTTTTAACATAGCTAAGACAATGATGAGTATAAAATAATTATTAATATTGTGACAAAAACTACAAAAGTCCAGTCCAACTACTTTTTTGTCACTTTATTTTCCTCTAAAATTTTATCACAAATACGCAGTTCTCTTTTTAACATAGTTGATATTACAACACACAACTGTTTTCTTCTCATAACCTTGACTCAGTCCTTTTCTTCACTTTCTCTCTCGTACACTAACTCTGAAGATACAATCACTCAGCACTGATTAAAACTACTTCACTTTGACGCGGCGTATCTTTCACAATGACAGTGACACACACACACACACACACACACACACACACACACACACACACACACACACACAGCTCTCTCGCGCTCACTGACATACTTACTGACCGACTCATGTCTGTAAGCGTAACTCCTCTAACTCGTTGCCTCGCGTTGTAGTGCGGATTAATTAACACGGACCTTTCTGGAACTTCTACAAACACGCCGATCACCGGACACTTCTCAAATACCCTGGAAAACCCTTTGTACTGCCGCTTGATTGTTGTTAGTCACGTGTTTGCTCGCGTGAGTAGTATGGGGAAGAATGACCTTGAGCGCCGCGCCAGTGGGTAGGGCAGTCCGGCCCCGAGCGTCCTTTGTTGTGTTGCCGCTGCCGTACGCACGCGTCACAATATCTAATCCTCATAAGAGTATAAGTTATTGAATTTTCTGCTAGCAGCATTTTGCACAGACTTATATTTTCCACAAATGTAACGTCATTTTATAACCGAGAAGTGCATAGGTAAGATTGCTATCTCCCTATGAAATTCCCGGCCTGAGATCGAAGCACAATTGTCCACACTTGTGACCAGAAATGCAACAATTTGGATCATCCGTAGAGATATTGAATGCTGTTCATGGAAGTTAAGTTACCGAGAAAAACCCAGGCACTGCTACATGCACTCATTTCCATTTGACAGGTGTGCAGCATTTTTTGTTGCATTAAACCTGTAATTGGAATTCTTAAACATTTCTTGGGAGGGGTAGATAAATTCATTTATCCTCTAAGATGCATAAGCAAGAACACGTCTTAGATAGAGATTCAATTTCCTAGTTCACTAGATATACAGGTTGCAGGTAAGTAATAGGCAATGATTTATTTCCAAGATTCTCATTTTTAAACCCAACCCTGTAATGTTATACCTACCCGTGAATTTCCAATTAACCATGCGCACTTCCCTTTTTGTGCCATAGATGTTATTTATGTCTATATTTTCTCTCAGTAGGACTTACCAAAGGCTAATTTCTTTGTAACTTTTTGCTGCCGCAGGAATTTTCAGAGGATGAAATGGAAAATGCAGGAACGATGTACCCGCTCTCACAAAACTTGTAAAATGAGTTCTCTTGCAAAGTGGTACCAAAGGAGAGAAAAAAAGGATCGAATTAAACAGCCTTTGAGAGCCAAAGCCGCGCAGATCATTTCGCCTGGAGGTTCATCCTCTCGATGTGGGTACGCTGCTCCCTACGCACTGGGGAGGGTTAACTGCCTTTCATATTCCCTCTCAAATCAAACACAATATGTACTCATAAAACTTGCCTAGCTTTAACGACAGTATTACGTGTCGATTGCTCAAAAAATGATTTTTACTTTCTCTACTATATATAGTAGAGGAAGTATTGTATTCCACGCAAAAATTCGATGTCGAGATTTCACCGCAAATTCAGGCCCCTGAATAAAAAAAAAAAAAAAGGAATTTTTAGAAAAGTGTGTGTGTGTGTGGGGGGGGGGGCAAAATACCTTTATTGAGGTCGCCTTTTGAAACACCTCTGCAACAATGAAAATCAAAATAAATCTTTATACATGCTTAGGCATGTAAATCTTTAACTCAACTTTCTACAGTTTAATTTGTTCATCTCGAAGATGTTTTTTTTTTCTCAGAAACTATTGTATGTACACTTAATTAAATATAGGAGTTCGATAACAAAGGTCCTGCTGCATAATCTTGTGGAGCAGAATTTCAAGAATTATGTCTAAGTAACAATATATTATTTTTTATCTCAAAAATGATAATATATAAAAATTTCGTTCCACAGGATTATGTGTTGCATATTCAAGATAAGTCATAAATACTTCCAATGAAATATCTTGAGCAATGTTTGAGAAAATGTGCATTATTTTTTATTAGATAGCCCAAAGCATAACACAACCCAAAGACATTATTATTATGAAAAACATTTCGCTGTATGTAAATAAGCATTAGTAATTAGCACATCAAATTTCAGTTTTATAAGTTAAAAAATGTAGGAGGTATAAATGTTTTTCCAAGGTGACACTTTTTTACCTACGTCCCCCAAACCAATAACAACGAATAACTCGAAAACGGTTATATCTACCAAAAAAAATCATTGCGTGCTTTAATAAGATTTTCATTTTTTGTGTAATAAGATTTTGTCTATCTTTTATAAGACTTCAGAGAATGTTTCCAGAAATCAAGATATGTGTTTTATTTCTCATACAAATTATTAAAGTATGGTTGTTTAAACAAAAGCGTTATAGCCGTTTTGGGAAAAAAATGTTTGAAGATCTTTCCATGTAAAGAGTATTTTGGAGTATTCTTTTATTTAATCTTGGTGTCGTATGCCTGGAAGATATGAAGGTTGGTTTCTAATCGATTCATCCTGAAAGAAAGGTGGGACACGAAGATTTCCAGGAAAAAGACACCACCCCAAACTACCTTTAACATAGAACGTTTCTCGAAAATTCTCATTTTTCTCAAAACTTCCTCTGATGATTTTTATTTAAATCTTCAAGACCTTAAAATGTTTATTTCTTTTTTTTTTTTTTTAAGTCCTCTTCATTCTGGGCGACTTTTACCCAACGAGTAAACCGTAAGAGTTATACAAAATCTTACCACACAAAAAATGTAGATTTGTTAAAGTGCAATTTATTGAAATAATTTGTTTGTGAAGATAACTATTTTCTTGTTTATCGTTTGAATTTTGAAATACTTTTCTGAAATTGCAAAAAGTGAGTGAGTGAGTGAGTGAGTGAGTGAGTGAGTGAGTGAGTGAGTGAGTGTATAAAGTTTAAGGGCCCATCGACAAGTAGGTCATTAGGACCACACAGGCTGGAATTTTAAAGCCATCACATAGCGAACACCTCTTGAAAGATCTGACTATTACTTAAAGCCTATTGCATTCCCATATTCCCACTATACCTAAAATGCATAATAAGCTAATAAACTATTTTTACAAATATCTATCTCGATTAAGATGGTCTAGATAGAAGCAGCGTTTTCTGGAACGGTTTGTACAAGAGCGAGTAGAGAAAGTCGTGTGATTACACTCATCTTTTTGTTTCACTGATGTGTCAATTACAGTCAGAAGTGGTTTGCCATATGTCCATAATTATAATGTTCACATTGCCCAATGCCCTTAGCAAGGAACAGTTTTCATTGCGTGTGTGTGGATTGCTTATATCCAAATATGGATAACCAGGAGAAGTTTGAGCATTAGTAAGTTATCCTCTCTGTCATTACTCGTAGTAAGACCATAGCGAATGGGAGAAAGAGCCCTGAGTCTAAGTGTTCGCTGCTTAATTCGACAGGTGCTAGTGTGCAAATTGTGCAACGCAAAAAGAAACCTTTCTCTAGCCCGGTTCCTATTAACATTATATAATACAATTTTTACTTTCCCCACTATGTAAAGTAAGCAGAAGTATTGTATTTCAACCACAAATTCCATGTCGAGATTTCACCGGAAACATATATGTTTTCAGACCCCCTGAAAAAGAAAAGTATTTTTAGAAAAACGACTGCGCTTGCGCTTTTTTTTTTTTTTTTTTGTCTGTGAACAACATAACTCAAAAACGAAAAGTCGGTTACAAACCAATATTTGGTATTTAAGTTTTTGTATCTTTCAAGGGGTGTCCCGAAGATTTAGAAGAAAATTCATCCACCCTAAACTACCCTTTACATGGAAAATTTTTCGAACATTTTGATTTTCTCGAAAATGGCTAACGATTATGATTAAGATATATGTATGTTTAAGATATATGTATATTTTGAATTTTATGGCTATAGCCCACGCAGACATCTTTAGTCTTGAAGAGATAGACCAAATCTTAATATACAAAAATGTAGATCTCGTTAAACATACGATTTATATCCAAATGAATTTTGTTGTGTCGTGAACTATTTCGGAGATATTCCTTATTATTTGTGCGAGTTTTGCAATATTTATACTTTTCACAAATGTAAGATCGTTATTCATTTTTTATATCTTATCCGTGCAAAGAGAACGGAATTTCAAAGCTTTAAAATACCTGTGCTCCCACATTCTCCTTGTACCTACAAGAAAAATGAGCAATAAGATGATTTGTGCAAATGTTTCACGTGAGTGCAACACTAGTTACTTTTTCTTTCTTTTCTTCTTTTTTTTTAATTGCTAATCATGACATCTATATCAGATTATATATACAATAGAACTTAAAGATTTAATGTCCAAAAATTTAATTTAGCTGTCTTTAGTGGTTTCAGAAAAAAAGGTCGTTTATGCTGGGACAGTCTGAAAGAAGTGAGGCTACAAAATTAAAATCTACGAAACAAAAGATATAGGTCAATGTAATGTAGCTGTATTGGATAAAGATATACTCACTCTAACTCCAAAACCTTTGAATATACCTAGTTGTTCTTGTAGCAGCAAGGAAAATTACTTTATTTAGTAAGAGTAATACCACTACAAATCTCACTGCAAGTGTCACTGAGTGTTGCTTCTACAAATTGCACTCTGGTGGGGAGAAGTGCACGATCAGAACTGGTAAGGGAACTATTGATTGGAAAATGTAAAACAGTATGTTCATTTTAGAAACAGCCAGAGTTTTCAACTAAAATAGTGTACGTGACTATGTTCCACAAATGTCTACAGTAGAAGTTCTCTTCATTTCGGATGATCTTGGAATAACTGGTAGGTAAACCGTAAGGAGTAGAATCTTCTACAGAAAAAACATAAATCTCGTTAAACCACACAATGTCAAATTAATTTTTATGGAGTGAACCATTTCCGAGATATTCCTTGTTATTGTTTGAGTTCCCAATACTTATTCTTTTCTCAAATGGCTAATCTTCGTTATGTCCTGGACAGGCAGAAGAATGGAATGTGAAAACCATCACACAGCAACTGTTTCTTAAAACAATTAACTGTCGCTTAAGTTTATCACTTTATTCCCATTGTAGTGACAAGAAAGCATGCAATAAAACCAATTCTTTAAATGTCTATCTCAATTCATGTAGAAGAGAAGTGTTTGAAGAATAGTTTGGAGAAGAGCGAGTTGGGAAAGCCATATGAGTGCACACATTAGATTTTTCAATTACTTCTTTTGATGGAGTCAAAAGCTAAAATACTACGCTTCTAAATGAAGGGGAATTAATTAGCGAGGAGTATGTTTTACCATGGGAAATTCATTAAACTTGACTCTAGTTAAAAACAATGAAGGGGCGATGTGTTTAACAAAGCCATTCCCTTAAGCTGACACTGATGTTATTCACACTGGAGGAAGGATGGAGCCTAACAGAAACGGCTTAAACAACTGAAGATGAAAAAAACAAAAAGTTGAATACATAGTGTCTCGCTGCAGGGCTCGAAGAAACGGAAAGTGGTTTCGCCTGCGGGGGTCTGCACCGCTTGATGGAAAACTGCATTAAAATAGAGCCTTGCCTTGCCTTGCCTCGCCTCGCCTCGCCTTCCGACACCCGACCATTCCCCAATCATACAACTAATGGACAAACAGTTATCGCGCTGTAGGTATTGCACAAATGCATCCTCTATCTTTACAGCATATATTGTTGCTTGTGATTATTTGATGCTGTTGCTTTTAAACAGCGAGGCGGCTCGCATTTGGGAGGTTCCGGGTTCGAATTCCCAGACCTCTGACCTTGGGTTTTTCGCTAGTTTTCCTGTTACCCACATCAAATCAGCGCCTGAAGTCGAGAAGTAGACAGACTCTGGATCAGAGAGAATAGCCAGGATGATTGATCAGCCCGAAGTAAGGAAGGAGATGATATGAAATCAGGGTTCGAATTAACGGAGGGGATGAGGGGGGGGGGCGATTCTCCTTCTCGTTAAATAATTTCCCCGGTTCGTCAAAGATTTCCTTCCCTTCCAGGGAAGTATATTTTCTTTTTACTGTATTTACCTTTACTACTCTTTCAAAATACAAGACACGGAGCACTTTCAATACAAATTGTACATGATACGAGTGCGAGCTGAGAATTAGTAAACCTACCATATCGCAAGTAAGCTAAATAGTAAACAATTATCAGGTTCATTAGTTGGGTTGGCATTCAGTAACAATTCCAGCAATGATGACTGCAGTATTCATTTCAGTTTCTTGTAACTCACTCTTCTATTGTTCGTCAGCATGGATAAATTTGTGACAAAAAGCGAAAAGTTACAGAAAGTAATGACAGTGATCAGTGAAGTTCGAATCTCAAGCTTCAACTTCAAGTAATATTAATATTACTGCTTCTCAGGTAACCCGGAGATGTGTAGACAGAACTAGATTTCAAAAACAGAAAACAAATCACCCTTAACATTCAACCAAATAATTTTGGGAGAGTCATATGCCTGTACTGCCACTGCCACTGGCACTACCGCACTAGTACCACTGGTATTACTACCATTATTGCCATAAATAACAAGGAATTGCAAGCAAGGCAACACTCAGTAAAATAAAATATATGTCGGACGCTCATATTAACGAATACAGCGAGGGAGTAGCCGAAATGTAACATTTACATAAGTTGTCAAAATATCAACACCTCGTTCTTGAAAATTCACTCGCCTTGACGCACGTGTTCTCATATGCTCACACTGTGAAAACTCCCTTCATATGCCGCTATGACTTCAAATAAAACAAAATGTGTACATGTTAAACTCACATAACAAAACAGTATTCCAATACTTTAGTCGTGATAATGAGCTCTTGCAATGTAAATAAGCCAGAAACTTTCAAATATGGCATCGGATAAAGAAGTAAATGCAAACATGCAATATGAATTTTTTTTAAAATGGTTAACGTTACGAAAAAAAATTAAGACATTGTTTATTTTAAAAATGCATTCTATATTTTTCCTGCAAGGTTTGTCTATTTTTATTGCGCTTTACCAGTAATGTATATAAAATTTAACTGCTGTGAACAGGCCTTCAAGTGCTATATTATATCATTTCACATAAATTGTATATCTTTCATATACTGTTTTGCAGTATGAGTTTGTCCATCCGTTAGTTTACAAATTATACAAAAGTAATCCGGAATAGGCCATCTCCGTAGCGCAATTGGTAGCGCGCTTGCCTCTGGCGTGGAGGATACGGGTTCCATCCCCGGTACCAGCATGAGGATTTTTCCCCCGCTGGGAGGTCTCGCACGGGATGCACTCAGCCTCGTTAGGTCCCGGGGGGACCAATTGAGGAGCTACTTGATAGAGAAGTAGCGGCCCAGGTCGCGAAGGCCGCATAACTGGCCGGGAGGGTTCGGGGCGCTGACCACGTCCCACTTTCTAGTAGCGCACCCCACTAATGACGACTGTAGTGCTAGGGGTTTATTTTTTAATTCGGAAATGTAGGACTAAAACACCCTAGGACTTACAAGTCAGTGCCTAGGGTCAGACGCCTAGGAGGAGCAGAGGGACCTCTGCACCGGACAGAGTGAACACCTGCAAGTATGAGAGTGAGAAACAGGATACGAAACGCAGGCGAAATGGATGAGTGGAAAGGTGGTAATGAAGCAACTGGTGAAATGAGTGGTGGGGAAAATCGAAGAATCCGGAGAAAACCCGCCCAGGCGCCACTTCCTCCATCACGAATAACACATGCGGGACCCTGGGATCGAACCTTGATAATGGGCGAACGGTCTAACCACTCGTCCGCGGCACCACCTTATACAACTATATAGAACAAAATATGTAATCAAAATGCTTAGTCATTTGTTTCAAAATCAAAAATAACGAAAACTTTTCCATGAAAAGGGTAGCTTCAATGTCGGGATTTTTTTCAAAATCTTCAAATCGCATACTCGTAGGAATACAAGTTAAATAAATTGTGGATGTCTATATAGAACAAGTTTAGAAGTTTGGAATAAAATAGTTACTGCAATGTAATAAATGGAAAAATTAATTCTGCCAACACTCAAAATAGTACATGGACATTTAACTAATGGAAATCTACAGTAGAGTCAAATTTAATAAGTAGCTGTATTAGATAAGATAAATGAGTGTTATTTCGCTGTTTCTCTTGTGCTAGAAGTAGGTGTAATAATTCATGAAGTCGTGGAGATGAATCCGATATTCATTGAAAGATAGCATCAAGCACTGCCCGTCATCCGTAAATGTAAGTTTCATGTTTACTCGTAAAGCTGTTGGAAGTGCTGCTGTATTGAGGATTATGGCATCAATGAACGTGACCTCCTGGTAATTTACTGCCAGCGTCTTCGTTCCAATATACCTGCCTGCCTGCCCCCGTCCCAGCACATCAAAGCAGTTCTACTTTGCTTCTGGCATAAACTCAATCAAAATGTTGAACAAGTACATCATTTTAGAGCTCAGATTTTTATGAGCTAAAACCTCTTGAAATATGCATGCATTTATGCTGTAAAAATTACACAAATCTAACGTGTTGCACTCTACCCTTGTAATAACTATTCTTACAAACTCTTATTTCCCCTCTCTACTTCATGTTAGTTCAGATAAACATTTGGTGAAGTTAATTACTTCCAAAATGGTTCACTCCACAAAAAATGTGTTCAGAGATAAACTGCGTGTTTAACGAGACCTACATTTTTTTGTATAGTAAGATTTGGTCTATCTGTTACAGTTTACCAATTATGTAAAAGTCATCACGAGTAAACAGGACTTCGTGGGCTATAGCCATTAAGTTCAAAATATACATTTCATTTGCCACAAAATCATCTTAAAATATAGCATTTTAATCAAAATCATTACAGCCATTTTTGAGAAAATCAAAATTTTAGGAATATGTTCCATAGAAAGCGTAGTTTAGGGTGGGGCAATTTTCTTCAACATCTTTGAAGGACCTACGTGGCATACGCAATTTTTTTAAAAATACTTTGGTTAATTTAGGAGGTTCCAAAACTATTTCTGGTGAAATCTCGATATCGAATTTTTGGGTGGAATGTAATACTTCCCCTATTTACTATATGTTGGAGGTCTGCGATAAAGAGGCCAGATTGGGGCATGCAGGTGTAACAAACCTAAGTATCATAACAGGGATGGAAAAGGGGGCAGAAGTGCACGAAACGTGTTAGATTTTGTGAAAATTGGGCAGTATATTTTGGAATGTAATGCTACGAAAAATGGGACAGAGAATTTAACGCTAAAAGTTAAAAAATTAATTTAGGATTAGTTGAATATATGGAGAAAGCAGGAAAATATTTAAGAAAAATAAGGTTAAGATGCTTAAAATAAGTATGAGTAAAAATAGATAAAATAGAAAAGGGTAATGAGGTGTAAAGTATATAGTAGATATATTAACCTTGCCCATTATATGTAAAAACTCCCCAGTGCAATAGTCCATGAAGGGTCAAGGCTTACCGCCTGGCCGCTGCATCCCCCTTCTCTGCCCAATACAGGCTTCATGAGTGGGGTGCAGTAGTGGAGGGTGAGACGTGGTCGGCGCCCCAAACGCTTCCGGCCAGTTATACTGCCTTCAGGTTTTGGGTTGCTACTTCTTCATCAAGTAGTTCAACTGCCCCCGGGACCTAAGGAGGCTGAGTGCACCCCGTGATAGACCTGCCAGCGGGGAAAAAATCTCCACGCCGGTACCGGGCATCAGGGTTGCCAACTCGTACGACAATTATGGGGGTGTACGATAATTTGAATGTATGATAGTTCGATACCGGCGAAATATCATTTTCACTGGTTTGTCACTCCAGCGAAATGAAACTAATTACAAATAACAGCACTTTTGTCCTCATTGTCTGTCTCCGTCCCATAGCTACTAAGCCTGCTACCCTTTATCCTCTTGTTGCCAGTGTGCCCAGGTCTGATAATCTCAATGAAGAAGGCACTGTTCAGAAAATTGACGATCAATGTAGAAAACTCGGAATACGTGATATTCCGTGTGAAATAAAGAACATGCCTGAACCTGACAGTTTCTGGAGTGTTCTTAAACACACGTGTCACCTCGATGAAAATACTGATTTCAAAGAACTGGCAGACTTTGCATTATCAGTGGTTTCCTTGCCCCACAAAAGCACTTCTTGTGAAAGGCTTTTTTCGAAACTGGGTTTAATAAAAACCAAAGTTAGAAACAGATTGGCACTAGATACGGTAAATGAACTCATTTTGTCGTCTCATCTTATGAAAGAACGTGGTAGATCTCAAAATCTGCAAGTAAACGAGAAGATGTTAAGGTTTATCTCAACAACAAATGTGTACAATGCTGCAACGGTTGAGGAAGAAGAACTTTCAGATGAATAGTGCGAGAAACATAAGTGCTAAAGTTGTAATATTTGTTGAGATCATCAATCTTGTAAGTGGATATAATAAACATCATTACTCTTAAATTTTCATAATTATTATACTGATATTTTTATTATTGTAGTGATTGCTTTATGATGTACGATAATTTTTAATCCAAATCTATAATTTTGAGTGGTTTGTACCGTAATTTTACTTTTAAATGTTGGCAACCCTCCGGGCATCGAACTCGGATAATCCGAGCCAGAAGCAGGTGGGCTGCCACTGCGCCACGGAGGCGGTCCGCGCGCGCATATTTTACATCACTATACGTACTAGCAAAAGTAAAAAAAAAATGACTTGGCGGACCAGAACTGCAAAAGCTGGCTTGAAAGATTAACACATTCTTCTGTCTTATCACTTTATTAAAAGACACGTCACAAATGAATTTCACTCAAGGTAATGTTAATGGATACAGCTTCTCCTATTGTTCGGATCCATATAGGTATAGGTGCTGTGCTGTTTGCTATCGAAAGGTACATCAACACCAAAGAAGGATGAGGTAGAGATGCCGCACCGATAAAGCGCGCTGAATAAAAAATAAATATTCACAGCTGGCCACACACGCGTGCACAAGGGGCGACAGAAAAAACAAAAGTGTGGTCCGAACCACTTTGCTGACTCCCAGTTTGGATTAGAGAGCCTGATGTGAACACAATGACTTTCCAAATTTTTTGTTTGTATACCCTCTTCTCCCGTATAAACATACACATTCCTATGCACTGTCGTCATCTTTGGGTGACAACGGCGACACCAAGAAAGAATTCCCTCTACTGTAAGAATAGAAATAAGTCCACTACTGGCATTCGTTATCCTTTCAACCAACCTACAGCGGCAGAATTCCTCTGGCAAGCTCAGACTGTCCAATTATATGTCTCTGAGCTACTTCATAAATAAAATAGGATCTTAAATACAAAATAAAAAAGATTTGACCAAAAAATATTACATTCTATAAAAATAACCTAAAATATTTTCATTTCGATTTGTGTAGATCGATATACCCAGCACACTGCCAACTGAGGAAAACGAAACCCAAGAATTACATGTATGTATGTATGTATGTCATAACAGAAAACCAGTTTATAATCTCAAAGAAATCTTACTTTATTCTTAACGTTAAAAAATAACCTTTCTTCTGGAAAAATACATGAATTATTAAAAGAACAGTTGTCAAATTGCAATGGAGTGCTATTTTTTATTGTTAACATGTAATAAATTGTTTTCCAGTGATTTATGCGATACAGTTGGCGACTGACTAAACAAAAGAATCATCTAGTGCTAATTTGTACAAAACAAAAGAAAAACCAGGTAATAATCCGTATATAAATTAACACCTCTATGTATGAAATAGTAGTTAAAGTTTCGAATTCACATAGTATTGCCTTCAAAATTATTACGTATGTATTCCTGGTTTAACAATTACTGCTAAGGTATATTTTTACTTTCTCTACTACGTTACTAAAGTAGAGGAAGTATTGTATTCCACCCAAAAATTCGAGTCGATATTTCACCGGAAATGTGTTTCGAGGGCCGCCCCCCGGATCGAAAATAAAAAGCATTTTTAGAAAAAGGTCCGTGTTTGTGTGTGTCAGTCTTTGGACAGCATAACTCGAAAATGAAAAGTCCGTTAAAAACTAGAGTTGGTATTTAAGTTTAATGTTATTCAAGGATGTGACACGGAGATTTTGAAGAAAATTCCTCCGCCCTAAACTACCCTTTACATGGAAAATTTTTCGAAAAATTTGATTTCTTTGAAAAT
The DNA here is from genome assembly GCA_030765045.1 of Tenodera sinensis. Lineage (NCBI taxonomy): Eukaryota > Metazoa > Arthropoda > Insecta > Mantodea > Mantidae > Tenodera > Tenodera sinensis. The sequence goes on along the minus strand of CM060967.1, from coordinate 168,690,896 downwards.
GGCTCCAACGATGTTTATTAAAATGCTACAGGTTTAAGATATGTTATGCCAAATTAAATATATATATCTTGAACTTTCTGGCTATAGCCCATGTAGTCCTGTTTACTCTGGATGACTTTTGCATAACTGGTAAACCGTAAGAAACAGACCAAGTCTTATTATACAGAAATGTAGATCTTGTTAAAACACACAGTTTATGTCTGAATAATTTTTTGTAGAGTGAACCATTTCGGAGATATGCCTTGTTATCTGTGTGAGTTTTGGAGAACTTATACTTCTGCCAAATGGAACATCGTTATTCATTTTTTACATGTTAACCGTGCAAAGAGAACGGAATTTGAAAGCTACAATTAGACTTTGTGGCAACCCCTTTCCCTCATCACACTATCTACAGCGCGCGCACACTGCAAGCAAAAGCATATTTGTCTTAGCTTTAATTTTATTGTTACCAATATGCTGCCTATTGCGATATAACTCTGCTGGGAAGTTTGAGTGTGGGTATTTACGGAGCATCCCTCAGAAAGCGATGGCGGCAGCTGTTATCTTATGTTAAGCACACGCATATAGGTCATTCTTCTTAATAAAAACATTCGGCGGCCAAGTCTATTGTAAAAACACTTTGGTCTGTAATCCAGATCTTCTACTGAAGATGGAAGATCGCTGGTGGTCCCAAGTTGCATGTTGACGCGTGGATACAGCGGCGGAGACTGTAAACATGTAACCATGAGATAAGAAATGCTACTTCATCCAGTGGCGGATTTTCAACTGGGGCAGAGGATCGTGACTAGGATAGCCTGCCCAGCGCCATTTCACTATCACGGAGTACAGGAGTATTTTTAGACGTGGCAAATGACTTGAAGTTGCGCGCTGATTTATGGCCGTGTTCACTGTTGAATTTATAAGAGCATGAGTATGTCAGTTTAGTGTCTGTGTAGTAAACATCGCGAGACAGTGTCTCATTAAGTACACTGCCCGCTCGCATTATCGGCAGTGTCTTGTTTATTTCAGGTAGGAAACAGAGACGTTATCCCAACCATCAATTTTTATGACGTCACTCGTGCAGATCCTACCAAGGTCATTCGCCACGTCCAAAAATATATCAATGCCATCTATTGTTGCTGCAGTATAAACAAATAAATATTCTGTAGTTCCTGTTGCAGTTTTTTGTGTAGTAAACAGTGCTTTTGTATCATCCCATTGTATTTCTCATTGCCTTGCAGGCCATAACCAGGAAGGGCGGAAAAATTGAACGTTCTCGGGAATCGAATAAAATCTATTTTGTAAAGCAGAGGAGTGCGAAATAATAGTTCTGTCCTGTTTTTGATAGTACAGTCTACAGTTCTTCGTCATCTTACAACTCACAGTTTTCAATCCTCTCGTAAGCTTGACACACACGCGTGCTTTTTTCTCTTTCGGTTTCTTTTCTTTTTTTCTGCCTAATAAACCGCACCCATACCCCTAATACTCTGTATCCAGGAGAGCTTTATGCCTATTGTGAATAGCAAAATCCAAAATCATACCTAGATCCAAAATAAACGCTAAAAAGGAGCAAAATATAAACACAAGGCATCAGAGGTTAAACAGTGTACCTCAGAAATGTCGTGGGTGAAACAAAACTGAACCGCAAATGACCACGAAAGAAGACGGATCCACTGTTCGTAGTATTCCATTTTCCAGATGTCACACATTGAGAAGTTGAAGACTATCAATTGCTTTAAATATATGTTTAAGAAACCTAATAACTGAAGTTAAGAACATGAAAATGTGGTACAAATTAATTAATATTTTAATTTTATTTGTAGTTATATATTTAAATAATGGATACAATGTTTGACATTAAGGATTAACACCTTCCATCAGCCAATGTGTGTCTTTCCCCCCATATTCATGGACTGTTGAAATACATTAATACGTGCGTACATATTGCAGTGAGAAACCGATGCACCTTTCTTATCACGTAACACCAAAATCTTATTCGTTAGAATGAAATTAAATATTTGCTGCTTAAAAATACAAACTTCTGGTCGAATGAAACAATGCGAAAAGCTTTATGAATAAAATTGTTCTTACTTTAATCATAGATATTCTTATATTGTCATATAGGTACAAATTATTGTTGTCTATTTCAATTGAGAAAGAGCAATAAAAAAGTAGTCTAGAAGTGAGCTTAGGACCATAAAACGCTAAAATAAACGACTAATTAGCAAAAAACCGCCAAAAAGGACAAATAAAAGCCAACAGGTTGGCTCCGACGGTACAGCGTGGAGTCATGGCTGTGATTCCCGACTGTGGAGTAAGAATTTTTCTCTATCCAAGATTATTTCCCATCTTCCCAGAGTCTGGATGTATGAATGAGAGTGTGATCTAATGTGCAGAAAACCCCAAGAGTCAAAACCCATCTTCCCCAGAGTCTGGAGGTATGAATGAGAGTGTGATCTAATGTGCAGAAAACCCCAAGAGTCAAAACCCATCTTCCCCAGAGTCTGGAGGTATGAATGAGAGTGTGATCTAATGTGCAGAAAACCCCAAGAGTCAAAACCCATCTTCCCCAGAGTCTGGAGGTATGAATGAGAGTGTGATCTAATGTGCAGAAAACCCAAGGATCCAAAACCCATCTTCCCCAGAGTCTGGAGGTATGAATGAGAGTGTGATCTAATGTGCAGAAAACCCAAAGATCCAAAACCCATCTTCCCCAGAGTCTGGAGGTATGAATGAGAGTGTGATCTAATGTGCAGAAAACCCAAGGATCCAAAACCCATCTTCCCCAGAGTCTGGAGGTATGAATGAGAGTGTGATCTAATGTGCAGAAAACCCCAAGAGTCAAAACCCATCTTCCCCAGAGTCTGGAGGTATGAATGAGAGTGTGATCTAATGTGCAGAAAACCCAAGGATCCAAAACCCATCTTCCCCAGAGGCTGGAGGTATGAGTGAGAGTGTGATCTAATGTGCAGAAAACCCCAAGAGTCAAAACCCATCTTCCCCAGAGTCTGGAGGTATGAATGAGAGTGTGATCTAATGTGCAGAAAACCCAAGGATCCAAAACCCATCTTCCCCAGAGTCTGGAGGTATGAATGACAGTGTGATCTAATGTGCAGAAAACCCAAGGATCCAAAACCCATCTTCCCCAGAGTCTGGAGGTATGAATGAGAGTGTGATCTAATGTGCAGAAAACCCCAAGAGTCAAAACCCATCTTCCCCAGAGTCTGGAGATATGAATGAGAGTGTGATCTAATGTGCAGAAAACCCAAGGATCCAAAACCCATCTTCCCCAGAGTCTGGAGGTATGAATGAGAGTGTGATCTAATGTGCAGAAAACCCAAGGATCCAAAACCCATCTTCCCCAGAGTCTGGAGGTATGAATGAGAGTGTGATCTAATGTGCAGAAAACCCAAAGAGCCAAAACCCATCTTCCCCAGAGTCTGGAGGTATGAATGAGAGTGTGATCTAATGTACAGAAAACCCAAGGATCCAAAACCCATCTTCCCCAGAGTCTGGAGGTATGAATGAGAGTGTGATCTAATGTACAGAAAACCCAAAGAGCCAAAACCCATCTTCCCCAGAGTCTGGAGGTATGAATGAGAGTGTGATCTAATGTACAGAAAACCCAAGGATCCAAAACCCATCTTCCCCAGAGTCTGGAGGTATGAATGAGAGTGTGATCTAATGTACAGAAAACCCAAAGAGCCAAAACCCATCTTCCCCAGAGTCTGGAGGTATGAATGAGAGTGTGATCTAATGTGCAGAAAACCCAAGGATCCAAAACCCATCTTCCCCAGAGTCTGGAGGTATGAATGAGAGTGTGATCTAATGTACAGAAAACCCAAAGATCCAAAACCCATCTTCCCCAGAGTCTGGAGGTATGAATGAGAGTGTGATCTAATGTGCAGAAAACCCAAAGATCCAAAACCCATCTTCCCCAGAGTCTGGAGGTATGAATGAGAGTGTGATCTAATGTACAGAAAACCCAAGGATCCAAAACCCATCTTCCCCAGAGTCTGGATGTATGAATGAGAGTGTGATCTAATGTGCAGAAAACCCAAGGATCTAAAACCCATCTTCCCCAGAGTCTGGATGTATGAATGAGAGTGTGATCTAATGTACAGAAAACCCAAGGATCCAAAACCCATCTTCCCCAGAGTCTGGAGGTATGAATGAGAGTGTGATCTAATGTACAGAAAACCCAAGGATCCAAAACCCATCTTCCCCAGAGTCTGGAGGTATGAATGAGAGTGTGATCTAATGTACAGAAAACCCAAGGATCCAAAACCCATCTTCCCCAGAGTCTGGAGGTATGAATGGGAGTGTGATCTAATGTGCAGAAAACCCAAAGATGCAAAACCCACTGAATAGGAGTTAACATCATTGCCTATAGAGTAATATGTTCCAAAAGAAAGACTGCCGATGTCACCATTATAGTTACAGGCGATGCATAAATGAAACAATAAATAAAAAGCACCCATTTCTAACCTGCAGTGACCCAAAATAAAGAGGTATTATGTTGGACACACGAAAAGAAAGGAATTTACTAACCCATTATGAAAGACTGAAACATACTGGCATGTGTTTTGTACACTGCACGTGCCAAGGACAAGCGCACCTGCAGTTCCCAAGAGCAAGGCTAAGTTGAAGAAAGTAGTAATATGTCTTGCTTTACTGCTAATTGGCGTGCCGTCAGTGAAATGGCATGCAAACATTAAGAGAACGGATGTAGCCAATCACTGCATATGTCTTCAGCTTATGAACACAATGCAAAACAATATGACCTTCTGTTGAACCTCAGCAAGTGAGATATTAAAACCATGTACTTCCACGACTGCGCTTGTCTTCCCTACCACTTTAGAGTACTGCATATATCCCAAAAAACAATACGTCGCGGATACACTGATAGGCGTTCCCCAGCCCTGCATTACAAAACATACAAAGTAACTTATATACCAACATAAATTTATTGATGCGAACTGTAGAAGTTAATATTTCTCACTATCACTCGTTGGTATTGTTATATCATGCTATTGTATTCCCTGGCCTAGCTGCAATCGGTGTGTAGAATATTTTTAAATTCTGTCTATCCCGAGCGACACGGATGAACTACATTTATATAAAGTTAGAAGTGGCTTTGATTACTCTTTATTGATATTAATAAACTCTTCTCAAACAGTAATCTTCACACTTTTCACGTCGCTAAATAGTCCGCTAAATTATGGCGGATTCGTCGTTATACAAATCAATTTACATCTGATCAATCCTTCCGATTAATGTTCAAATACAATGTAGAACGTTCATAGTGCAGTTCAAACCACGAATGCCACTGAATTCGCCGATAATCACACTTTAAATATACTTATGCCTATTTAAAGACAAAAGTCAATTTCAAACACTTCTTTCCTCTATTAATTAATTATAAGAAGAAAAAAAGTCAATTTAGGCTAGTCATATAACAAATTATTACTGGAGGCTGTCTATGCCTATATACGTACGTGTGTGTGTGTGTGTGTGTGTGTGTGTGTGTGTGTGTGTGTGTGTGTGTGTGTGTGTGTGTGTGCATATATATCGTAGATACAGAAGACTTATAAAGAAATAAATTGTAGAGGGCTTACTGAGAAATACTGCCTCAGAATCTTGGCCATTAACATCTCTTAACTCAATTAGCAAACTACAAACTAATGAAATGAGATACTTGAGAGGAGTGAAAGGTAAAGCTAAACGAGATAGAATTGGAAATCAGACAATTAGAACAAACTTTAAAATTCAACTTTTACAATAAACATAGAAAATAATCAATTGAGATGGTTTGGCCACGTTCAACGTGTGGGTGAAGACAGGCTTGGCAAGCTAGAGTTGGGGGAAGGAGATCAAGTGGAAGATCTCGATGTTCCTGGGAAGATTGGATTAAAGGGATTTTGAAGGAAAAAGGACTGGATATGAATGGAGCAAAGAAGCTTTCAAAAGACAATGTGAAATAGAAGGCTCTTTTAAAAACTTTCACACCGGATGGTACAAGAAGATTGACTAAGTAAGAAGTATATAGAAGAACACGCATTTTCCGAATAATTTGTAGAAGAGCGAGTAGAGAATCACAGAGGGCTTTTCTTAATCTTCTTCCGGGTGATTTCGTATATTTCCTCTCAGAAATTCATGAGACACGCTTGCTTTTGCGTGTTTTAAAGAACGGGACTTGAAAAGCGGGGCGGGGCGGGATGGGATGATCCGCCACTGAGGCAGGCCGGCCGGCCGGCCGTTAACAGTACGTTGAAATGATCGCATGTGGAGAACAGGTGGGGTGGCTGCGGGCTACAGAAGAGGCAATATCATCCTCACCCTAACAACAGTAGCATGTTCCTGGGGAGCAGAATCGCTTCTGAATGAACAACACAGGTGCAACAGCCACGGGCAACAAACTGTTTCCGCTGTCTTAAATCCACACACAATACGCGATATGTGCGTTTATTCGGATCTAAGCCACGACAGACGAGCAACTTATCACAAGACATATGACGTAACCGATAAATTCTCGAGTGGAGCAAGTCACACAGTCGAATGATATTTATCTGGGCTGTTTCATAAATATAATATGAATTTAAATACTATATAGCAAAAGTTTAACCAGAAAATTTTAAATTGTATCAATAAATAACCTAAAATATATTCATTTGGATTAGTGTCGTTCAACAGTACCGACTGAGGAAAACGAAACCCAAGAATTGCATGTACTTCGATCTTCTCGTGTTGTCATAACCAGTTTATAACCTCAAATAAATCTCACATAATTTGTTTTTACCACTAAATGTTAAAACAAACGGTAAAACAACAAAAATACAAGTTCATAGGCTAAAACTGTAAAAAGCATGACCCATACTATAACAGCGACTATATGTATGAAATAGTCAAGAAGCTATCACTTCCATTAAATTGGAGTGAATGATACGGACTTTAGTTTCTGTCTTATGCTATAAGCACACTTGTAGTACAGTTTTGTCGCACAGTGTTTGTTGATTCATTATGTAGCGAAAAGTTGAATTTGTTGCATTCAGTGCTGGTAAGGTAACTTGTCTATTTTACTGCACTTATCTGCATAGTAAATTCCCACTCATAGGTATATTTAGTGTTGCAGATTTGAATATAATTATATTTCATTGCTGAACGTTGCCATTTAAATATTACCTGAATCTACTCCCTCTTTATTTGGTAATATTTACTTACGGTTTCATTAGCCCCAGCTGCAAGTCAAATTTTTTGAAATCAACAACCAGGCGTGGGTAATCCATCACCAGTTCACTACCAACTGAATGTGGGTGTTCTTGCCATGGAACCACCATGCTTAATAGCTTTAGTGATTAATTTTATTTCTGCACTATTTCCTAGAAAAAATAGTATGTGATACGCATGCTATGAGAGCAATGGAGAATCTGGGAAGTAGAAGACACTGGACTTCTCGTATTTTCATGCTCTTCCTTAAATTTTGCCACTGTGCAATATTATGTAACATTAACCTTCAAGAATAAAACACATTGATATAAACACTGAAAGTACAGGAACACGCACATTGAAATGATACCCTTGCAGAACTCAGCACGGATGCCTGAAGACACGCATAGATCCATCCTAAACACACAACTTTATGTCAAATGATCTTTTTTGTGAAGTGAACTATTTCGGAGATATTCCTTATTTGTAAGAACTTTGCAACACTTATAGACCGTTCTCAAATGGCAGGTCGTTGTTCATTTATACCTCTTACTTATGCAAAGAGAACGGAGTTTCAGTCATTATATAGCGACCACTCTTAAAACTTTGATTATTGCTTACAGCAAATTAGTAATACGATAATTTCTACACATGTTTATCTTTATTAACATGAAGTAAATAAAGGAATAAGAGTTTGTAAGAATAGTTTGTGCATGAGTAGAGAAAGTTATGTGAGTGCAACGGATCAGATTTTATTACTCAGTCTTAAAAGGTGTATTGAAATCCCGATACCGAACTTTTGGATGGAATTCAATACTTCTTTTACTTTATACAGATAAGTAGTAGGGAAATTAAAAACTATAAAAAGAGAAGTTAGTATCAAATACTGCTACTGTTGGATGTGATTTAAAAGGACAAGGGTTCACTTTTCAGGCCAAGCACGATTTTGTAATATTACTGCGAAAATGGAGTGATGTTCCTGCCTGTTTTATGGGACGTTAGTTTCCCATTTGCTAATGTTTTGGAGTGAATATAGCGTGGTAAAACGTTTCATAGAGAAGGCAAAGAGTTCGCAAGTTATTTTGCAAATGAGCTTGTGAGGAATAAGAGCAGGCAGAAAGTGATCTGATATGCTGTAAGTGCTTTTATGAGGCATTAAAACAACGTGCTGTGTAAAGATGAGAGGTTGGGGGGGGGGGGGGGGGGTGTGACTTGGCGGCGTGACAAGCCCAGACAGTAGTAGCGAGCCATTTAAAATCCAGCCTGCCCCTGCCGTCCCGACGGCCTTGGCGCTACCGGTGACCAAGGGCACTAAAATGTATTCCTCCGCTCGTGGAATACCGGTAGACCAGCAGCACGACAGACACCAAGTGATTGGAAGGAAAGTTCCTCCACCGTTAGCAGTATACGACCTTCAGATGTGCGCTGCAATGGAGCCTCTTTCTCAACCAAACGACAATTTGGTAGGTACGTACTTGGAAACGTCGCTTTGTCTTCGGATTGGGTACCTGTCCCGTTCCGTGTGGGAGACTATCATTGGTCGCTCCATCTCTACTTCTTCCTGTGGCTCGATACAAAAAATCTTACTTTGATAGTTTATAAGGGCCATCCTTCCAACATGGTTGTACCAGTATTCTTTATATTTGTATACCAGCTGTTTAAACAGGAGTTGGGATTAGTCAAAATTAGAATAAATGTCCCTATAAACCAGGCATGGACAACTGGGCCACTCCACTGAAACACTCCGCCCCACTCCACCTGTCATCCCTCCCCTACACTGCTGTTCAGGTTCCGACACGCCTCATTGAGTGACGAGTATGGCTGTTTCATGAAGAGTGGTAGAGATAATTTGTTGTAAGTCACAAAAACAAGAAAGTTTGCTGTTTAACATGCGGATTTCAATTTCAAATATAAAGCGTTACAATATCAGACGCCACTTTGATCAGAAGCTGTCTTTTATGTGCACACAATCAGATGACGCACTGAGTAAACCTGTAGTATTGGAAAAAGCAGCTAATTTGAAATTATGAATATGTAAAATTACAAAATACTCATTGAATTTCACATTGAGATGTGTAAAAGGGACAATAAAATAACTTGAATTATATGTGACAGATTGAGTTATTCACCTGAACCTACCATTCATAAACGTATACACAACTATTATTTTGTAACCTGTTGCAATGTATGACTATATACATTTTCAGTGTCTTAAAAACAAACGTACCTTACATGTAATGTTTTCTCCATCTGTAGAGAAGCGCTTTGAATATAACTCTCCATAATTGTTTACATTAATTTATTACTATAGTCCGGCACTTGAGACATATGTACTTAAACCTTTATTTCAATTGCACAATTAACCCAGAGTTAGGTTCCCTACTGTGCTATGTATCCTAAACTGGCTGCGGGTAACACAGCCAGTGCCTGACCTTGCGCTGCTCTCAGAATGGCGTAATTTCATAAAATTCGATACTGGGAAAAACTTAGAACCACTTGTTTATCATAGCTGCGATTTTGCAAAAGACATTAACTTACGTCTACTTTAGATGACAGAAAATTATCCCCCCCCCCAAATACAAGGTTTCCTGCTGTAGGAAGTGGAATGAAACAGCAGTGCGCGAGGTGTCCCCCTTTGTAACAACCTATGTGAGGTAGAGTACACCGAGTTTGCATTCCTTCGTGTAATTTCTGTAGTCTTCTGGTTCCATTCCATATTTTGTACGTGGTCGTTATGGTTTATGTACTTGTCGCAGGTGCAGTAGAGAAGTAAATTCCATAACATGCTTGGTAAAAAGTACTGCGATAGCATCTGTCTAGCCAGGCGCTTGCGCTTGCGCTTCTCCTCAACAACAGTTGTGTGGTGATTTATGAGAACTTTCCTCTCCGTAATTCATACAACTTCAAGACTATTTTTCCGTCCGTAATGATTTACTTTTCAAAGGTTTAAATGGCAAAACAAGTTTTCTTATCTTCTGTCAGCTTTTATTCCTGAAGTTCAGCAAATGAAGGCTACTTTTCGAAGCTTAAAGAAAGATTTATTGTATCATGAACTTTCCAGAGAACACGTTTGAAAGGTTCTTGTAGCTTATCGTGTATTAAGAGATGTCAAGTGATTTGTTTAGTTCGTTCCTTGCTTAAGCAGTTTGGGTCCGGCCATGAGATAATAAATTTCCGTTTCCCTGTTTTGGGTTGTTGCTGTACACCGAGTTCAAAAACCTAGTTTATTTGAACACAATTACACTTTAATCATCACTGTTTTTCTTGTTTTGAGAACTAATAAAGAACCCAAATAAACAAAGCTCAGGGTATATATGTATCTAGGACCCAACTAATGTACTGACACGATAGTAACAAAGCAGCTGGTACAAAATACGAGAGAGGATGTTCCTTACCCAAACACGACATCTCTCTCCTGTTTCACTTATTTTTATTACTTTCTCTACTGGTAAGTAAAGCTCCGCGTGTGTGTGTGTGTGTGTCTGTGTGTGTGTGGACAGCATAACTCAAAAACAAAAAGTCGGTTAAAAACCAAAGTTGGTATTTAAGTTTAATGTCATTCAAAGATGCGACACGAAGATTTTGAAGAAAATAGCCTCACCCTAAACTACCCTTTACATGAAACATTTTTCGAAAATTTTGATTTTTTTAAATGGCTCTAACGATTTTGATTAAAATGGCATATGTTTGAGATATTTGTATGACAAATGAAATGTATATCTTGAATTTTCTGGCTATAGCCCCTGTAGTCGCATTTACTCTGGACGACTTTTGCATAACCGGTAAACCATTAGAGATAGACCAAATTATAATGTACAAAAAATGTAGATCTTGCTAAAATACACAATTTATGTCCCGATAAATTTTCTTGTAGGGTGAGCCATTTCGGAGATATTCCTTATTATGTGTGTGAGTTTCTGAAAGCTTAAAACTTCCGTGAAATGGAACATCGTTGTTCATGGGCCCTAATGACCAAGTTGTCGACGGGCCCTTAAACCCAACACACTCACTCACTCACTCACTCACTCGTTGTTCATTTTGTTATGCGTTAAGTGTGCAAAGAGAACGGAATCTTAAAGCTTTAAAACATTTGACTATCGCACAAAGCCTACTGTATTCTAATATTCCCCTTGTACCTACAAGGCAATAAGCAATAAGATAATTTGTACAAATGTTTATCTTAACTAACACGAAGACATAGGAATAACAGTTTGTAAGAATCGTTGGTACAAGAGTAGAGAAAGTCATGTGAGTGCAACACATCAGATTTTTTACATAGTATATTTGTTTAAAAATTTGTCATAATGTTCTACAAGCTTTGGTACGCGACGTCATAGAAGTCTATGAGGATAACCAGTCGTTGGATAACCAGTGAAACTTGTCAATCGCCCAGCTTCACGGATCTTTTCATCATCTTCTTCATCCTCTTCCTTCTTCACTTCCTTCTCCTCCTGTTCCGTTTCCTTCTGCTCCTCTTCCTCCTTCTACTTCTTCTGCTCCTCTTCCTCCTCCTACTTCTTCTGCTCCTCTTCCTCCTCCTACTTCTTCTGCTCCTCTTCCTCCTTCTACTTCTTCTGCTCCTCTTCCTCCTCCTACTTCTTCTGCTCCTCTTCCTCCTTCTACTTCTTCTGCTCCTCTTCCTCCTTCTACTTCTTCTGCTCCTCTTCCTCCTTCTACTTCTTCTGCTCCTCTTCCTCCTTCTACTTCTTCTGCTCCTCTTCCTCCTCCTACTTCTTCTGCTCCTCTTCCTCCTCCTACTTCTTCTGCTCCTCTTCCTCCTTCTACTTCTTCTGCTCCTCTTCCTCCTCCTACTTCTTCTGCTCCTCTTCCTCCTCCTACTTCTTCTGCTCCTCTTCCTCCTCCTACTTCTTCTGCTCCTCTTCCTCCTTCTACTTCTTCTGCTCCTCTTCCTCCTTCTACTTCTTCTGCTCCTCTTCCTCCTTCTACTTCTTCTGCTCCTCTTCCTCCTTCTACTCCTTCTGCTCCTCTTCCTCCTTCTACTTCTTCTGCTCCTCTTCCTCCTCCTACTTCTTCTGCTCCTCTTCCTCCTTCTACTTCTTCTGCTCCTCTTCCTCCTTCTACTTCTTCTGCTCCTCTTCCTCCTCCTACTTCTTCTGCTCCTCTTCCTCCTTCTACTTCTTCTGCTCCTCTTCCTCCTCCTACTTCTTCTGCTCCTCTTCCTCCTTCTACTTCTTCTGCTCCTCTTCCTCCTTCTACTCCTTCTGCTCCTCTTCCTCCTTCTACTTCTTCTGCTCCTCTTCCTCCTCCTACTTCTTCTGCTCCTCTTCCTCCTTCTACTTCTTCTGCTGCTCTTCCTCCTTCTACTTCTTCTGCTCCTCTTCCTCCTTCTACTTCTTCTGCTCCTCTTCCTCCTTCTACTTCTTCTGCTCCTCTTCCTCCTCCTACTTCTTCTGCTCCTCTTCCTCCTTCTACTTCTTCTGCTCCTCTTCCTCCTCCTACTTCTTCTGCTCCTCTTCCTCCTTCTACTTCTTCTGCTGCTCTTCCTCCTTCTACTTCTTCTGCTCCTCTTCCTCCTCCTACTTCTTCTGCTCCTCTTCCTCCTTCTACTTCTTCTGCTCCTCTTCCTCCTTCTACTTCTTCTGCTCCTCTTCCTCCTTCTACTTCTTCTGCTCCTCTTCCTCCTCCTACTTCTTCTGCTCCTCTTCCTCCTTCTACTTCTTCTGCTCCTCTTCCTCCTCCTACTTCTTCTGCTCCTCTTCCTCCTTCTACTTCTTCTGCTCCTCTTCCTCCTTCTACTTCTTCTGCTCCTCTTCCTCCTTCTACTTCTTCTACTCCTCTTCCTCCTACTCCTTCTGCTCCTCTTCCTCCTTCTACTTCTTCTGCTCCTCTTCCTCCTACTTCTTCTGCTCCTTTTCCTTCTCCTCCATCTACTCTTCCTTTTCCTTCTGTTCCTCTTCCTGATGCTCTTCCTTCTTCTCCTGCTGCTCTGCTTCTTTCTCTTCTTAATGCTTCTTCTGCTCTTCTTTCTGCTCCTCTTCCTTCTCCTCCATCTACTCCTCTTCCTTCTCCTTCTGCTCCTCTTCCTGATGCTCTTCCTTCTTCTCCTGCTGCTCTGCTTCTTTCTCTTCTTTATGCTTCCTCTGCTCTTCTTTCTGCTCCTCCATCTGCTCCTCTTCCTTCTCCTCCTGCTTCTTCTGCACCTCTTCCTCCTCCTGCTTCTGTTCCTCTTCTCTTCCTGCTTCTTCTGCTCCTCTTCCTTCTTCTCCTCCTGCTCTGCTTCTTTCTCTTCTTTATGCTTTTTCTGCTCTGCTTTCTGATCCTCTTACTTCTTCAAATTCTAACTGACGCGCGCTGCTGCAACTTGAGATCCATGTTAGGGTACAGTAAACACGCCCGAAAGTTACTCTGCTTTCCTCCAAGTGCGTGCCGCCAGGTGAATGACGCGTATGGTATTGTCACTCAACGTCACACCTCTTCAAAACTGCGACATCAATCTCAAGTGCGAGCGCATTAAAAAGGAAAATAATAATTCCGGTTATTTTAGACACCCCCTCGTTTAAATGGAACATAAAAATAATTATCTTGTTCATTATTGATTTGTTTGCATTGTTATGTTACAGTTTTCGAGGTTTTAATCCCTGTCTGTAGGAATGCTCATGGACCTAAACTGTAAAAATATGTAAAAAAATAAAAGTCTTATAACTAAGGTTACGGCGCGGAATCACTGTTGATAATAAAATAAACATTTATAACTGTCGCTAGGAAAGCATTGTTGAGGACAATAATTAGTAAATATATGTAGCTACATATATACATAAAACAATAGTCTAATAGTAATTGATTGTACATTAAATTAATTTATTTCCATAGGGGGTCACGATGCCCCCTTACCTCCCCCCTCCCCTTCCTGCGCCACGCCCATGTTTTGCTCCCCTGGGTGGAGATCTCCAGGAACTAAAAGTCCATATTCATTTGCTCATCGCCAGGCAACTGTCGGGAACACTAAGATGTTAAGTACATACTTAAAACATTTACAACTGCTCTTCATTGCGAAAACGTTTTATATGAGAACAATGAGACAACCAAAAAGTAAAAAGCAGTAGTAGATTAGATTAGATTAGATGTAGGAGATTAGTTGGGGGCTGAAACCCACCCGTCGATCCCACAATTTATTAGTTCGAATCTCATTGATACTGGAGGCGAAGGCGTTGGCCCTGAGTTAATTACTTTCATACACGTCATTACACCCGACCACTTCCCAGTACAACCAATAAGCATGTAAAACCTTTCATAAGCAATAATCTTGAAACAAAACTAAAAAAATTAATGAGCTGCAAAAACGAAATAACTACATCATCAACAGTTCATATTTTTTATTTCACACAGCAATGTTGTTGTTTTTTTTTTTTTTTTTTTTTTTTCTGGCTTTCGTGCCCTAAAAAGCTCCACCAGCTTTCATAGCAAACAAATCTGATGTGATAATTCAAATGAATTTCTCTACCAATGTTAAAGTCATACACATCTGCTATTATTACACTATATTTCTAAATCTGCCTCTTCTAAACACGTTACGTTACGCGTCCATAAAAGGGGGGAAGGTCACCATTTTGTAAACATTAAGATGACTGCGCATTATGATAGATAAAATAGGGTAGAATAACATAACCTTTAAAGCACTACAAAAATGTGATGTATTGCACTCACATGACTTTCTCAACTGTTGTATTAACCAATCTTAATCTTACAAACACTTGTTACTCTATTTTCTTCATGCTAGTCGAAATAAACATTTGCAGAAATTATTTAATTGCTAATTTTTGTAGATACAAGGAGAATATGGGAATACAATAAGCTGTAAAGGTTAGTCAAACCTTTTAAAACTTAGAAATTCCGTTCTTTGCATGGCCAAGAGATAAAAAAGTGAATAATGACCTCCCATTTGAGACTTGTCTATAAGTATTACAAAACACACACAAATAACAAGGAATGGTTTTCTGCACAAAAAATCTTTGGATATAACTTGTGTGCTTTAACAAGATCTACATTTCTTGTATAGTAAGATTTTGTCTATCTCTTAGGTTTGCCAGTTATACAAAAGGCATCAAGAGTAAACAGGACTACATGTGTTATAGCCAGGAAATTCAAAATACACATTTCATTTGTCATAAAAATAACTTAAACATTTTAATTCAAATCGTTAGAGCCGTTTTCAAGAAAATCAAAATTTTCGAAAAAATGTCCAAGTAATTTCGTGTCGCATCCTTGAACGATATTAATCTTAAATACCAACTTTTGTTTTATACAGACTTTTGGTTTTTGAGTAATGCCATTCACAGATAGACACCTAAAACATGCTTTTTATGCATCACTTGCTTCCTCTAACTGCTATATGTAGTACAGAAAGTAAAAAGGTGTGTCAACAGTCGGTTAAATATCAAACTTGGTATTTTACTGCATCATCATCAACAATGCAAAACTAAACGCTTCAAGAAAATGAATCCTCCACTATCACAATTACCCTTTACATAAAAATATTTTCGTTATTTTTGATCTCGTAAAAGCGCATAATTTAAGAGAGCGTCTTTAATACAACAGTAATAATAATTAGATAATAGATAATAGAAAATTATCTGGGCTTGTGGACCGTGCTCTGGTGGAAAATCTCCTTCCAGGCGTTTCGAAGCTGCGTCGAACATCTTCAGTGGTGTGGCCGTAGTACTCTGCTACCCTCGGCGACGACTGATACAGCCTTTTTTTAAAGTGAAGGAAAAATCCATTTATGGACCAATGGCGGCTATTCTGGGATGGCACAGCCGCCCGTGTAAGCTTCACCCAAAAGTACTACCAACTAAAACAAATTTTAAAAAAAGAAAA
This sequence comes from Tenodera sinensis, assembly GCA_030765045.1. NCBI lineage: Eukaryota > Metazoa > Arthropoda > Insecta > Mantodea > Mantidae > Tenodera > Tenodera sinensis. The sequence continues at coordinate 168,674,876 of CM060967.1, read as the reverse complement.
CTTCCGCCGGAGAGAATTCATGGCAGGAAGGTGAAGCAGTACCGCTAGTGCAGCTGCGGATTCAAGGAGAGGGTATATTGGTCGGCCACAGGGGCTTAAGCCAGGCGCCAGGACGTAAACATGATCGAGGCGTTTGATTTCACAGTTTTATACGCTTAGCATTCGGTCCAGTTCATGGGTTCGGCTGCTGCGTGGGCTGGGCTAAAGTGGGGACTGCTTCCATTGTCTATGATTGTTGTCGATGGGCTGGTGTTTACTGTGGATGAGGCTGTTGATCTAGAATTTGTCTTCGGTCAGGTTTCTTGCGTGCTCGTATAATGCTGGATGCCAAGCCTGTCTGAGGATGGTAGCCATCGAAGAGCAGATATCGTAGCCATCAAGAGGGATGCAGGAAAGGGTCTCATTCTTGATCCAACAGTAAGAATGGAGCAACATACCAGAAGCTGATCACCAGCCGCCGAATCTCACAAGACTACAGAGGTACAACGCAGTAGTACGTGGTGTTCATCAAGATGTACCAGACACTCTCCTGTTGAACACAGCCCGACTCCGCTGGCCATCCCTCATCAAAGCGACACGCATCCACACATCCAAAGGGCCGTCACCACTAGTTCACCTACATTTTTGGGACGAAGGAGACTACTGTGCTGCCTTAACTGATGGTTTCCCTGCCCTTGGGCAGGTTCTTCCAGTTGAAGCCAGCCGGAGCTCCCGCCCCGTCCCATGCCGACGCTGCTGTCAATATGGCCACACCGCCGACGCCTACACACTCAGCCCAAGATGTCACTACTGCGGCGCGGGAACATTCACGATGACTTGCACCAACCATGACCTGTCGCGCCGCCCCGTCTATTGTGCAACGTGCAACTGCAATGGACATTTCACGGGCCAAGCAATGTGCCCCATGAACCCACGCCGCCACCAGCCGACCGCAGTTCGACCTCAACCGGAACAACCAGCAGGCCCTAACGCCAAGACCAACTCTACCGCACGCCGTCCACATAACCGTCAACGAACCGGACCACAAAAGACTTCAAGTGAACTTCAAGCTTCAATCTACGACATCACTGAAGCACTACGAAAACTACATGCCGACATCCAGATATTGACAAGACAAGTTGCAACCTGGGAAGCAGTCCTCGCCCGTACGACGAGTACCGGCCCAGGAAGACACTCCGACGACGTCATCACACAAACAGACCTTTCACCACCAAGACGACACACCCGCGCAACGAATACCAGCAGAAAATACACGAAGTATACAAAAGACGCCAACACTCAAGTAGACCTTTCACCAACACATCACAATACAACCCGATCCCATCCTAATCCATTATTTTATAATAAATAAATAAAAATAACTATCCCGCCGGCTGAAGAGAGCGATTGCTCTGAAACAGCCTTAGGACATTATTTGCCCTGGGTAAACCCAGGGTAAGTCCTTAAATACCCTTAAAAAATGGAGCAACATTTACAGCAGGCGACACAGGTGAACGAGGAAAAGGAAGCCATCTACCAACCATGCATTCCTCACCTTAGTGAGAGATATAATGTACCTGAAAATGCATGGGAGGTAAAAGGACTACTCTTTGGTGCCCGCGGAACATGTTTTAAATTCACAAGTACCTGCCTCAAAGCACTGGGTGTGCAATGGTCCGAAATTGTAAATATATGTTTACATGTCCTAAAAGACTCTTTATATATTTTAAATAATCACTTGTATTCAATGTGTTAACTGTTATCTTCTTGTTATAATCTTTTAATGTTTTAGATATTTTGAATATTAATTTTAATCATTTTTTTCTTCTTCTTCTTCTTAAAATTGACTTTGTCATATATCTCTGTATTCTGGATCTTTATGGTCACCTGCAATGTCAGGCAGATGTCACAATTTTTGTTTGTGAAGCGCTTTGTTTTTTCCTTCCTATTGAAGTTATCTCTATGTTTGAAAATCTCTGGCTTCGCGACTTAAACGGGCGTAATAATGAACCGTGGAAGACAGAATAGTTGTTTCTGAATGTTGTATAATGTGTTCTAATACGTGTTATGCGACTGCAGACTTTTGTTTGTCCCAAAAGGCAACACCTGTTATATTCTGTAATGCGTGCGTTTAACGTGCGTTGAGTAGTCCCTATATACACAGAGCCACACTCGCAGAAGAGAGTGGTTCTTTTGGATCTTTTGCTGAATGTAGCATGTTCTGTGTTTGCTCTGTGGGTGTGTAGATGGCGTGGATGTCGTGTACTACCGTCACACCACTGGGGATGTTCGACTCAGCTTCTAACGAAACGTCTAGAAGGAGATGAGACCACGGCCCACAAGTCCGGATAATCATTTTCTATTTAATGACACCGGCCGTGAAACCGTATGCTATTTGATCATATAATAATCGTGATCGGCAGAATTCTTTGTCGATTTTTATCTGATATGTCTACGCAATCAGTAGGTAATAGCGAGCTGACCCTCTCGTGCAAATGCTAAACAAGAGCGCACTTGAAGTTGTTTATATCGCTGGATTCCTGAATGTCAGTACACATTACTCAAGAATCCCATCTCGGTGACATGACATGCCGGGCGCCAGCTACCGCTTGGATGTAGCGATGCCCATAAATACTGCACAGCCTGTCTCCCTCAAGGCATTCACCATGAGTGAGCAAACCATTATTTTCCTGCAAATTGTCATGCAGATGCAGCAATATCCAAGTTATTACCCTTTCAGATGTAGCCACTACATCAAAACCCTTCCCATAAGTTGCTCTTCCGCTTCAATTGCCAATATAATGAAAGTTCAAGGATCGTTTATTATATCAGACCTGATGCATTCTAAGTGTTTAGTCGTATAATGCAAGAAATTAATGTCAGATGTCGAAGTGACTTTACTCCAACAGATTCTGCTCGAGGAACAGAACTTGTTTCCAGCTAATACATAACTCACATAAAGAAGATTCTCTGTATCGAAAATGATTACAATTACATATTTCAGTGTAATCGTTTAAAACTGACTTAGGTACCTAAGTAACTCATACAATAAAATGTAGGGAAGACAAAACACAATACACAATACATGGAAGAAAACATGACTCCGGCTTCGAAATCATTTTGGCTATTACTTATCAACTTCATGTGTTTACATATTCATTTATCCTTACGCATTCATTTACATGGTGTCTAGCAAAATTTGAAAACCAAATTCAAGGTTATTTCCAGGATATTCCAGGATTTCCAAGGTGCTAGACACCATGCATATATTGGTCAGTTATGACCTGCAACATAAAAAGACTCAAAATAATCAAGTTACCAGAGGAGGTCAAGTAATGAGACCATTATGCTGATGTAATGACTCGGTAAAATGATTGTTAATTTGTCATCACTCTTTTATCGCTTACTTCTGCAATCAGTTTTGAGTTTTAAAATATGAGTTATTCATGTATTTTCCATTCATTGCTAAAATGAATCGTTTAGCCACAAAATGATATTAAATAATGGATTCCAGCGTATATATTGCAATAAATTCGTAAACATACGCTTGGCAATTGCGCAGTTTAAGCGTGTGGTAAAGGTGAGGGTCAGGAATGTTGACAGTAAACACTATTAGCTCAGATCTAGTGATGACTGCTGGAAAAAAAAAAAACCACACACACATACCTCCCTCGTTATTTGCAGTAGCTGACAACACATAGACACGTAGCGGAACCTACAGCTACTTTGGATTTACACCCGTCGTAGGTACGAACGCATGCATTGTAGTGGAAGTCGATTAGTAAACAAAACATTCACCTTTTCAGTCCTACTCTGTTGTCACACTGTGCAGATAATGTATTCATTAACCTTCAGTTATTAACTCATTTACTTTTTACGACAGTGAGAATGTTTTAGAGTGAGTGAATGAGTGAGTGAGTAAGTGAGTGAGTAAGTGACTGAGTAAGTGAGTGAGTGAGTGAGTAAGTGAGTGAGTAAGTGAGTGAGTGAGTAAGTAAGTGAGTAAGTGAGTGAGTAAGTGAGTGAGTAAGTGAGTAAGTAAGTGAGTGAGTAAGTGAGTGAGTAAGTCAGTGAGTGAGTGAGTAAGTGAGTGAGTGAGTAAGTAAGTGAGTAAGTGAGTAAGTAAGTGAGTGAGTAAGTGAGGAGTGAGTAAGTGAGTGAGTAAGTAAGTGAGTAAGTGAGTGAGTAAGTGAGTGAGTGGGTGAGTGAGTGAGTAAGTGGGCGAGTGAGTGAATGAGTAAGTAAATAAGTGAGTGAGTGCGTAAGTAAGTGAGTAAGTAAATAAGTGAGTGAGTAAGTAAGTGAGTGAGTAATAAGTGAGTAAGTGAATGAGTGAGTGAGTAAGTAAGTGAGTGAGTAAGTAAGTGAGTAAGTGAGTGAGTAAGTGAGTGAGTGGATGGGTGGGTGGGTGGGTGGGTGGGTGGGTGAGTAAGTGAGTGAGTAAGTGAGTGAGTAAGTGAGTGAGTGGAGTTTAAGGGCCCGTCTACAGCTAGGTCATTTTGGCCCGGAATGTTTTAGACATTGGCTGTGTAAATACATCAAGAACAACTTTCTAATAAGAAAGTAATGTATTGTCCAATTGTTTGCAATTTTGTTCTTTTTTAATTAGACAGTAAATAAGTTGGCAGTTTTTTAAGAAACTGATGCACCATCATTAGTGAGGTGGTTACCGACCTGCCCCACAACGACACAAAGCGCACTTCTGGAAGAATAAAATAATGTCTTTTTTTCTGTCGCGAATCAATAGACCTAGGTATCATAAAACAGAAAGAAAGCAGCCCAGGTAAGTTTTGTCAGCGATGCCAGTCTTAACTGTAACTCAGATGCGAAGGAATTTAAGTTGAGTTGGTAAGAGGTCATGCGCTGGAAAATAACTGTCATACGGCTGTCCTATGAATTAGGAATGACCAAGTGGCTTACTACCCTTTCACAAGGAACAGCATTGCTATTCTCTGACTCCTTCATGCTGATGGTGCAAAGTTCAATTTTGTGCATTCAGTGCTGGTAGCCTAACCTAACTGCGGTTTCTTGTCTACTTTACTGCAAGTATATGCATGTACTATATTAAATTCTCTAATGCTATTATTGGAGGCAGGAATATAAACATACTAGATAATTTACTATCGAACCTGGGTATATATTTCCTCTTTATTGGTTAATATTTACTTAGTGTTTAAATCATGCAGTAACTGAGTGTGTATTACGAGTTACCATTATTTGTGGACTAAACAGAGGAAAAATATGTTACACTCACATGACTTTCTCTAGTATTCTACAAACTATTCTTATACACACTTATTCCTCTATCTACTCCATGTTAATCGAGATAAACATTGGCGAAAATTATCTTATTGCTCATTTTCTTGTAGACACAATGGGAACACAGTGGTCTTTAAGGTTAAGCGTTAGTCAAACGTTTTAAAGGTGGTCGCTATATGATGGTTTTGAAATTCCATTCTCTTTGCATGGCCAGTAACCATATTTAATACTGTAGCTGTCCAGCGGCCCAAGCTGTGATGGTATAACTCACATACAGGTTTATTGGTCTGTTTGGAACACCCCAGCAACAAGATATCGCCATCAACTGTCGAGAGGTGATAATCGTCCAGAATTCCAATGGAAGGTTTCTTCGGCTATCCAGGCAAAATTAAACAATTGTTATCATGCAGACGTTGTGTTTCACAGGAGAGGCGCGGACATGACAGATACGGCTGGCTGTACGTGTGTGGCTGTCTTAATGAACAGCATGAATCATACGATACACTCCACGGTCGCGTCGCTCTGACTTTACACCAGGAACAAGTAGCTATCCAAGTTAAATTAAACAATTGAAACACGAGTAGCCGCTAACTATCAGAGACATTGAGCATTGACTTTTGTGGCAGGGATGACCAACCTATTTTAAGCTTGGGCCAGTAAATCGAGAGAATTGTTTAGAAAAGTGATCTGCCTAAATTTATATTAATAATTATTTTGAGTCTGAACTAAAGCATTCTATAGTAAAGTATTCATGTGAGTGTAGCTGCAGGCGAATACATGAAATATTATACGAGGTATCCGAGGTCTTTTATATGCGGCGAAAGTGAGGTTATAGTGAAGTGGTGAAGTTGGGGTACTGAAGTGTATAACATAAGTCGATGAATAAGAGTTACAAGAGTGGAGTTAATATAAATTGTTGAGAAAGAGGGAAAGTGAATAAAGATAAGTGATGCAATAAATCAGGAAATAGATATTAATGGGGAGGATGTGAGCAGGATAAGATTAGTGAAAAGGTAGGAAGCAAACGTTCACAAATTAAACATGTGTAATGCGTGCGTAAAGGTAATTATACTGAAGGGCTGCCCTAATAACAAAAGGACCAGGATCCAAGGTGTGTAGATTTAGCATTCAATAAATCATTAATTCATACAAAACATTTTAAAAGTCAGTAGCTCTTATACCTAGGTACGCTTTTATTTGGAAGAATATATTAGGACTTCACTGAAACTTCGCTTTGCTCACATTTTCACCAATAATATTTTGTCTATGTATCACGGTTTGCCAGTTATACAAATCACTCAGAATGAAGAGGTCTTGGGGGACATTCCCAGCAAATTTAGGGTACCCCTTTGGCATGGAAATATTTTAAAACGTGTGATATTTTAATCCGAATCGTCAGTCTCAAGCTCTAATGACCCAGCCCTTAAACCGTATTCACACACCAACTAGTTAGTGATTTTTGAGAAAAGTCAAAAATTTCGGAAACAGCTCCGTGTAAAGGATAGGAAGCTTTTCTTGAAAGTCTTCGTGCCGCATCCTTGGAAGCTGTTCAACTCAAATACCAACGTTTGTATTTAAGAGACTTTTAGCTTTTTAAATATGCTGTTGTCACAGGGAAATCTCATTGTTGAATTTTTGAGTGAGGTACAATACTTCCCCTACCTACTCTACATAGTAGGGAAAGTAAAAATAGCATTCCCGAGGTGTTCATGAAATATAGGGGAACAGGGTGTGACAAAACAGCGCTAAGCATAAATTAAAGATGCGTTGACTTCAAACCAAGCGAGAAAACCACCTGTACACAAACATGCGGGTCTCGACTCCCTCTGAGTCATACCCACAGGGTGCACCTAGGGGCTAGACCTGCGTGCAAACACACACACACAATTTGTGTATTGAGATAGCTGAGCTTGTTTTCTGGACACCAGCTCCTCTAATCGTGGCTGAATCATCGTTAGTGCCAGTATCAATGGTGATTCTGGACTCAAACAGTTTCTTTGTTTCGTTTTGAGTGCTGTCAATGCAGAGAAAACCTGATTACAAAAATAAGTAGAAGGGAATGGAAGAAGGCAGTGTACTCCTTGCGCGCATAAACACAAAAATCACAAATTTACATGCTTTCCAGTTTTATTTTCAGTGAACTCTCAATGCACATTTCCAAAAGACTTTCTTTTAATTTTACAGGAAGATCAGAGGAATCGATGGCATAGGTGCAAACTGAGCTGTAATTCATTCTGTCTTTCTCTATTTCTGTAAAATAGTTTTGAAACTGTTACCTGCAATTTTGTACGTGGAATTTGATCATTTTCAAAACTCCATCAGTAATAGATACTAACTAAAGGGCAGAGCAAGCAAAATGGATTCTTAGGCAGAGGGCAATTCAAATCTCTCTGGCTAAAATATGTTGAATACGCCTGGGCTAGATGACTAATATGTTTGCACTGCACATGCTGATTGTCATGCTCCCACATGAAGCAAGTAGACCATTAAACACAATGATTTACGTCACCAAAGCAGGAATGGATCCATTTAAGGTGAAGAAGCGTTTCTCAAAGCCAGTAACACTTGGTGTACCGTCATGTTCAACTCATTACAGATTAATGTCTTCTCTGATGAAACTGTGCTGCTAATTAGATCGCTAGGAACGCCGTCTGCTAAGTGCCGTAATGACTATCAACTAAACTTCATATCACTTTCTCTACACATTCTTCTACTAACTATTCTTGCAAACGTTTATTACGTTTATTCATGTATACCTCTTGTTAGTCGAGTTAAACCTTTTATTTAATATAATTGAGGTTCAATATATATGCAATGCTTACCCAAAACATATTTTTGAGTGTTGGCAGTGTAAATATTTCCAGTTTATTATGCAAATCATAACAAAAGTTTTAAAAAATTCTGGCTAAAAATAAAGATTTTTGTTGGCAACATAAATAGGTGAGTACCTTAAAATGATTGGGTTTTCTTTAAAACCTTCCTGTCACATCCTGGGAAGATACTGAGCGTATAATTTTCGTATTCATTGATTGCTTCTTTTTGAGTTATAGTAAACACACACGGACGCGCGCACACACGCACATACGCACACACCTCTCTCAAAACATATTTTATGATCGACAATGCCATAATGTAGCACTTATACGCCACTATAATGGACCTCATTGTATCCATCTCTTCATAACGATACTGATATCCACCAATCAAAGGTGCACCAGTGCATATCGAAATGATATGCAACAATCAAAGGGTCACCAGTTCATAACGACACTGCTAACCACCCCACCAATCAGAAGATCTGCCTGTAGCAATAAATACCTCGCCGTCTCATGCATTTCCAAGCAGCTGAAAGCAAAACTATCGATTTCCGTACACAAAATAAAATTACTATGTTTATTTAATAATTAGTTTTCATACTGTAAATAATATCCTAATAAATTCAAGTTGTCTTCTCGTTTTTGGGGGTCATTTTCATACTCTCTGTATCATTTTGTCAAGGGTACCTAACATAACAATAAATAATCGTATGAAACTTGAATATAGTGACAATTAGATGCTCGTATGAATATTATGATACAACCCGCTCCCACTCCCGCTCCCGCAGCTTAACCTATCGTTATGCTATCGTTGCATAATAGACTGTTTTCAAACCGCTGAAGTCCAGAATCAAGTAAAAGCACAAAGCTGCAGTTACAAAGAGTCGGAAACAAAGGGAGGAAGGAAGGAAGACCTGTTGGCACAACTCACTCTAACTTATAGGGGTTTCTTCGGCCCGAGCAAGTGCCGCAATGCAGTCACCAAATATCCTGTTACACGCTTGCTTCCTTCCTTCCCCTGGACCAGATCGCATCGCATCGATACGGCCTTTTAACTAACGGGTTCTCTGGTAACCACCCTTCATAATTCCTGAAGGGCTGGGCTGGGCTGGGCGGAAGTGGCTACCTGCGACCCGTCCTCGCCGATCTCACATAATCTGCTGCGAAGGATGGGATGCAACCTGACAACAAATGCACCGCATTCTGGCTGCTCGGACAAATGAAACATGAGGGATATTTCCCGTATGTATGTATTAACATTTATACAACCTTACCACCATAAACAAGTTGTATTGGTCATTATGGCACGCATTACAAAAATCTATATTTTTAGCCACAATATTTTACAAATGTTTGGTACAATAAACTAGAAATATTTACACTGCCAACACTTAATAGTTATTTTATGCAGTGAGACTATAATGGTAGTAATTAAGACGTAGGTTTCCCAATTTTCATACGAGCGTCTTAATTACCATCATAGTTAAGTTTCATACGACAATTTATGCTCGACTGTATACCTAATTTTATAGTTGAAATATTGTAAAATGTTGTACACTCACTAGGGACAATGACCTACATATTACATCAGCTGATATTTGGAGTTCTGCGCAGGCGCTAAACGTCGATTCCTTTCCAGCACGTCACAAATGCATGATTAAAATTATAACCTTGAAATGTTACGTGACATTGAAAAATAGAAGGCAAATTGAACATATCTCACTAGTGTATAACATTTTAGCATTGTTCTAAACTCGCGCTAGTTGCGTTTCGAGAATTAATCGATATTGCGCTTTGTCATTGCCTCATGGAATTTCTCTGAATGGTGGAACACTGTCCTTTAATGAAAATTGAATTCTCCGATTGGGTGAAGAAATGAAAGTTTGAACTTAAGGAGGTCCATTAAAGGACTGCTATCAGACATAATTAATAAATTTGGGTATGATCGAGCATAAAAAAAATTTTTGGTAACCATAAAAGAGTTCAAAATAGACAATTCAATATATTTTTCAAATTCTGTAGGTTCTATAAACATATATATCTCACACTTTAATTGTTTTTTTTGAACATGTACAATGATTTGAACCTCAATTATTAAAGTTATCAATTTTGAAAATCAAAATTTCTCTTTTTACCTACTGAACTTTTATTTAAATGGCTACAGAGCTTTTGTGATTTATGTTAAGATCATAGTAGTTCATCAAAATGATGAATGAGTGAGGTGTGTAGCATAACTTCAAGATTACTTCCTAGGGACTGAAAAAGATAGAAATATTGAAAATTTTAATTTCGAGAAATGTTGAAAAGAAATATCTACAATGCCCAGACTAACTTGAATGTAAAAATTGTTAAATTAAACATAATTCTGGTAACAAATAGCAAAACTATACATTTATGAAAACTAGAAAATCAGGGCTATTGACTCAAAATCAAAATGTTGAAGAAAAAATTGCCATTTCCAACGTGAAGATTTACCTTAGCAAACTGATAGTGAAAAGACTATTTTGTACAATGATGTTTCTTCGGTTCAGTGCAATAAGACCTAGAATAAAAATGAAGAGCAATTTACAAACGTAGTTTTATGCTCCGAGCGTATATCACACAAACATAACTTTTTCATTTTCTATTTCGAACACAAGTTCTCTTTGACTCTGTAAATACTCCAGGGAGAGAGATTGCAGTACCTACCCCCTTTTCCCCATCTGAGGAAACAGTTGAAACGAATGTGAGATTAACTGATTCCTACAAGACAGTATGGAATATCTAGTCGCAGCACAGGAAGAAAAACACAACTTTAGAGTTTCTTTTCCTCCGTTCAGTCTCAGTAAAACAAGAAAGTTTACGATACTGAGCACCATCATAACAACTCATCAAAAGAAAGTTTCAGAGTTTTGTTGAGAACAGAAGTTTACTGTCGCCCAAACGGTGAAGTCGTTCGTCGCCAAAAAACTGTTTAGAATTATGTGACAAACGGTTTCTTTGATCCGACTTCGGGGTAAAATAAAAATGAAGGACTTAATGATTTGAAACCCAATAATTATGACAGATTAGTTCACATGTACTATCTTTATAAGCGAGCGAGCGATTGATTGAGTGGGTGGGTGAGTGAGTGGGTGAGTGGGTGAGTGAGTGGGTGGGTGAGTGGGTGGGTGGGTGGGTGAGTGGGTGGGTGAGTGGGTGGGTGAGTGGGTGAGTGAGTGGGTGGGTGAGTGGGTGGGTGAGTGAGTGGGTGGGTGAATGGGTGGGTGAGTGGGTGAGTAAGTGGGTGAGTGAGAGTGAGTAAGTGAGTGAGTGGGTGAGTGAGTGGGTGAGTGAGTGGGTGAGTGAGTGGGTGAGTCAGTGAGTGGGTGAGAGTGAGTGAGTAAGTGAGTGAGAGTGAGTGGATGGGTGGGTGAGTGGGTGGGGGTGGGTGAGTGAGTAAGTGAGTGAGACTGAGTAAGTGAGTGAGAGTGAGTAAGTGGGTGGGGGTGGGTGAGTGAATGAGTGAGTGAGTGAGTGAGTGAGTGAGTGAGTGAGTGAGTTCAAGGGACCGTAGACAGCTAGGTCATTTGGGCTCTAGATGATATTAAACAAGGAAAGTTGGCCGTGTTAAGTGAAAGCATGGAAAGGTTAAAATACTTCTTCCTTAGCTGATTACCCTCCCGGTATAGAGGACCTAGGACATACAAGTCTGTTGGGGTGCTGGACCAGAGTGAAGACCTGGAAGCAGGTGGTCAGCCCATCGCCAGGTATGAGAGTGAGGAAGAGATATAGGCGATATGGATGACTGGAAAGGTGATGATGGAACACGGTGATAAGCGAATGGGAAAATTTAAAGTACACAAAAGAAATTAAAAGCTAGTTATATACAAAGTGGAAGGAAATGTATGTATTATGCTAATTGTAATTCAGTTAAGGATTTTAATATTTCGAGCATAAGAAACAGACAAAATCTTTGTATACAAAAATGTAGATCAAGTTAAAGCAAAATAATTATCGACTGAAATTCAACATTTTGTTACATTCTGTTGGTTGAAAGTTGAACGCCATGCAAATATTTTCATTCAGGATCCAAACAATGAGACTAGCACGTTAGCCTCTACGTCACTGAGGCGGCGGTGTAACCATTATGATCTGCCATTAATCATCCCCATCCATTAAGTTCCTCCGAGGGCTGCAAAGGTTCTGAGGTTAAGAGGAATTTAATTCTGTTTGACAAGTACGAGAGAATGGAAAATGAAGGATTGCCAGGAAAGTGACGGTGACAGGAAAGAGGAATGGATGAGCTATACACAAAATGACGAGATGAGAATGTAAACGACTTCATGAAGCAAACGCACTTGATTATGGATGATCTGACGACCGACCGGTTGTAATGCGAGGTCCATCGAGCAGGTCTAGCATGGAAAACAGCGAGTAAACATAAAGGGCGTTCATTAGCATTCCGCTGCAAACGCACATTCCTCCCAGTGCAGATGACTAATTCCTGCATAGAAAATGATGCCATAAATAATGCTTTTGTTCCCTGACTACTGTTCAAATGACAGAATTCCGTGACAATGCTAAAATAAGGTGACTGTTTTAATTCCGATCCATACCTAAACTCTGATAATGTTAAACAACCTACTGAACTCGCATACTGCCTACAATCACTCTGTCAACCTACAGCAAAATTTAAATTATGTTAAATATGAAAACAAAATTATATTATGGTACATTCGTATGACTTTCTCTATACACTAATATTTATTTAAACCTTATGTACTAATTAAAGCTCCTCATGGTTCAGCTGCATGGGTGGGCATTAGTGAAAGATTGAAGAACCAACATGTTACGAAGAAACAATTAAAGGTAGAAGGCACAGAACCGATATAGGAAAACTCTTCTTTGTTAGTAGAACCATTGAGGAATGCAATGAATTGCCTATAGCAACCTTTCAGAATTATCCTCTGCCCGTGAAGAAATTTAGAAAAAAATTTAAATCGAGTAAACGTTTCAGATTTATTATGAAGCTTACTTACTATGTTCATTTTCTAAATTTATTGCAAATACTAGTGTTAACTTTATAAGTTATACTGACATAATAATTAATGAGTGTAAATTAGTAATTAATGATTTAAAAACTAGTTATTATATTAAAAAACCAAACGCTGGTACCTATAATGATCCAATACCTTCTATTCATATTATTGTTTATTGCATTACTATTGTTTATGTACTTTTTGTACTCTTAATTTGTACATATTAATCTGCCCCAGGTAACACCCATTTGTAGTGAATAAATACATATATACGTATGGTACATTTTCTCAATTCTAGAAGCTATTCTTACAAAGCTTAATTTTCTCTCTACTTATGCCATTTCCCGAAATGCTTTCATGATAGGTACAAAGAGAATACAGGAGACTGAAACGAGAAGGGTATCTTTACGTCATGTTTGCGTTCAAATTTTCCATGACGTTGCGAAAAACAACTGACAATGAGTGGTGATCACTTGAAAAAATGACAAAAGCATTAAGAAAATTAAACCAGCAATAAATAATACCTTGCAAATGACTGCAGCTACAACAAAAAGATATTTTAAAGGTAAGTATTTGATATATTAAGGTTTCTCTAATACCAGGCATACAAAATTAGTTCATAAAAAGGACTTCACAAACAATTTCCAGAAATTTCAAGATGTACATTTATAACTCATGCAAATATCTTTGGACTACATTTTAATCAGTCGCTTATAGAAATTATTTTTTGACAGTATCATATTGAATCTTTGCAAGACGCTGAACTTAAATGTCATGTTTGGTGTTTATCCTACTTTTCGTTTTTGAGTTATGATATTGACATACACTCGCGCGCACGCTTTTATGAAAATGGTTTTTGCGTCGGGACCTCAAAACATGCATTTCCGATGAAATCTCGATATGAAATTTTTGTTTGGAATACAAAACTTTCTGTAACTATTAAAGAGATAGAGAAAGCAAAAAAGGAATAATTATTTGTGTAACTGGTGTATAATCTGATTGTTTAGTAGTGTGTGAATGAAAGTGAACGTTAGGACTGTTACAATGACATTTTACGATTTACGCAATTTTAGCATTAATATACGCAAAAACAATTAATGAATTTGCTAAATGAAATATAATTTATCAGACATAAGAGATTTATGACGTAATATGGTTGCTAAGCAGATGTTTCATTTGTTTCAACACTTACAGAGGAAAATGGAAGGTAATGGTAAAACTATTGAAAATGTGGATTGTATTCCGCTTGACATTTTGAACGAAGCCAAGAGTGCTGAGAGTTTGTAAACCCCACAAAAATCAAAATATATTTACGAAAAAGAATATAACTTTTGTGGATGGAGAAACTAAAACTGTGTTAGTTTGACTAGTAAAACCACATTAATGGCATTTTCAGGTTTTCTTATAGGCACACTGCGAAACATTATGTTGTAGTGATGATGACATGATTGCCGTTTTGTTACTATGGTAATCACGTCATTCATTTTTTGCCACTGGTGACAAAAATAAGATAATTTTGCAAGATTTATGTCGTCATAATAAGCCGTTTAATTCAAGGATTGCATAAAATGGTTTAAGTAACACAAGTAACTCTTGTATGTTCCAATTACACTTTCATATGGCATATCGTATTGTTTGCAATTCTGTCTACAGTAACCTTCAAGTTGTTATGCTTTAGGTTGACTGTATCCACTTATATAAGTGGCAAGTCATTCCAGAGTACAAAAAATTGTAGCATGTATATGTGTTAAATAAACACGACAAATGCTTGTATCCCAGTGTCAAAAATGGCTAAGCCGAAAAACAGCAGACGCCGTTTCTTTGCTTCTCATGTCTTACGTGATCTCAAAAGACCTATAAAAAACTTTGCTTCTTTTCTGAGTGATGTATTTAACATGCGATATCATTTACGGCAGATCCTTAATACAATAATTTGGGTGTGAAGTCTGTGCGCCTATACAAGGCCGAGTGGGCAGTCCCGCATAGCTCTCCTGCTGAAGAAGTTGCCTACCGTTCGCGGGTTTCCTCCTCAATGTACATACATACATACACACAATCGTGTAAACACACGTTTACTCCCGTGTTTGGTTACGTAATGAGAATAGCTTCGGATTAAAGCACGTGCACAAGGTGGAGCTTACACCGGAAAGTGACACGTTCAACAATTTGCTTTCAGTGGCATCGGTGGTTGAGGTTTACACTTAACACATAGCGTATTGTTGATTTAATCAAGGTCTGCCCCAACTTCAGCAACACAAGGATTATGTACCTCTAGCTGTCAAGACGTATTTAAGGCTGTCTGCAAGTATCTGTAAAAACTGATAGAAATATGAAAATGTTTCTTTCATGTTTATCATACTTGTGCTTTCATGCTACAGAATTGGTTTTTAATCGACGCCGGCCGGGGCCAAACTACTTAACTCATATACCAAGCTTCCCCCACATCACTCACGCGAGCAAACACGTGACAATCAGAGCGGCAGGACCAAAAGGTGTTTTTCAGGTCATTCGAGAAATGTCCGGTGGCCGACTTGTTTGTAGATGCTCGAGAAAGATCTGACTACGTCATCGCCGGTATAAAAGCTTGCGGAGGTGTAAAGGAAGGCAGTTTTTGAATCGGTCAATGTGTCAGCCAGTGCGAGACTGCTGTGAAAGATACGTCACGTCGAAATGAAGAGTTTTAACGAGTGTTCTGCCGGCAACAATAGTCGGCATAGAACAAACGCAGTTTCACGTATTTTGTAGAACCTTTCGACGCGCAGGGACTGTTTACGAGAAGTTTCGAGAAGCGCTGATTCCCAGAGCATTCACCAGGGCTGTATAACCGAGTCGGTGCGGACCGGGTAGTTTAGTTTAGTTTAGTTGAGGGTCAAAAAACAGCTAAGTTGCAAGATCACGAGTTATAATTTGTGGCTCAGTGTTAGAGGAAATAAAGTGAAACAAAAAGCAACTGGACTTGTGATTTGTCACGATATTACACGAAAAATCTGATGTGTTGATCTCAAAGACTTTCTCAACTCTTGTACCAACTATTCTTACAAACTCTTATTCCTTTATCTTCTTTATGTTAATCGAGTTAAACATTTGCAGAAATTATCTTATCTTCTTGTAGCTACAAGGAGAGTATGGGAATACAGTAGGCTTTGAGCGAAAGACAAATCTTTTAAAGCTTTCAAATTTCGTTCTCTTTGCACGGCTAAGATATAAAAAAATTAATAACGATCTTCCATTTGTGTAAAGTATAAGTATTGTAAACCTAATACAAATAAGGAGGAATATCTCCTAAATAGTTCACTCCACTAAAAAAAAATTATTTGGACATAAATTGTGTGTTTTAACAAGATGTACATTTTTATATAGTAAGATTTGGTCTATCTCTTACGGTTTACCAGTTATTCAAAAGTCGTCCAGAGTAAACAGGACTACATAGACTACAGCCAGAAAATTCAAAACATACATATCATTTGCCATAAAATATCTCAAACATGTGGCATTTTAATCGAAAACGTTAGAGCTACTTTCGAGAAAATCAGAATTTTCTAAAACTTTCCCATGTAAAGGATACTTTAGGATGGAAAACTCGACATCGAATTTTTGGGTGGAATATAGGCAATACTTCCCCTACTTACAATTTTCGCCAGTGTAGTTACATTTAATTGAGAAAGGTATGGAAATCACCAGGCATCCTTGAGATTTCAGCTTCACTTTTCGACAATGTTCTATCACAGAAACATCCAAATACCGTGCTGTAGTCAGTGGGGTGCGCCCTTTCCGTGTATGCCAGTCTTATTACAGGAATAAAGGGGGGGGGGGGATGCCTCTTCTCGGAAACGCATGCAAATGCCTGTTCACTGCAGTAGCACAAGTGCCTGCGTACTTTACATTTCATGCACGAAAAAATATAATGCGATAGAATTCTCTGCAGACTGAAAAGGCAGAGATGATTCTTCGTAGTACTTTGTTGCGTCGTTTCTAACGAACTTCATCCTACCTTAAAGTCAAGGAATTGGAGCAATACTGAAACGTATCGTGTACACGTATCGTGCTTGGGAATTCAATCCATTGTTTGAAAACCTGTGAACGATTAACACTGGAGAACACTTAGGAGGGCTGGCCGCGTAGCTCAGTCGGCAGAGCACTTGTCTGCTGTGCAAGGGATCCCGGGTACGATTTCCGGAACGGGAGTTAGAAATGTTTCTCACCTAACATTATTCCTTATTTTCCCCAGACTTTGGAAGTATGAATGAGATGTGTGTGCGTGCGTGTGCGTGTGTGTGCGTGTGTGTGCGTGTGTGTGTATGTGTGTGTGAATTCAATGTTTAGAATGCCCTAAGACCCAAAACCCACTAAACGAGTAACACCACTGCCGATATGCAATATGTTCCACAAGAGAGGCCGCCGATGTTAAAGGCGGCATATACATAAATGCGGGATATAACAAATTAAAAAAAGAAGACCTGGGAAAAAGCATGAATAAAAACACGCCATAGCATACAGAAGAACCTGACCGACCTGAATGTAGGCACTACCTGGCAAAGCCATGATCAATGTGAAACTGCCCAGTTGTTTACACATACACGGCGAGACAGTGTATGTGCGCTATGTTTAGATACAATCAGGGCAACAACGTCTCGTATATCGGCATGCGCGAGATATGATCCATTTGCTTTGCGTTACTGATCGTACGTTAAGTTTCTAGTATTCGCTGTTCCCGTGAATTACTTTCATGCCAGTCTTACTCATAATTCCTTGCTAAGATTTTTATGGGCGTTTTTCACCAACTTTTTCAAAAATTTGTGGTAAACATTTTGTGCACCAATTAACAGTAACGCTACATCTAACTTCTAATGCTATAGTAGCAATATAGCCCTTTGAAACCATACTGAGTTGGTAAGACCATTTTCTTACCAGCACTAGAGTTTTGTAAGCTTTGTTCGAAAGACGCATTAACTTTTCTTTTCAAGACCATAACAATAAATCCAAGATTCATAAAAACCAAATTTCAAATGTGGTCTTGAATTTTTTTCAGAGTTTTCCTGCACCAGTCACTGAGTTGTTATTTTTGATCGGAAGTCAGTTTATGTGGAATCCTCGACAACAGTTTTCTCACGTCAAACCGTTGATGTAAAATGTTTTGTGTTTGACATACAATAACATTTTGGTGGAGTCCCCTTCGTTGTATAGTGAGTAATGTTATGTTCACCCTATATCTAAGATCAAATTCATCTTTGAGGACATTCTCGCAAGCAGCACATTCTGGTGTAAATCAGTTTGTGAAACAGTAGTCTGTTGTTAAGAGCAGAGTAATCACAGGGTGATGGCAACAGAAACTATAAATTAGACTGCAGCGTTAGGGGGTAGTCCTTTTTCATGTGTCCGAAAAGCCCCGAGGGTGCGATAGATAGGGGTGAACACGGACAAGGGCGGGAAGGGAGATGCTCTGCCAGTCTAGTCCCGACGCCATATGTTGTCGATCACAAAACTAACAGCAAGCAAAAGTCCATTCAGTAATTCAGCTGGTGATCTTACAACTGCAACAGAACTCCGGCCGAGGAGAAAAGAAATCTGAAAGTAAACAACAATGAACGGGAAAATGTCAGATGCTCAAATTCAGGCTGGCAATGTTGTTGCTACAAATGCTTTTTGCTCAACCCCAAATTGCCATAGGTAATTTGTATTCTATACAGTTAATTCTCACCCCCGTCCCTTCTTTGTGCACTTATTCAATGCGGAGCCACTTGAACTGTTGGTGTTGGTCAGTGTCGTGTACGTCTGTATAATATGTGAAGAGAAAGCACTGAACAGAAACTCGTTAGCGACAAGGGATTACGGATAAGAAAGACTCAACTTGGGCAAATACTGAATCACGGTGCTATCAGTAATAGAACACTTTTTATTCTTGGGTTGCGTGGTGTTCTGTAAAACAAAGTAGTGAATCAACCGAGTAGATAGTACCTTATCAATCGATGCGTCATGCAGCTGCTCGCAAGCTTTGTGAGAAGAAAGCTCGGAAAGAAAAATTGTATGATTCAATCTTTGTAGATACTGTAATCAATATTTCAATATTGTACACTGCAGTCGTTTTAATTTTTCTGTCCTATATGATATGATCATCAGAAAAAAACACATGCATTGAGGCTTCTGAATAAAAAAAAGCCTTTTCAGGAAACGTTTGTGTGTGTGTGTGTGTGGGGGGGGGGGGGGGGGAGCAACATAAGTCAAAAACTAAAACTAAAAGTAGGAATATTATGCATGATGTTTAAGTGCAATAGCTTCTAAGAATTCGATTCGATGATTTCTAAGAAAATTCGCAACCCCAAATTACCCTTTACATAGAACATTTTTCTAAATTATTTTCTCATAAGGATTTAATTAAACTACGATGTATTCTATATATTTACATGACAAATTAAATGTACCTATATCCTGCATGTTCTGGGACTAGCCTATCAAGTGCTCTTCGCTTGCAAGGGATTTTATATTATCTTGATAATTGATAAACGTTAAGCGATAAACGAAAAGTTCTACAAAAAATATAGGCCGTTTTAACATAAACAATTTATTTCAAGTTAAGTTAAAAAATTAATTTGAAGGCCAAAAAAGTAAAGATGTTGAAAATTTGCAAATTTCTTATCACTAATGTATCACTATATAATATTATAAAACTACTATTGTGATTCAAAAAGTTTAACTATACGTTGTATACATCTACTGAAAATTGCAGCCGTCTACCTCTTATACTTTCTGAGATAAATGTATATGAATTAATTTGTTTTAAGAGTAATTATTATTTTTCTGCTGGATGAAATAATTTTATAGACTCAACCACTTAAGTTACCAATGCAAATAGCCAATTCAAAAAATTTTCATGATTTATAGAATAATTTAGAAAAAGTTCAGGAAAAACCACTGAAAAGTTTAAGAGCTGTGGTAATTTAACTTAATGTAACTTACTAAGGTGTAATTTGTTGTGTTCAGACTATCTTGTCTCTTTAAAATCGATGTCATCGATGATCCGAAAAAATTATTGTCCTAAAGGACTCTGCCCGCTCGTTCGGTTAAGCAGATTTCTACTGTAATGAAGGAAGTGTCTTCAAATAAACGTAACAGTGAAGATGAATCAGTAACACAAACGGGAACCTCCCAAACCTGAAACCCGAGAGTGAAAGTCACCCTATAAGCTTTCTTCGCTCCCGCCTTCAATTTTTTCTCATCGGTGCGGAAATGAAAGATCGCTTTTTAGTGCTGGAAACATTCCTTTGAGGAAGGTCATGCTGTAATCCATGTGAAAGTACAAACATCGAGGCAAGCGTAAACTCGTATTTCACTAAAGGTGTTTCAGCTTACTCCAAAAGGACAATTTTGCTAATGTCTGAGTACACACACACACAAGACGTATTAGCTGATGTGATCAAATCCCAGGGATTATTGTGTGCAGATAAGTGATGCACTCAAGTGTCCGGTTTGATTACCGAGTGCAATGCATCCTGCAGCATCACTCGGCAGGTATTACTCCTTACGTATACCCAGTGCTCACACAATCCCTCCATCAAAATAATTCATTTTCAACTAAAATGTTTTATAAATAGCATATAAACCTAATAGTATACATGCAACAAGAGCTTAAAGGTAAGATGCGAGTATATTTTATAAAATGAACAGTAGCCAGTTTAATAATATACATAGGTACTACGAGCATCTTAATTGTCGCCATTATACTCGTTTCATACCACTATTTATGCTCGACCATTATTCAAGTTTCTACGCTGTATATTATTGTCGCTGGTGCCCGACATTTTAGTCATGTTTTACTCGATTTTACATACGAGAATCGATATTTGCGCCTTCAACTTTTATTGTTATGTTGGTTTCGACAGAATTATACAAGAGTATATGTGCTATAACCTTTAAAAAGAGACTTTCAAAAACGAAAAGATAAATTGAATTTATGAGAATATTATTTACAATATTAATTGTTAAAGTAGCTTTATTTCTTATAAGGAATCCATCGTTTGAGTTTAAGCTGCGTGGGAATGTGCGCACACGGCAAAGTATTGATTACTATACGCGGATCCTTTGATTGGTGGTTAGCAGTGACGTTATGAACTGGTTCACCTTTGATTGGTGGATAACAGAATCATTATGAACTGGTGCATTTTTATTGGTGCATAGTTGTGTCGTTATGAAGAGGTGGATATAATGAGAACCATTACAGAGACGTATAAGCGCTACATTATGGCACGGTTGAGAACTGAAGTATTTTGAATAACTTTAAAATACACAGAAATTTCTTTGGAAGTCAATAAAAATTGTTTTCAAATACTAATACATCTCCATTGTGATACAAGATCCAATGAGTCTATTAAGTAAAATAATGCTTTTGTAAACAGGATATGTTAAAGGAAACTCCTATGAAAACCAATAATCCACAATTTTCATTTGAATGACCTAAATGTTTATTACAGTATGGAAATGTATGCACTTTCAAGAGAGATATCTTCGCGGAAACGTGTGAGCCGCATTCGGGAGGTCGTGGATTCGATTTCCGTGACCGACCTTCCTGACCCTGGTTTTTCGGGGGTTTCCCGGGTCGCTAGGCGAATGCTGGGAAGGATAATTACATCCCCCGAATTTTCTGTACTTCCATTTCACTTCATTAATAATTAATTTCATTCATCGTTCATCCCATTAGTTCTTTCAGGGTCGCTAGTGTCAGCGGAGGTGCTAGGTGCAGCATGGCAGGGATGATATGTGCACAGGAACTCTTTCCGCCCCTCGTTGTCCGTGGTATCCGGGCAGGGGGCGGCATATGGGGACGTTGGAGCCCGTAACAGTCCCCCTGCATGGTCACTGAACACCTAACGACCTCTTAGAACCCATGAATGTGAGCCTGACCCGTTACCGCGGAGACATTTCGCTCGGTTTTGTTTTATAAGTAACAAATACATCCCACGGTCCACCTCTACCTTAGTACATATAATTATAATACTCTACTCTGAAGTCGATGAGCTTTATATTGCATTTGGTTGCCGTATATTTCATCCTTCTATTTTAACTAAAGCATGCCTTAACAATAATAATTCCTTTCCTGGGACTGCAAAAGAAGCATTAAGAATATAACCAGTGCAATTTTAACAAGAACATGCCTTTTAAGGATATACTCAATGATGAAGAAATACATTTGTGAAGTCGTAACAACTGAAGCGTTAATGAGGAAGCGTTCAGAATGCCTGATTCACATATTGCGGCAGATCAACCATTTTCGCCATAATTTCAGAATGTTACAGTAAAACGCATACCCTAGCCCAGGGCGCGTGTGTGCGTGTGTGTGCGTGTGTGTGTGTGCGTGCGTGTGTGTGTGTGTGTGTGTGTGTGTGTGTGTGTGTGTGTGTTAACATATAACTCAAAAACAAAAAGTCGGTTAAAAACCAAAGTTAGTATTTAAATTTAATATCTTTCAAGGATGCGACACGAAGATTTTGAAGAAAATTCCTCCACCCTAAACTACCCTTTACATGGAAAATTCTTGAAAAATTTTATTTTCTCAAAAATGATTTTGATTAAAATGTCATAGTTTAAGATATTTTGTGGCACATGAAATTTATATTTTCAATTTTGTGGCTATAGCCCATGTAGTCCTGTTTACTCTTGATGACTTGTATAACTGGTAAACCGTAAGAAATGGACCAAATCTTACTATACAAAAAATACACAATTTATATCCAAACGCATTTTTTGTGGATTTTTTCCGAAGATATTCCTCGTTTGTGTGTTTTTTTAACAAATGATTATCGCATAAAAATTGCCAACCTGCCACTGCAACGCAACACACGTCCGAGTGTTAAAGAATGGCAAAGTCCGCGTATAGTGGAAGGAGGTAAAACCAACCTCCCTTCTGTCACCAACGTTGGACATCTCTGGGATAAGCGGTAATAGCGACAGTAAACAAACATTTCGCCCTGTTCGAATCGTTGCTTACTCATCAAAAGGTGCCCTTGGACACACCGTGAAACCCGGAGCGACCTTGCAATAGTAAACAGAATGGGGTGGGCATTTAAACCAACGCAAGTGGAAAAGAAAGTCGATTCCCCCACTCGACACTAGCTCTGTCGTCAGTTTTGCATAGGAAGAAAAATAAACTGCAGCCAGCGCTGCCCCTAAAGGCTACGCAGCCTCCAGCACTCCTCCACAATGTCTCCCATCTTCGTGTTTTGTTTACCTTTAAAGTCGTATGTGTCAGCTTCTATAGAACTGGGTCAGTTTAACCAACACCTTTCTTACGGCCCTGTTTAACAAAAGCGTGCAGCTAATAGCTTAAGATGCAAGGGCCTGCCCTTACTAAAGTCATGCGACAATAAAGCTATCTGCTTGATCACCTACCTATGCTGCTTTAGATGGACACCTTAATATGGTTTTAATAAATGCCACTATCAAAATATGAACATTAGAATCCTGCAGAACTATCCAACCTCCTCTAATTACAGACCACCATTCTACACAAGGTAAAACATTTTTATTGCATTCCACCCTAAAATTTCATACCAACGTTTCACCGGCAGTACATGTTTTGAGGTCCCTGAACATACCCTCATTTTTTAAAAGAATTTCTTTCGTGTGTTTGCCTGCGAACATAACTCAAAAACTTAAAGTCAGTTCAATACCAAACTTGGTATTTAAGTTCAGCATCTTCCAAGGATGCGACACGAAGATTCTCAAGAAAATCCGCCCTCACCGAACTACTCTTTACAGAGAAAAATTTTCGAAAAGTTTGAAATCAAAAATGGCTTAACGATTTCTATTAAAATACCGTATATTTAAGATGTTTATAGTGCAAATAGGAAGTAATGTCCTGGCCATAAATAGAGAATAGAATGTCAATGCCATCACATGGCAACCAGCTCTTAAAAGATTCGATTATCGCTTAAGCCTCCCATTATATCTATAAAAAATATGTAATAAAACCATTTCAAAAACGTTTATCTCCATTAATAAATGAACCAACAATAATACTTTGCACAAAAATGAGTAGAGAAAACCATGGGAGTGCACACATTAGATTATTTACAATATAATTTACATTCATGGTTAATATACTATTCTGACATGTTTACTTAAATACTTAAAATTACTCATTTCCTTTATAAACTCCTTTAAGTGACATTTTAATTTGTGTAATTAAAGAATTTAATGTTTTACATGTGAGGTATGGTTCAATAATAATCAATGGTACCTACAATAGAACTGAATTAGAACCATTCTCTATTATTTCTCAGAATTTTGCGACACTTAATAGACGTTCTCAAATCGGAGGTCGTTATTCAGTTTTTTATCTATTGGCCATACAGAATTTCAAAGTCATCACATAGCGACTGCTCTAAAACATTTGACTATCGCTTAAAGCCTTGCTGTATTCCCTTTGCACCTATATGAAAATTTGCAGTAGGATATTTTCTACAATGTTTGTGTCGAAAGCATGAAGTAGATAGAAGGATAAATGTAACAATAATTAGTACAAGAGTAGAGAAAGTCATGTGAGTGCAACACAACACATTTTTTTCTTTGTTCAATTTGGGCATTTTCTTATTATAATTAAAACCAAAGCCATTATGATAAATGTTACTATAATTGTGGTTCTATAATCACAAATTTCAGGCAATCATTAATTTATAAATTAATGTACATATTTTTCTCATATAGCTTTGCGGGTTAGCTGTTATTTTGATTCTTAATTGTTTACACTTCTACTTTGATGTTACAGCTCCACGCCATTGTCATGTAGTATTGTTGTATTTTTACTACGTGATTGTTGAATGTGTACTCACCGATAAGAAGAAGATCAAGATGCTGGTTTGCGATGAATATCGTTGACACTAAATACACTGTTAAATCTGTCACTAACACAATAATCACGCCGTGAGCGTATGTTTACATCCCACACACGATGCACCCGGCACTTTCTCCAGCCAGCTGATCCAACCAGCCACTCTGCCGGCTGTTTTACTACTGACTGGAGATTCCAGCCGGCTGCACCAGCGCTGCGTGGCGCTGCTGTCGCACGTTCCTTCGAGGAATTACAAACGCGCTCGTATTAAAAAAATATGCTCCATCTGCAGCCTTCGTTTTTTTAAGTATGTTTTTTCTCCTGCCATTTTACTCATCCATGTGTGACATTGTCAAGTTTGGGATACTGAGAAGAAACGTAATAAATCTGGGCGAAAGCTTTCACAACAGCCTTTAGTGGAATAGAATTTTTCAGTTTCTTTGAGATTGACGTTCCGTGGACCCACTGAAATCCTTCTTGCACCTATTGAACCGGCTTGAAAAAGTCGAAGGTAACACCTGAAAAGCTTTCGCTAATCATATAACAAACGGAAAGCAACTTGAATTCTGTTGCAAAACATAATAAAAATGTATAGTATCATGGAGAACATCTCAATAAGTAACTTTTATTATTATTGTTATTACTGTTATTATTAATTATTATTATTACTATTATTACTATTATTATTGTTATTATTATTATTATTATTATTATTATTATTGTTACTATTGTTATTATTATTATTATTATTATTATTATTATTATTATTATTATTATTATTATTATTATTATTATTATTATTATTATTATTATTATTATTATTAGACGCCTTTTTAAAAGTAACATAACTATGGAAATAAAGTTATAGCGAAAAAATCGGCAAATTTTATTTGCGAGCCCGAACTTTCTTGTTATAACAGCACATGTCTATTTAAATGTGAAAATAATGCAAAGAAAACTTGTAGAATAATGATAACACCGTGTATGTACATAAGTTCTTATGCATTTTCAGCCTGTCTGCAATAACTCTCATTCGTGTGGTAAGGTATCAGTTTAGGAACGCTCTCTCTCTCTCTCTCTCTCTCTCTCTCTCTCTCTTTCTCTGCCTCTACCATCTACTTAGTAGGCAAGAGCAATTACTGTATGTCGTCCAAAAATTCAATATCGATATTTCATCCGAAACGGACCTTTTCTGGCCCCCTGAATAAAAACGGACAAAACGAAATGTTCAATAAATACCAGCCTTGCTGTTTAAAGTGTTCACAGGTATAAAGAAAGATTCACAAGAAAACCCCCTTTCCCGAACTACACTTTACTTGGAAAATGTGTTCTTATTTTTAAGTTTCTCAAAAAATAGCCCTTACGAGTTTGACTAAAATACTATGTATTTAATACATATATAGATGACAAAGTGCATATGTTGAATTTTCTGGAACTAGCTTGTGAAATCTCTTCATTCGGAAGGAGCTTTCTTATATAATTTTGTATAACTAGTCAAATATAAGGGTCACTTCCTTAGCGCAACCCTGCTGCTTACAAAGCGGGAGACCTGGATTCGATTCCCGGTACCGGCGCGGGGATTTTCCTCCGCTGGGAGATCTGGTCCGGGTGCACTCAGCCTCGTTAGGTCAATGAGGAATTGCTTGATTGAAAAGTAGCGGCTCCTGGTTACGAAGACCACATGTACCGGCCGGAAGGGTCTGGGGCACCGACCACGCCCCACCTCCAGTACTGCACCCCGCTCATGACGCCTGTGATGGTGGGGGACACAGCGGTCGGGCGGTAGGCCTTGGTCCGGAAAGCGCTGTTTCGCCTTGAGACTAAAATATAAGAGATAGATAAAAAATATGCTATGTAGATGTCTTTAAAACACACAATTTATTTCAAGTAAAATGTGTGGCATCAGTCATTTGCGAGATATCCGTAATTATTCATTTGAATTTTTTAATACTTTGTCATTTTTAAACTGCTGTTGCTCCTCAGTTGTTTATCGATGTCGTGCAAACATGAAACTTTAAAGCCGGCATATAGCATCCCGCCTTTAAACAACTGAGTGTCAATAGGTTTTCTCTATCCCCCTTGCACCTACAACGAAGTGCATAATGTAATATTTCTCGAAGGTTTAACTCGATTATCAACAAGTAGATAGAAAAATAAGTTTGTAGAAGCTATATAAAAATAAACCATTGTTGGTTGAGAAATCTTGTCGGGGTAAAACAGGTAGTGCGTGAGTTTACAATTTCCCTGTCAATATATCGGATTAAATGCAATGCTTTCATTATCTAAATAAACTACAAATAACTTTTATAGTATACTATAAGAATCTGAAAACTTGCATCTGGACATTTTCTTTCTTTCTTTCTTTTTTCTTAATTCAATACTCTTATTGCTTGGTAAGGAAGAGAGATAGATTTAGGGGATCTCAAAACACTCAGAAAGTTGAACTTCAGTGTTATTTATGGATCCTGCGGTTCTCAGAACCCCATTCTATATTGGACTTGAAAGATCGCGTAATGTTGTTCAGAGGCCTCTTTATCAGGCTAGAGGTTCTACGACACGGGACTACCGGCTTTAATTCCCTTCCAAAGGAAGCCATGCTAAAGATTTTTATACTCGAAAAAAAAAATCATCGCCATTCGCCGGCTTTGAACCCACGACCTAGAAAACCAGAGATTACCCTCTTACCTCTCGACAACGGAGGACGACTTAAAGCATATGTTCTTAATACAGAACATTCTGTTGGAACACAATACTTCTTTCAGCCCTTCTGCTAACAAAATAAAAAGCCGGATGCGAGGTGAAGGTCAAGAGTTCAATCCCGTGTGGCTAGAAGAAGTGCAACTATATTTACAATAAGCAGGAAAGCTGTATGAGAGGGGCAGAAGAGGTAGATTGACAGATAACCAGTGGCGTGTGTGAGAGTTCAATGAATGCATAGAATAATATACCTTCCATACTACAGCACCACCACTGGAGCAAAGTGCCGGAGACAACACCCCTGTCCCACCACCTCTACTGGTTTTCCCGCACTCCACACACACATAGCTTAGACTCGAACGATAAGTTCACGCGTATTTTTTGTTTAAATAGCTACCGAGTTTTGTGAGTTATGTTTAAGACCATATTAGTTGGTTCACATAATTCCCTTCTCTGAAAACTAGAAAGTCAGGGTTATTCTATGAAACAAAAATTAAAAAGTTCATAATTTTAGAAAAAAATCGCCATTTCCAACGTGAAGATGTATGTATATCATGTTATTGTTGCGAGCCAAAGCTGGTACATGTAGAGAGAACAATTGGGTGGCCGCCAAGTTTTCATAGTCTGTGACTGTGAGTGACCTGTGTTGCACTTGGTTTCTTTGTCAATTATTATACCGCTACCGTATGTATTATTGCAACTGCGTGACTCACTGTAATCCAGCACAGAGCACGTGGTGGCGGCCTAAGTAAACAATCGAAGGTCTACAGTCTACACAACAATAAACATCCCCCTTCATTTTTACCGTGTATAAGGTGAACACTGTTAGGAATACCAGAGATACGGAAGAGGTTTGGCACTGACTGTACCTGTCCCTTAGGTGGCACCCCAGGGAGGAGGGATGTGGTGAGAGGACCCCTTCCAGGGTGAGTCTGGCAGGATCCAGTGCCCCCATATGTCGCTCCCTTTTCCACCCGGATCCCACGGACAAGGGATGGGAGGAGACCATGTTCGCATATCACCCCTGCCAAACTGCACCTAACGGCTTCGCTGACACGACCCTGAAAGAATCAAGGGGATGAAGGATGAATGAAATGATTAATGAAGTGAAATAGAAGGACGGGCAATTCAGAGAATGTAATTATCCTTCCCAGCGTTTGCCTAGCGACCTGGGAAACCCCCGAGAAAACCCAAGGGTCAGGAAAGTCGGCCACGAGAATTAAACCGAATGAAATCTCAAACATTACAACGGAACCATCTGGCTGGGTAAAAATTGTTAAGTTGCAAATGTTTTAACTTTCAAGAATGGTATGCTAAAATAATGAATAATAGATTAAAAATATATACGAAGTGCTGCTGAGAGAAGAACCATCTGGTTTTAGAAAGGCATGTTCTTGCAGTGACTGTTTTTATTAATAAGAGAATTTTGGCTGCCTGCTGTGCAAGGGGTCCCGGGTTCGATTCCCAGCAGGGGGGGTAGGTATTTTTCCTCGTCCAGGATTATTCCTCATCCTTCCCTGAGTCTGGAAGTACAATGGTGGCTGAGTGGCTGAGTGGCTGAGTGGTTAGATCACTCGCCTACCACCTAGGCGGGATCCGCATGTGGTATTCGTGGTGGACGAAGCGACGTCTGGGTGGGCTTTCTCCGGGTTATCCGGTTTCCCCCGCCATTCATTACATCAATTGCTCCATAATCACCCTTCCAATAATCCATTTTGCCTGCATTTCATATAATCCTCTTCCTCACTCTCATACTGCCCACCCGCTTCCAGGTGTTCACTCTGTTCGTCTGACTCTAGGCACTGGCTTGTAAGTCCTAGGGGGTGTAAGTCCTACATAAGGGGAGGGTAATCAGGGAAAGAAGAAGAGAATTTTGGAGAAAAGATGTAAAGTCAATTTGGAAGCACATATTGCATTTATTGACTTTTAAAAAGCATTTGACTCTCTAGGCAGGAATAAATTATGGGAAATTATGAATAAAAATGGCTATTCTAAACATCTTATTGTGACTATTAAATGTCTATATAGAAATACAATAATAATAATAATAATAATAGTAATAATAATAATAATAATAATAATAATAATTAATAATAATAATAAATATGAGCACATTAAAATCAGAACTTATACAAATAAATCAGGGAGTAAGACATTCTTACAAACCTTTATATTCCTATATCTTCTTCGTGTTAGTTAAGATAAGCATTTGTACAAATTATCTTATTGCTTATTTCCTTGTAGGTACAAGGGGAATATTGGAATACAGTAGGCTTTGTGTGGTGGTCAAATGTTTTAAAGCTTTGAGATTCCGTTCTCTTTGCACGCTTAACAATAAAATGAACAACGATGTTCCATTTCACGAAAGTTTTAAGTTTTCCGAAACTGACACGAACAACAAGGAATATCTCCGAAATGGTTCACTCTACAAAAAAGTTTATTCAGACATAAATTGTGTGTTTTAGCAAGATCTATATTTTTGTATAGTAAGATTTGGTCTATCTCTTACGGTTTACGAGTAATTCAAACGTCATCCAGAGTAAACAGGAATAGATACATAGGCTACAATCAGAAAATTCAAAATATACATTTCAGTTGCCATAAAAATATCTTAAACATATGGCATTTTAATCAAAATCGTCAGAGCCATTTTCAAGAAAATCACAATTTTCAAATAATTTTCCACGTAAAGGGCACTTTAAATTGGAGCTATTTTCTTTGAAATCTTCGTGTCGCATCCTTGAAAGATACTAAATTTAAATACCAACCTTGGTTTTTAACCGACTTTTCATTTTTGAGTTATGCTGCCCACAGACACACACACACACACACACACACACACACACATACGGACATTTTTCTAAAAATGCTTTTTTTGTGTTCAAGGGTCTCAAAAGATATATTTCCGGTGAAAAATGGACATCGAATTTTTGGGTGGAATATACGCAATACTTGCTCTACTTACCAGTAGAGAAAGTAAAAACAGATGAACATAGTCCACTTGAGTCACATGAGAAATGAAAGAATTCCAGTGATAGTTAATAATTAATCAGTGTCAAGGAAGAAGAGATGTTGGACGTCCGAGAAAAAGATAGTCCTAACGCTGTGAAGATGGAACAGGTAAGAATGTCTAATCCCTGCAAGGTTGAAGAAGAAGAAGGAGGAGGAGGAGAAGAAGAAGGAGGAGGAGGAGGAGGAAAAGAAGTAGACGAAGAAGAAGGAGGAGGAAAAGAAGTAGGAGGAGGAGGAAAAGAAGTAGGAGGAGGAGGAAAAGAAGTAGACGAAGAAGAAGGAGGAGAAGAAGAAGAAGAAGAAGAAGAAGGAGGAGGAGGAGGAGAAGAAGAAGAAGTAGGAAAAGAAGAAGAAGGAGAAGGAGAAGAAGAAGAAGGAGGAGGAGGAGGAGGAGAAGAAGAAGAAGGAGGAGAAGAAGAAGAAGGAGGAGGAGGAGGAGGAGGAAAAGAAGAAGAAGGAGGAGGAGAAGAAGAAGAAGAAGAAGAAGAAGAAGAAGAAGAAGAAGAAGAAGAAGAGGGAGGAGGAGGAGGAAAAGAAGAAGAAGGAGGAGAAGAAGAAGAAGAAGAAGAAGAAGAAGAAGAAGAAGAAGAGGGAGGAGGAGGAGAAGAAGAAGAAGAAGGAGGAGAAGAAGAAGAAGAAGAAGAAGAAGAGGGAGGAGGAGAAGAAGAAGAAGAAGAAGGAGGAGAAGAAGAAGAAGAAGAAGAAGGAGGAGGAGGAGAAGAAGAAGAAGAGGAAAAGGAGAAGGAGGAGGAGAAGAAGAGGGAAGAGGAAGAAAAGAAGGAGAAGGAGGAAGACTTATTTGTAGTTTAGTTTGGGGATAAAGATAAAAACTGACGAAAGTTACTATGAATTATTGCACATTGAAGTCCTACCTTTTGTTTGAAGTGTCCCGACCTTTTACCCTAGACGCTACTTGATATTTACTTGATCATATCAACAGAATTGTGGATGGCGTATTGGTAGTTTGGTACGTACTGTAAGTTTAATGTGCGCATTCCGCCTTGAGGACGATGTAAATTGCATCACCAGAATTGACAGAGTTCCGAAGGCGGAGCCTAGCTGCTATTGTGCATTGTTTTGCATTACATTAGTGAATAGGTGGAATGTGAAAGGACATTTCCGGAGAATAAAATGAAAGTTGATATAAAACTGTAATGCGGCAGGTAGGTACCAAGTGAATTGCTGGAGCAACTTCTCGTACCATCTCAGACCAGCAATGAAAGGAATGCCACGGATTTATCTATCATTACTGATCACTGCTTTCCATACTTCAGGTCATTAAGGAGACAAAATAAAACTATCACTTCCAAATCTCATTAACTATATTCACATAACGTTTCATTTATTTCTACCCAACAAAAAGGCAATTTGCGAAAATACAAGGTGTTAGTGGTATGAGTGCGCAGCCTTCAAAGGCAACTTCCTGGCGTTAAACTGAAACACAAGTTCCTGTACCATTTTCCTCTATAGTGCATAGTTTCATAAATAAAAATTAAAACTGGTCATAAGTGTGATTGCAAATATGTCCCCACTCCGTTATCGTCTACTTCTGCAGTTAGAACAGCGAGGTAGAGCTACAAAATATGCGTTATTTATGTTTAGCATATGTTGCTAAAATGATTCGTTAGCCACAAAATGATATGAAAGGAATGGATTCCAGTGTGTCTATTGGAATAAAGTCGCTTGGCAACCCCGCAACATTAGCGCGTGAGAAGCGCGGAAAGTGAGAGAATGTTCACAGTACAGCTACCCCCGCGACATCCGTGCACAACAGCAGGTTCTGTCAGTGCTTCAGGTGCGTTAAATGCATTCAGATCTATGACCGTCTTTACAAATCAAGAGTATTTAGATATGCTTCTTGCTTAGGGCAAAACCGATTGCAACACACGTGAAGCGCAACGCTTGATGATCTTCGCACACGTGTGTTTGAAGCAGTGCGTGTTACCTAGTGTGTGTGTGTGTGTGTACGTGTTAGTGTGTGTGTCTACGTGTTGGTGTGTGTGCGTTATGTGCGTACGTGTTTGTGTGTGTGCGTACGTGTTAGTGTCTGTGCGTGTGTGTGTGGGTACGTGTTAGTGTCTGTGCGTGTGTGTGTGCGTACGTGTTAGTGTCTGTGCGTGTGTGTGTGTTAGTGTGTGTGTGTGAATGTTGACATGTATGAAGTTGATAAACTCCCACACCGGTTGACCGATTACCATGAATACTGGCACATCTAAGTGTTTTTCCATGGAGAAGGCTTTTATACTATCCAGTTTACAGTGCAGCGTATTACACTCATATGGTATTTTCTACTCACTTTTCTTTTACGAAACACAGGTAAATTTGTTTCTCTACTTCCTGTTCTACAAACAATTCATACAATTTTCTGTAATTCTTCCTCTTCTTCTTTACCTGATTACGCTCCCCTTGTGTAGACTTACACGCCAGTGCCTAGAGTCAGGCGCCTGTCGGGGATGATATGAAATGCATGCGAAATGCATGATCCGAAAGGTGATAATGGGGCAATTGGTGGAATGAATGGTGGGGGAAACCCGAGAACCCGGAGAAAACCCGCCCAGACGCCGCTTCGTTCAGCACGAATATCACATGCGGGTCCTTGGGATCGAACCCGGGTCACCTAGGTAGGCGAGTGGTCTAACCACTCAGCTCGGCGCCGCCTTACTATAATGCTATATGTTTGAAATAGCAATGCAACGTATTATGTCCACGCAGCTTTCTCTACTAGCTTTTCTTCCTTTAGTATTTATGGTTGTTCAACAGTTCTTCTGCATAGCGTCTTACGATGTTTTACTCATTTATTTTGTTTATCTTTTGTTCTTTATAGTATTCCAAGAGTTTTAGGTAACGCCTTGCTCAAGCGCATTAGGTAATATTTTTGTAAATGTCCCCAAAGAAACTAGGCTACTGGACAAGTGTAACCTAAGTCTAAATGTTGTAGTGATAAATCATCAAACCACGGACAACGTCGGGTATTTCAGCTAGTAACAAAGAAACACAAGGCTATTGGACAAGTGCAACCTAAGTCTAAATGTTGTAGTGATAAATCATCAAACCACGGACAACGTCGGGTATTTCAGCTAGTAACAAAGAAACACAAGACTACTGGACAAGTACAACCTAAGTCTAAATGTTGTAGAGATAAATCATCAAACTACGGACAACGCCGGGTATTTCACCTAGTAACAAAGAAACACAAGACTATTGGACAAGTGCAACCTAAGTCTAAATGTTGTAGTGATAAATCATCAAACCACGGACAACTTCGGGTATTTCAGCTAGTAACAAAGAAACACAAGGCTATTGGACAAGTGCAACCTAAGTCTAAATGTTGTAGGGATAAATCAAGTCACGGACAACGCCGGGTATTTCAACTAGTTAGGTATACAATTTATGTGTTTGTGGGATGGATTAAAATGTCCAATAATACCATGCTATGTTTGATGGTTCTAGGAACTATAATATGTTGATTTCTTTATGTTTCTGATATTAGAAGCGCCGGAACTACTTGTGTCATGGTTACAACCGTACTTATTGTAAGTCAAGTATACCCTTATTGACATTTATGAGATTTGTTTTTTCTGTGGCTGTAACAGTTGACTAGGAAGCTGTACCTTAAGGCTGGCTTAACGAACCTGTCCAATGATTGCTGCAGTGGAACGCCCATTATCTATGACCGTATAGGCGGAGATATTATGCCCCAAATGGCAGGAACATCCTTCACAAACTTTTTACATTTATCACTAGAAATTTGTTATGTCCACATTAGCATTTACTATGCTGAATCCCCTTTTCTTGCTATTCCCCGGAGCAGGAAAACGGGTTCTTATTCTATGAAACAATGGAGTATAAAACAAGGGAAATCTTGGAGTTCTGTTGGACAGTTATTCGCCGAGCTACAAATTGCGCTGCAGGGACATGATCGGTAGAGGCACTGATTTGTTGCACTTTCACGTTTAAACAAAGAGAGGAAGAGGGAAAGAGATAGCAACAAGTTGTATAATATTCTGTCCACACTAGATCTGCTGGCGTCATTGACTTAGACACATCAGTCAACGACCGGAACTCTACCTCCTGCAACCGGACTATTGCACTCATACAGCTACTAAATTAGTTATATTGGAACAAACATGACATGCTATTGTTAAATTATGTATCACAAAAGTAATCAGCATGTAGCTACGATACACAAAAAACAGGAATTTAAAAAAATATATACCTATAAACATAAATATTAATCCTGTAACCTAACTTCTTAATCCACGGTCAATATTCCCCAGTTTTAAAATGTAGTAATTATTTCCAAAAATTACAACACACCATTATAATTTACAGATTATCCAATAAAGCTAAAATAAAAAATCTCATGTGCTGCACTCACATGACTTTCTCTACTCTTGTACTAACCATTCTTACAATCTCTTATTCCTATATCTTCTTCGTGTTAGTTAAGATAAATATTTGTACAAATTATCTTATTGCTTATTTCCTTATAGGTACAAGGGGAATGTTAGAAACAGTAGGCTTTGTGCGATAGTCAAATCTTTTAAAGCTTTGAGATTCCCTTCTCTTTGCACACGTAACATATAAAAAAATGAACAACGTTGTTGCATTTCACGAAAGTTCTAAGTTTTCCAAAACTCACACACATAACAAGGAATATCTCCGAAATGGTTCACCCTACAAGAAAATTTATTCAGACACAAATTGTGTATTTTGGCAAGATCTACATTTTTGTATAGTATAATTTGGTCTATCTCTAACGGTTTACCAGTTATACAAAAATCGTCCAGAGTAAATACGGTTACAGCGGCTATAGCCAGAAAATTCAAGATATACATTTCATTTGTCATAAAAATATCTCAAACATATGACATTTTAATCAAAATCGTTAGAGCCATTTTCAGGAAAATCAAAATTTTCGAAAAATTTTCCACGTAAAGGGTAGTTTGGGTTAGAGGAGTTTTCTTCAAATCTTCTTGTGGCATCTTTGAAGGATGTTAAACACAAATACAAACTTTGGTTTTATCCGACTTTTCGTTTTTGAGTTATGCTGTTCACACACACACACACACACACACACACACACACAACACACAACACACAACACACATACACACAGACACACGGGCGCGCGTGCGCGGATCTTTTTCTAAATATGCTTTTTACTGATTTAGAGGACCTCAAAACATATTTCCTGTGAAATTTCGACATCGAAATTTTGGGAGGAATACAATACTTCCTCTACTTACTACAGATAGTGGAGAAAGTAATATATCATTATGTAAAAAATTTAAACAAGAGCACAAGTAATTTCTAATACATTTTTCACATATAATATAAACATTTAACACAAAACATGTTTTTATTACTATTTACTTATTTATTACTTAATAATGCCCAACACTCATTTAAATGGTGTGGTTTTCACGGTCGATGTCATCATATAGAAAATGATGACTGAAGATGTTTGACACAGATTTGGACGAAACGTCTGAAAGAAATTTCTCCACTACACCACGGCCCACAAGCCCGAATAATTATTTTCTATATGAGGCTAATTTTACCACTATGTTGATATTTAATTGTTTAAAAAGTTTCAAACTTAAACATAAATTTTATAAGCAAAACTTCCAACACTTTCAAACTCTCAAATCACTTTCTCTACACACTCTAGCAAACCTGTTGTTACAAATGCTTCTTCTTAATAGAGATAGATTTGAAGAAATGGCTGTACTATATATTTCCTTGTCGATATAGTGGGAAGAGGAGAATGGAGTAGACTTAAGCCCACTTTTAAGAACCGGTTACTATATGATAGCTTTGAAATGTGATTCTCTTTGTTAAAAAAACAAATAACAACTTATTTGAGAAAAGTATTTGAAAATTCAAAGCAATAACAAGGAACATCTCGGAAATGATTAGCTCTAAAAAAGTGTTTTTAACGCAAATTGTGTGCTTTAAGGAGATCTAAATATGTTTAGTAGTAAGCTTATGCCTGTCTCCCATAGTTTGCAATTTATGAAAAATTGAGAAGCAAGAGGACTTCAGAGGCTATTTCCAGAAAATTCAAAAAATATTTTTCATTTACCATAAGAATATCTTAAAACATATGATAGTTTAATGAAAATTGTTGGACCATTTTTGAGAAAATGCAAATGTTGGAAAATTGTTTCAAATGAAGGGTAGTTGGTTTTCTTGAAAATCTTCCTGTCATATCCTTGGAAGATTATGAATTTAAATATGTACCAAGATTTTATGGTTTTGAATTTTGTTGTTCAGAATCAGACACATGCACGCACATTTGCACACACACATACACACACACAGACAGAAAGAGAGACAGACAGAGAGACCTATTTAAGGAAAAAAATGTTCTTTTTTCATTGGAAATAGTATGACGCCGGGCTTAGCGCACATCAATGGACGGACGGGGTCGGACCGGCAAGAAAAAATAAGCGTTTAAGGTCTGCTGCCTTACGCAACTCTTTGTGTGTACGTGACTGTAACAATGGAAGCGGCAGAAACAATAGGGACTTTTCTAGCCTCTTCTCGAGTCTTCTAGCTGAGTTACCTCCGGCGCGTGTGTGGACTTCGAGAAAGACCGATGTGACGTCATCCCCCATATATAAGGACACGAGGCAACAACAGTGTGAGTTTAGCTTTAGGGTTAAAGCTACGGACATGATTCAATGAGTGTGAGCCAGCTGTGCGTGTCATAAGAAAGTTACGTCCGTGCGACGAAAGAAGATCAATGAGCGTCGAGTGGTTGTAATGCCGTAGTTTAGTGCATGAGAGACAGAATGTGAATAAAGATACGAACAAGGTTACGAGAAGTAAAGTAGTGAGTTGTGATAGCCCATAAGACTGTAGAGAAGAACACTACCTGTGGTAAACAATGAAGTGATAGAAAAGTCACAGCACCTGAATCTACCGTCTTTGTTACTGTATGTAGTAGAGAAAGTAAAAAGGCTTTAAACATCTAATTCTGAATAGATTAAAATAAAAATACCTCAGTAGTGACATCGCTCACGAGCTTAATTTTTAAGAATACGAGGCGAAAAAAAAAAAACTGTTGAATTTTCTGATTACAGTGAACATGTGAGTGAAACACAGCTCAAGCGTAAACAAACATACGTTTGGTAATCTCGAATATATTCAAGCACCAGCTGACATCACAGTTTCCCTCCTCTCATAGATAAATTTGAATCTCCACTGCGGCAGAGGCTTGAGGCTTGTCTCCCACAAGTTGGATACACTTACTAATGAAGAGATAATTACAGCAGCTCAAGACTTAACAATGTATTACAGCAAGGGTTGCCAAACTTTTCATAATGGGGGCTTCTTCTACTGTCGGGAGAAAGCAGACTTCAAACCTCCATGTTAGAAGACAAGGTCGATCCTTTGGCTTCATTCCACAATGTAAGTAATATCTTAAGGTGACTAAGTTATATTGTAAGTAGCTACATCAGTGCGAAGTGTAGGTGCAAACCAACCAGTCACTTTCATTTTCAGTCTCGTTCGAAATGTCACTAAATGTCAAGCGTAGAATTCGTATAGTTGAGCCACTCTTTGCGTTTCCAGTTCGGCTTCTTTGATTCTAGCATTGCGGTAACTGGACACATAAATAAAGCGGTCGCTTTGTAAGGAACTGAAATGCCGACTTTCGGCCGAACTATACAATATGAGTCCACACACGGCTCTGTGCAACCTTCAACGTCATTTGTTGTGGAGATGCTGCAAGATGAACTATTTTTCTTGTAATTACACAAGTGAAATTTTCTTTCAACCTTCCAATTGGCACTGTGTCTTCTAAAATACATATAAATTTGTTATGTTTTGAGATACCTCATCGGCTACTTCTTTCTAATTTCTTGTTAAGCTAACCTAAATAAATAGAATTCAAGCACTTGCGGCTGTCTCCTATTATAAAATATTCAAATCTATGCAACTGCAATGAAATGTAATCCTGTCAGCTTCCAAGCGTACTATTACACCGACTGTTTTACTTGGGCCCTCCCCTTCCTTTACCACAGGCACATTTGATTGCAGTTTCTGGGATTTGAACTAGCTTTGGATGGATGGCCAGTCCATTGCATATCGCCTTAACCATCAACTGACTTCTTCTTTTCTTCCAAGCAAGGGTTCAGTATTAAAATCCATTCCGACGCCATATGTTATGTCTTTTAGCACGTCTTAGCTGTTAGATATAAAATATGCTTGCAACGGCAGACGATCCGGGGACATTCTTTGCAAATGCTTGTGGAGATGTATCACTTCTTCCATTTCTTGCTCAAGTTCTCTGATTCCCTTAGGTGTTCTTTGGTCTCTAAGGCTCACACCGAGTATCGATCTTGAGAATCTCATTTTGCGCCACTTCGATACGTGTTCTTAACACTCAAGTCTCGCCTCTATGCAGCATAGACAGTTTTGAGGGAATATTATGTAGCTTTACTTAGATTTACTTATTCAGTCACATTTGTTCCCAAATATACTTTAGTACGTTCGGTTTTACTTTCTATGTTTCTATTTCTTTGGTATATTGATATGTAACACCCCAAGTATCTGAAAGTAATCACTTGCCCCATTATGTTATTTAATCATAACTGTTTCGTATGTAGAAGCAGGAAGAAAAAATAATTTTAAAGAACTGATTTCTTCATTTGATGAACATTGAAAATATTTTTTAAACTGTTTGTATATATAATTCTTTAAAGATAAACATATTTTCACATTTTGAAACCAAAGACTGAAGTTGATGGTTCGCTTGCCACCTAGGCGGCCAGCGTTCGATCCCAGGGACCCGCATGTGATTTTTGTGGTGGGCGAAGCGGCAACTGGGCGAGTTCTCTCCAGGTTCTCTGGTTTCTCCCACCACTCTTCTACCAACTGCTCATCATCACCTTTCCATTCATTGATTTGCCTGCATTTCATATCATTTTCTTCCTCACTATCATACCTGGTGCTTGGCTGACTACCCACTTCCAGCTGTTCACTCTGTGCGATCCATAGGTTCCTGTGTTCCCCGACAGGCGTCTGACTCTAGACACTGTCTTGTAAGTCCTACATAAGGGGAGGGTAATCACTTCCTCACTCTCATACTTGCAGGTGTTCACTCTGTCTTGTACATAGGTTCCTGTGTTCCCTGACAGACGTCTGACTCTAGACACTGTCTTGTAAGTCCTACATAAGGGGAGGGTAATCACTTCCTCACTCTCATACTTGCAGGTGTTCACTCTGTCTGGTACATAGGTTCCTGTGTTCCCTGACAGACGTCTGACTCTAGACACTGGCTTGTAAGTCCTACATAAGGGGAGGGTAATCACTTCCTCACTCTCATACTTGCAGGTGTTCACTCTGTCTGGTACATAGGTTCCTGTGCTCCCCGACAGACGTCTGACTCTAGACACTGGTGTGTAAGTCCTACATAAGGGGAGGGTAATCAGGTAAGAAGAAACACTGAGGTTAAAGTTACATAAATGCAACGCACGTTGGGCAGATTCAAAGAGCATAACACAAAATTTAATGCGTGTGGAGCAGATGGTGTATTAAAAATGTAAAGTCGAGAAAAATCAATTTGATTATTTTTCGGTGATTTTTCAGTCCCAGGATCCCTTAATGAGGCATTGCATATGATCCAGATAACTCTACCTTGGGCAAGAATAAGGAAAATACATCTTCAAAACAAGGTATTTGTGACTGTTTAGCTGATGAAACGTTTCTGAGTCATGAAACCGGTATCAAACCCAGGAACACTATTTATAGTGACAAACACTGGTTTTGCTGCCATTATCTAATTTCAAGTGGTTATAAAATTTAAATAGAGACGCAGTGCATTGGCAGCAAGATCACGTCTCCTTTAATAAAGCACTTTCTGTGCAATGCATTGAACGGTGCAGTGTAAACAGCGTCTGCTAAGGAATACGGCGAGCAGTCAACTTCGTGAGGGAATTGCTAATCAAAGCATTTTATTAATACTAGGCGAAGATCCACATATATCGCAATTTGTGTATGTTAAGTCATTATAGGACATCACAGCATGAATTATACTGTCTCGTCAGACGCCAAGATTATGGAAATTTGGAGCAGTTGCAGAGTCAGAACTAGGTATATCTATTCGACCATGCAAATTTCTGGGGTCTAGTGTCAGGAAGTTGGTGTGGATAATAACTGATCCAAACTTAGTTGTTATTTATGTAGAGTAAGTTATTGCCAATAACCTGACTGGCAATGTCATTTTGTACTGTGTAACGCTAGACACGAAGGTTGTATTAGAAGCTGTAACTCAGCGGAATCGTGGCATCGGCTCATCTGTGCCACTCCCCTGAAACACGTTTTTGCCTCACTCCACCTGCCATACCTTCCCCTCACTGCTGTTCAGGTTCCGACACGCCTCATTCAGTGGCGAGTGTGGCTGTTTCATGAAGAGTGGCAGATATGCCGATTTCAATTTGTAAATATAAAGCGTTACAATATCAAACTCTCGGTTGTCTTAGTGTTTGTCCATCCGGTTTATTCCTGTGAAGCCTTCGAGTATTTGAAATTTCCTCCAGAGGTGTCACCAACACTTCGTGGAGTAAGATGGAGACAGGGTCATCCATCATTTGTATTACCCTAACCAGGTACTATACCCCGAGCCAGAGGATCCGCAAGTAAGATGTATAATTTTAAAATCTCTACACAAAAAAACAAAAACACCTGGAAAATATAGGTTAGAACAAAAATAGGTAATTTTGGATAATACTCCATATAACAGGTAACAAATTTTAAATATTTAGGAACAGAAGTCACTTATAAATATTCTAGTGACTGTATGACTGAAGGGTCGGGAAGTCAGGATAGGAAAGCAACAATCTAGCATTTGCCTAGTGACCAAGGAAAACCGCGAAAGACCTTTGATCAGATTGTTCGGTCACCGAGGATCGAACTTGCACCCTTTGGAATACGACTCCCAAGTGTTACCACCTGAGCTAACCGCTCACGAAAACACAGAAACCAAAAGAAGCATTGTTTATGTCAGAATTGCGATACTTTAATTTAAAAAAGTTCAACAATTGAAGGTAATCGCCAATGAAAAGGTGCACACTCAATTTTTGTTTAACAACTCCCAAGATGAACCGACCTCTTAATCAGATGACAACTGCAGCTGTTGATTCTCAACTGGTTTTGGTGCAGCTGCATGGTCATCCTTGTATCGAAGATTCCATTATAGGAAACCAGCTCTTCAGATGTTGCTGGAGAAAGTCTGCTCATGGTTTTTGTGTGGATTCGCCCATGGGTAGACTAATTGCACCTGCTGATACTGGTAGCTACATTCACAAGTATGATGGTGGCTGCTTGCCCACGCTTCTTCACCAGGTACAAGGTACCACCTGTTGACAACTGTTTTGAGAAAAATGACCATCACTAGCTTCAAATTAGGCTAAGTTAGAGACGATTACCTATTCCAGTGGCATGATCTTACACCTTGCTGAAAGAAAGTATAGATAACGAGGTCTCATTCCTAATTATAAGTCTGGTATAAAACAAGTACCACCTTGGCAACAGAATCTTTTATGAAGTCAGTTTTTCTTTGTGATTGGAACCAGTGTTAAAGAATAGTACAGGTTGATATTGAACTAGTACACAGCGGATTCCATATTGAGCTGTGCTGGATATTGCGGATCAGATCCTTGCGAGGAAGGGATGGAATGAGAGGGAGCAACGGGCGTGACGGAACGAATCGAAGTGTCGATCCCTAACGTATGCTGGAGATTCTTCATCTCGACACCAGGGTTCATTTAGTAGCCACCAGTCACATGGGTTTCGACAGCGATCCCTCGCGGCAAGGCTGGCAACTAGGCTACCCAGCAGTTACAGTGCGCAAACCTCCCACACGACAGCGCTAACTCGTACATCGCCGATACTTCCGACCCTGAAAGACTGATTAAAAGGAAGGTGAAATAAAATGGAGGGCCTGGTGGCCCAGGAACGCTCAAAAAAATTCATGGGTGTCAGGAAG
This sequence comes from Tenodera sinensis, assembly GCA_030765045.1. Classification (NCBI taxonomy): domain Eukaryota; kingdom Metazoa; phylum Arthropoda; class Insecta; order Mantodea; family Mantidae; genus Tenodera; species Tenodera sinensis. Next base: position 168,632,294 of record CM060967.1, on the reverse strand, counting down.
TTTGGCCAGGGGAATAGAGCTCATGACCTCCCAAATGCGAGTCACAGACATAACCGCTAAACGATATAGTTCATATCAGTTTCAGCGTCAAGAGAAATTTCGAATGTTTAGCCATTGCTGAATAATGAATGGTCTGATGCACGCTTATGGAACAATAATTGAGAAATAAAATCTCAATAATAATGATCTATTTTACGTAATATTTCTGGAAGTGAAACTTTGCCTTTGGCAAGTGCATATTAAAGTCTGCCCATAAAGCTGGTTCGTTATACGCTTCCATACGGTACACGACGTTAAGTGCCGGTCAATGGCATTATTACATTGCTGTTAGCTGCCCATCTACCTCCGTATTAATGATATAAAGACATTACATTGTAGCAAATATGCGCTGCATAACCACGCTCATAAATTACCAGCAAAATATTCTAGAGAAATAAAATGTTGTCCAGCACTAGGAATAATGAAATATAAACGAGGTTTTATCATTTTTGTAGCTGTCAAACCAAGGTAAATTAATGATTTTACAATTTCCTGCAAAGATATTCACATTTGTATGCGACTAGGAAGTTTTACTATACCGTTATTCCAGAAGCCAAAAACCATTTTCACTTTAACCTTCTAATGCACAGTGCATTTGGTAACAAATGTGTTTATTCAAAGCTTTAGAACATTTGTTTCTGTTATTTCCATACCCCATTGGCATTTAACAATAAACTAAAGATATTACTAGGTATTTATATCGCAAATATATCAATTTATTTCAGTATTATTGTAGTTTATTTTTATTTTTTAAAAACCAAAATCCATACAATTATAGTTTAGTGTAATCCCGTCATCATCCACGCGTGAGTTCTCACTGATTATTTTATGTGGGCCCACCCCATCCTTTGCACAAGCCACATCTGATTGCAGTCGCTGGAAGTTTGTTACCTTGTAGGTGGGGTGGCTTCACTTCATGTCCCAAGCGTTGATGCATATTAGGTTCCCCAGGTAGATGCCTAGATTCCATCAGTGATCCTTGATCTTCTTCCTAGGTCCACCCAGGATTTGATGTGAGCTAGGTAGGTATATTGCCTCCATTCCAGTTCCCGGTGCTCAAGTCCCAGTTGCCATCACGAAACTGAGTGCGGGCAAAAATCCCCACACTGATACTGGAGATCGAACCTGAGCCCTCCACAGTCGCTGAGATTAAACTACGATCAGTGGCGTAGCATGGTGTGTGAACTTGGGAATGCACTTTGAACTCGTGTTAAAGGTACGCAAAGGTGAAATTTCTAAATTCTAGCGTATTTTGTTCGAACTAATATCAAACATAATACAAGGAATAGATAATGTACATACATTCAAATTTTCATTGCAATATCTTTAACACCTTGAATTTATTAGCTTTTCCAGCTATTTTTGGCAGCGTACCTAAAATGCTGCACATGATGAAGATTTCAAAATTTTGATAATTTTGAATATTATCTGTTATAGGTAAGTACTCTCAAAAGAATTTTGGGAACAGACAATTTTTGATGCTTTGGTTTATTAAATAAAAATTATTAACTTTGAAAAAAATATTTTTTTACAATTTTTATAGCTTTTATAGAACTTCATAATTCACCAACTGGTAAATATTAAAATTATAGAAAAATCAATCCCACCACTCTCTTCTGTATTCTCAGTTTGTGGATTACAAGCACTCGGATTCCATATTCGGAGCAGTATGTTTAAGATATTTTATGCCAAACGAAATGTGTATTTTGAATTTTCTGGATATAGTCTATGTAGCCTTGTTTACTCCTGATGAGATGTCGGTCTGGGTGGCTCAGTTGGTTAGACGCTGGCCTACGGATCCCAAGGTCGCGGGTTCAAACCCGGCCCAGACCGATGGTTTTTAAGTGTGCTTAAAAACGACAGCTCCATGTCAGTAGATTTACTGGCATGTAAAAGAACTCCTGCGGGACAAAATTCCGGCACACCGGCGACGCTGATGTGATCCTGGCAATTGACAGCGTCGTTAAACAACAAAATAAAAATTTACTCCTGATGAATTTTACATAACTGGTAAACCATAATAGTTAGACCAAATCTTACTATACAAAAACTGTAGAACTTGTTAAAGCACACAATTTATGTTCAAATATATATATATGGAATATCGTTATTCATTTTTGTATACGTTAGCCGTGTAAAGAGAACGGAATTTGAAAGCTTTAAAAGATTTAACTATCGCCCAAAGTCTGCTGTATTCCCATATTCTCCTTGCACCTACAAGGAAATACGAGTAAGCAATAAGATAATTTCTGCAAATGTTTATCTCAACTAACACGAAGAAGATATAGGAGTAAGAATTTGTAAGAATGGTTAGTACAAGAGTAGAGGAAGTCACGTAAGAGAAATAACTTCAGAGTTTTATGGAGACAGTTCTTTGCCACATATCGTATCATTTTAGCAGCTAACTCTCCATAGGAATATTTGTAGAGGTCACCAGATGCACAGAGGTACACAAGGAAGAAATAAGCAAAGCTAGACCTCCATATTCAATAGTAGTCTCAGTTATTGATGAACATTCATCTCAATAATGGTATTTACATACAGCCTACATAGCTTCAGGAATGACGTAGACTTTCATCAGATGCATGAAGGAAAGTACCGCTTGGACATAGTTTAGAACACGTTAGGATCATTATTTACTAACGAAATGCCTAAAGTAATTGGATTGAACTGTGTTTGCTCGTCAAGTTTCTGGTTTGTGAACTGTAGTTTGTCAAGACTAGTTTTCTACAGTTTAATGAAGCTAATTTTTCATTAAATAAATGCATGTTTTTATTTTATAAACGGGAATATAAACACACACGCGCACGCGCGCGCAAACATATTTTATTTGTCGCGCGGGCGTGTAGTAAAGGCTAGTAAACCGTTGCACCTATTTCCACCAAAATTGATGTGCTTCGAACATCGCCAGCATAAGAATAATTACTTAAGATTTCGCGGTCTCTCAAAACAATAAAGGAACACCGAATTCATGTAGCATTTGATGATCTTTGTGTTATCGATCATGGAGTAATAAATAGGTCGCGGATGTTTAGGTTAAAGTTTATTTTGTTCTTCACAGGTACCTACAAAATTATGTTTTATTTGTGTTTTATCCTTATTCATGACTATTAAAGCCAGTTTTATAGCACCTAAAAATGCATATTTAGGCGTTGGAGACTATTTTGGCCTTTTGACGCTAAATCAATTAAATCTTAGTTTTAATTTATTTTAAACCAAAAGCTAATAGCATTGTTGGCTGGAATAATCTAGACAGACCATGGAATTTCAGAATAAGATATGGTATAAACCGTCAAACCACGGACAACGTGGTGTAATTACACTGTGGTATAAGAAGGTTACAGTAGGCTAAACGAGTCAGATATTCAGTTAGCAGGTCGCTATGTGGTGGCTTTGAAATTCCATTCTTTTTATCAGCATGAGAAAAAAAGGATCTTAACATCTGAAAAACTGTGTTACATTCACATGTTTTCTACCCATTATCCTTTGCTTTTAGCTGTTCTCCACATGAATTTAAACTTGAAGGATGTGTATATGTACTTGTAATTTTTACAAATTTACTGGAAAGCTTAGCCGCGCGTGCAAAGAGACGTCGGTTACACAGAACTGACAATGTGATCAGTGGAACAAGAGTCTGCTTTCCAAATGAATACGAGACAATTGAAGGAGTACAGTTAGAAGTGTAGCATACAGAAAATTGAATAAGACTGTAAAGGAAAGCAGGACTGCACGCTCATTGCGCCGGCCGGTCGGCCGGACCTTAAAAGGTCTAATGCTGTGATGGGTTCCCTCCCGTCTGTCATAAAAGGAGCTCCTTTGCTCGGCCTGGAGCTCGCTCGTCTCGTCGTGGATTATTTGCGAATTCTGTGCTTGTCTGCTGTCGAGTTGCTCCCATTGTTGCATTGTTACCAATAGTCCACGTCTCATCTTGTGACTACCTAGTTTTTCTAATGTTTCATGATGCCTGAGTTACATTTGTTTACACGCGTTCATCTCTAGGTGAAATAATCCTTAAGGCAAAATGCAAGTTATGAAGGTCAAAAATTGCATATACATCTATGAAGTGCGGGAGAGCTCATAATTCAAATGTTTGCACGCTCAATCTGCTACCGTTTTTATTCTAGTGATAATCCCAACCATGGGTCGACATCATGGTGCAGATGCCAAAAGGTAACTGAAACTGGCATAGAATAGGTATATGCATAAACACTGCTTGCCTCCTGCAGTAACGGAAGTAATAAAACCTATTTACAGGAAGCTTACTGATGAACTGATGACAGTCTTTTAAAAAGATGCCTTCAAGGAAAATTGTAAAACCAGAAAAAATCCTTTAATAGCTATAAGTGACACAGGATACCAAAGACAGTGTTTGTTGGTGCAAAACGATTAAAATAGGTGTGTTGTTCTCAGTGATCACATGTTTCAATGGCGGCAGCGACAGCAAAACACTGGTATTGGACATTGATCCTGGGGAAAATATGACATGGAGGTCGAGCAAGTTGCCAAAGTTGATAGAGCTTTTGAGAACTTCACCAACAAGGCAACAATGCAGAAAAGGAAAAAGAAGGGACAGAGGGAGTGAAGCAAATGTTGATGAAAGTTAAGGCGAAAATTGCAGGTTAGCACATGTAAACAATTTTATTTTGTTTTCCTGGCAACTTACGTTGTTCTGTCCATTAATGTACTTATTTAAAACAACAGAGTTAGCGCTTTGAAATTTTTTAGATACCTTTACAGATACATTTTAATTATAACCACACAATATTTTCATTGAATTATGGAAATTAAAGTTTTCACGTGGTTTTTAACTTAAAATATCGCAAGCTTCTAAAAAGATTAATTCAACCTGAACTCTAACAAAAATTAAGGTATTTTAAAGATAGTCCATGAATAATATTGCAATTGTATGTACAATAAATAAGTGGTTAAATTTCATTATCATCAGTGAAGTAGGTAACTAGTAAAGTGCATCTATGTGAATTGGTGAAACTTAATATTATTTTATGCTAATGGAAAATAAAAATATTTACTATAAAATTATTGTTCTTGCACCTCTCTTACTGTCCCTATTTGGAAAGGAATAACCTCCTAAAATGCTCACTAAGTTTGAAACCTCTATAACCCACCAATTTCGAACGACAGATGTTTCTTTGGCACTTAAGATCTTCAACTGTCTTTTAGTAACTGCAGTGAAGGGATTAGGCCCTAGAAAAAGTTTGGATTGCTGGAAATATTTGCGAATGTGAAATATTTCCAATGGATGTGGTTGATTCGTTTGGAAGACTCACTAAAGAGGCTCATAACTCACTCCCCTCTAGCAGAATATTTGCTGGAAATAGCAAATTACCTTCTCTGTAATAAAGCTTTTTCTTGCCCGGAAAACTTGAGACTGATAATCTGGAAGCTCGGTTTGGAAAATATCGCCAGCTCGCAGGAAGTCAATATAATGTTTCCTTCAGACAGTTTTATGAGGTTGAAACAAATTACTATCCAGTCAGTCATGCAACTTGACGCTGCAGTAACACATTATGTGGAACATAAAAATATAATATTGATGCATTTATGAAATGTGTAGCAGATGAAAACGACTTAGGAGAAAATTGCTCTTTACTACATTACATCAGTGGCTACTGTTTCTATAGCATCTTTAAATTATATTGCTTCACATGTATGGGCTGTATCTCATTACTACACCACACTTTGCAGAAACACGTCGAATATGATGATTATACCTGTCTTATAAACATTTCACTTTCTCTGCTACGTATGGTAAGCAGAGGAAGTATTGTATTACATCCAAAAATTCAATATCAGGATTTCACCGGAAATATATGTTTTGAGGCCCCCTGAAAACGAAAAGTCAGTTAAGAACCAAAGTTGGTATTTAAGTTTAATATCTTTCAAGGATGTGATACGAAAATTTTCAAGAAAATTCACTTACACTAAACTAACCTTTACATGGAAAAATGTTCGAAATTTTAATTCTCGAAAATGGTTCTAACAATTTTAATTAAAATGCTATCGTTTCTGACATTTTTCTGGCAAACTAAATGTATATCTTGAATTTTCTGACTATAGCCCATGTGGTCCTATTTAATCTGGATGACTTTTGCATAAATGGTAAACTGTAAGGGATAGACCAAATCTCACTTAATAAAAAATGTAGATCTTGCTAAAACACACAATTTATGTCTGCATAAATGCTTTTGTAGAGTGAACCATTTCGGAGATATTCCTCGTTATTTGTGCAGCTTTTGGAAAATTTAAAACTCGTCAAATGGAACATCATTATTCATTTTTTATATGTTAGCCGTGCACAGAGAATGGAATTTGAAAACTTTAAAAGAGTTCACTATCGCACAAAGCCTACTGTATTCCCCATATTCTCCTTGTACCTACAAGGAAATGAACAATTTCTGCAAATATTTATCTTGAGTAACACGAAGATGTAGGTATAAGAGTTTTTAAGAATGGTTAGTACAAGAGTAGAAAAAGTCATGTGAGCGCAACCATCAGATTTTTGGTCTTTATTTTTATCTTCTGTACTGCACATAGTAAGTAGAAGTATTGTATTCCACCCAAAAATTCGATATCGAGATTTTACCAGAATATATATTTTAGAACCCTCTGAATCGATAAAACACATTTTCAGAAAAAGGTCCGTTTGTGCCCGTGTGTCTAGAACAGCATAGCTAAAAACCAAACAGTCGGTTAAATATCAACATCTTCCCAGGATATGACATGAAGATTTTCAAGAAAATCCCCCACTCTGTACTACAAATATGGACAAATTTTCGAAAATTTTTATTTTCTCAAAAATGGCTCTTATGATTTTGATAAAACAGCATATGTTTAAGATATGTCATCACAAATGAAATAATATCTTGAATTTTCGAAGAATAGGCTTAGAAATCTTTTTCATTCTGGACGACTTTTGCTGATACTGTTAAGCCCTAACAGATAAATCTTATTCCACATAAATGTAGACCTCGTTAAACACACAGTTCGTCAGATTTTTTTCTGGAGTGAACCATTTTCAAAATATTCCGTGTTATTTGTTTAATTTTGCAATATTTTCTCTTTTCTCAAATGGGAAGTAGGTTTTTTTTTTTTTTTTTTTTTTTTTTTTTTTTTTTTTTTTTTTTTTTAATTTTCCCAAATGCAAAAAGAATGGAATTTCAAAGCCCTGATATAGCGACCATCTCTTCAAGGATCTGACTACCGTTTAAAGCCTTCTGTATTCCCATGTTCTCCTTGCGCCTACAAGAAATATATCAAAATAATTTCTAGAAATGTTTATCTCTATCAGTGTTGCCAGGTTTTTGTTAGAGAGAATCCTCCTACAAGACTTCAAAATCAAACTAATTCCTTTCTGTTCATAAAACCTAATTTTAAAGCACACGTTGATATCAGATGTTCCACACTTTTGAAATATACAAAACAAGTTTTAAAATACTTAGGTATTCACTTTAGAAATATAGTATTTCTTATGCATCTATTGTGTTTATGCCTAATCGGTCTTCATCACCGTCTTCAGCAATCAGCACTTGCCAATTTTAGTACCTTTGTGTACTTGTACATACTTTCATTAAATAAATTCAGCATTTCTGCACTAATAGGATACTCGTAACACGCGTTTTTCTTTTTTGGTCTATTTTCCTGTCTATTTTCACACGCATAAGTGGGGAAACTGTTTGTGAAGATACCTGTTGCTCTTTTTGGTTTTAATATGGGATACCATTGAGAAAGTTCGTCCCACTGAACCATTAGAGTGGGGTGAAGAAAGGCAGATTTTAGCTTTTTTGTTAAATCTGCAAACAAATGTTCGGAATTAAAATTTTAGCGGTCCTCAATTTATTTCCAAAACTCTAGAATTGGCAAATTTAAATAAACATTTTTCTTTTAAGGGGAGAAAAACTAGTCAAAAGACAGCATTCATTTTCAACAAGATCTAGGCGATTTTTACTTCAAATCTTTAAATTGGTGGTTTTCAAATTTTACTTGAAAAATCCCTTAATTCCTTAAGAATTCCCTCACTCCCTTTCCAGTTGAAAAATGCCTCAAGACTTACATGAAATAGATAGAAGCATAAACGTTTGTAGAATGGCTTGTACAAGAGTGAGTAGAGAATGTCGTATGGGTGCACACATCAGATTTTTAACTCGTTTGCCCAGCAACTGAGATGCACTTGGGCGTGTTATGTCACATTAAGCCTTGAGTATGTTGTTGTAGCGTACTCTACTGGGGAAACTGGTCTTGTATTAATGATGGGAAGTGGTTGCAGACGTCATTCCCAGTGCGTAGCGACGTGAAGTGATTGCACATTTGTATTGGGTGTTCCTTTTTCGGTGTATAAAGCTTGCACCTTTATAATGCACGACTTGCCTTGCTAAGACCATACCTTACGTCCTTAGTTTCAGTCATCGACGGTAACTACAGCAATAAAGAATACTCTTAATTGGATAAACGATGCATCTAAGTGACGGTGCAAAGCAATAGAGTGAATATTTTATCTACATACCAGTCGGTTCACCCGTTTCTTGTTATTTTCGGAGACAGACAACACTTCATACTCTGAAAGCACTAAGATCAGAATTACCATGCTTGTCCACCATTTGATAGCCATGCAAATCTAGCCTGCTCTTCATGGGAAAATAGACCTTATCAGCGCATGCTTTTGGACTGGACTGCTGCTAAGGTCTATTTCTAACCTTGTTGTTTCAGCGTATGAAGTGCTGCCTATCTCCAAAAAAACAAACCTGATGTGTTGCACTCACATGACTTTCTCTACTCTTGTACTAATCATTCTTACAATCTTTAATTCCACTATCTTCTTCGTGTTAGTTAAGATAAACATTTGTACAAATTATCGTATTGCTTATTTCCTTGTAGGTGCAAGGGAAATATGGAAATACAGTAGGCTTTTAAAGCTTTCAAATTCCGTTCTCTTTGTACGGTTAACATATAAAAAATGAACAACGATGTTCCATTTGACAGAAGTGTAAATTCTCCAAAACTTACACAATAACAAGGAATATCTCCGAAATGGTTCACTCTACAAAAAATTTATTTGACATAAATTGTGTGTTTTAGCAAGATCTACATTTTTTGTACAGTAGGATTTGGCCTATCTCATGCGGTTTACCAGTTATACAAGTCATCCAGAGTAAATAGAACTTTTTGGGTCAGAGCCAGAAAATTCAAGATATACATTTCTTTTGGTCATAAAAACATCTCAAACATATGGCATTTTAATCAAAATCGTCAGAGCCATTTTCAAGAAAATGAAAATTTTCGAAAAATTTTCCATAGAAAAGGTAGTTCAGGATGAAGGAATTTTCTTCAAAATCTTCATGTCGCATCCTTGAAAGACATTAAACTTAAATACAAAGTTTGATTTTAACCGATTTTCCCTTTTTGACTTACGCTGTAGTTTGACAGACACACACACACGGACCTTTTTCTAAAACCACCTTTTTTTGGATTCAGGGGGTCTCAAAACATGTATTTCCGGTTAAATCTCGACATCGAATTTTTGGGTGGAATACAATACTTTCTCTACTTCACTAAACGTAGTAAAGAAGGTAAAAAAAAAAAAAAAAAAAAAAAAAACATTAGCAAAAAGCCCAAAGGAACAGCCGAAAAATCGAAATTGGTAATTTTGTATGGGTATTGTTGCTATTTGGGACTACTTTCAATACGTGGCGATTGTGGCAGACCTATCTTTTGAGAGCTGCATGTATTATATTTAAGATTGCTTTTTCTAAAAAAAAAAAAAAAAAAAGTGCTTAGCGGATTTTCAGAATAGATCTGCTTTGCACTGAATGTTAATTGCATTTATCTATCAGGTAAATAATACACATTAAATTCATTTGAATCACAAACGAGTTTAATAACCAAATAACACTCAAACTGCATACGACGCATCTAATATTATCAATCTCATAGAACTGGAGTTGGTTTGTTAATTACGATTAATAATCACTTATGAAGAGCTACAATCAAACCAATTTTAAGTGGTGCGAGGTTCATCGGATCATCTAGTACAATATATATTGGTCGTCTCATTAGCGCTGCTGCTTACCGAGCGGGAGATCCTGGTTCGATTCCCGGTACCGGCGTGGGGACTTTCTTCCCCTGGGAAACCCGACCACGTCCCACCTTGCAGTACTGCACCCCACTCATGATGCCTGTGGTGAGCAGAGGTAATTTAACGTATTTTAACTTGGTAGGTCATATCTGACGATGAATGAGATGGGTAAAATGATGCTCAAATGAGTCCGGGGTTTAGTTACCCTAAGTTGTCTTCTCAGGATATGGGAAAACTCCGGAAAAAAAGTATGCGGATAACTCACCCTAAGCGAGATTCGAACTCGAGACCTCTTGAATGTTTCGCTGACACGCTATCGCCACGCCACAGAAGCGGGCTATACCGTAATTTGTGATATTCATCTTCCTGTAGTAATTCATTACAGGAAGTAACATGAAGCTCTCATGCAGGAGGTCCCAGCTACATTGTTGGATGGTTCACAAAGAGCAAACTCCCTGCCATGCAGCGCCCTAGACAATGTTCTAAAGTCCTCCATATTATCCATTGTTCACTGTGATTGTTGTCAAGGCACGACTGGCATACAGACTTACACGCCATCTCCATATTACCAAATGAAAAATTAGGTAAAGTTATGTTGTAACATAAAATTAGTTATTTTGAGGCTATATAAGACCACCATTTCCATAATTATTATGCACACACCTTTTATTTTCTATACATCATGAGGAGCAAAACAGGTTTTTATCTAAAATCCGAGGTCTGATTATGACATTTAGTTTAATTAGGTTTATTATTGGATTCATAAAACTTTGAATTGACATTTCTAATGCAGTGTATTTATGTGATTCCGTTACATATTTCCTAAACAGTTACTCGAAACGTGCGCAACTTTGGTGAGATACCGCATTAGGGATTTTAAGAAGAAAATAAAAGAAGTAGGCACGGAGCGACACATACGCACCTGGCGGAGAGACTCGCAGGTACTTTCTTCATCTCAAGTGCTCGCTCGGAATACAAAGTAAGTTGCAGCGGGAAAAGAAAACCGATATTGTCCACAATATTTGAGCTTTAGCCTGTTCCTCATATGGACCTTTTATGGAAAACAAAAGTAGTGGAAACACGCCAATTGTAACAGATGTTAAATACTACCGGTTCAAAAGATGAGGACAAATATGGGCTGACTGTGCATGTGGCCAAGGTCAAGCAGGACCTGATTGATGGGAGACGGCAGTCCGAGTGAAATATGCCTGCTTGCTAGGTTCGCTGATCTCTCTCACTGCCGCCTACCGTACAATGCATACAAATATACCTAGGCTGAACATCTTCAAACTCCTCAATTGTGTCTTAAATCCCCTAAAACATATCTTCAAATTCCTGAACTATTTCTTAAAGACCCTGAAATACTTGTTTATCTTCAAACTCCTGAAAAGCCTTGAAATATATCTTCAAGCACCGAAATACTTCAATAGGTATCTTCAAACTCCTGAACTATAAACTTTTGTAAGAATAATTTGCAGAAGATGAGTAGAGAATAGGAACAGAAAAGATACGGAGAGGGTCTGGCACTGAAGCTGTGCTTATTGTACCTATGTCCCCAAGGGGTACCCCTGGGAGGAAGGACGAGGTGAGAGGAGACATTGGGCGGCCAGATCCAGACCAGTGCTACACTGGTCCCTAAGGTATACCAAGTTTGACGACATCTTAAAGTCGTTAGGTCTTCCGGAGTCTTCTTAGGGGGACGCCAAAGGGGTCCAACGCTCCCATATGCCGCCCCCTACCCGTATCGCACAGAAACAAGGGACGGAAAGCATATCGTCCCTGCCATGCTGCACCTAACACCTTCGCTGACACTTGCGACCCTGAAAGAACTAACGGGATGAACGATGAATTAAATGATTAATGAAACGAAATGGAAGGACAGGAAATTTGGGCATATAATTATCCTTCCCAACATTCGGCTAGCGACCCACTTTATAAATAAATAAAATAAAAAAAAGAAAGTAAAAAAAATTTAAAAAAACATCGGTCAGGAAACTCGGTGAGAGCTTTAAAATTCATGTAAGATTTGACCCGAACATACAAACATTGCAAGTTAAATATAAGCTTGTAAAAGTCATGCGAATGCAACACGTCAGAAAAAGCTGACCTCAGACATTGCGCTTTTCATCTGTCTTTTTATAGTCTTATTTACTACATGAGAACTTGAAATTGACGTTGCTATAGAACCTCAACAAATATTCTTTGTTCCAGAAAAATTTCTTTTATGTTTCTCAATGGAAGCTTCGTGAGGCTTTTCATGCAGTGAAAGTTACTAAACTATATGCGCCGTTAACCCTATTGTTTAAAAACTTTTACCTTCCGTTTTCATATGGTAATTTGTTTTATGATCATGACGTTTTTCAGTTATTCCTTTGTCGTCACGGAGAGAGTGGATGGGAACAAGCTCTTCCTCATTTGTCCGTAAGGTCGCTGTTTTCTTACCGTGTTCCAGTCGTCCATTTGCACGTCTTGTACGGGACACTGTAATTGGCTTACCGGTTATTTCCGAGAAAACCTTTTAATGTTCGTTCCGAGCTTAATATATGACAGGCAAGTGCTGCACGTTCTCGGCACTCGGTGATTCTTTAAGATTTAACACAAACGCAACGAAAAAAGTATGCGCGTAAGTACTTGCTGTGCTAATTAGGAATAAAATATGTAGCTATAGCAAATCAGAATTCCCTATTTGTAATTAGACATACCCAATTACCCTGGCGATTAGACAGCGTATTACTATTAATGTCTCCATATTTCTCTGCATTTTAATGTATCTTCGGCTTTAATTCCCTGCTGGAAAGCGAAGTTGTCCTTTAATTGGGATTATTGCTCATGTCTGTTTGTCTGTGTACGTATGTAAGACAGACCAAAATAGTTTTAAGAATCTGGTGCGTTGCACTCACATGACTTTCTCTACTGTTCCACTGACAATTCTTACAAGCACTTATTCCTCTGTCTACTTCATGTTAAACCAGATGAACATTTGTGCAAATTATCTTATTGCTAATTTTACTGTAGGTGCAAGGGGAATACAGTAGGCTTTAAGCGATGGTCAAATGCTTTTCCAGTGGTCATCTTGCATGACCAAGAGAACGGTCCATTTGAGAACGGTCTACAAGTATTGCAAAATTCTGACAAATAACGAGGAATATCTCCAAAATATTTGCTTCACAAAAATAGATCATTTGACATAAACTATGTGTTTTAACGAGATCTACATTTAGTAGGATTTGGTCTCTTACGGTTTAGAATAAAAAGGAGTACATGTGTTATAGCCAGAAAATTCAAAATAAACATTTCATTTGCCATAAAAATACCTTAAACATATAGATAGCATTTTAAACAAATTCGTTAGAACCAATTTTGAGAAAATTAAAATTGTCGAAAAATTTAGGGTGGATGAATTTTTCGTTTTTGAGCTATGTTGTTCACAGTCAAACACACCCACACACACGGGTCTTTTTCTAAAAATACTTTTCTTTTTATTCGAGGCACCTCAAAAGTTATATTTTCGGTGAAATCTTGACTTGAATTTTTGGGTCGGATACAATACCTACTTCCCCTACATATACGTGTACAGAAAGTAATAATCGTAAAACATGACGCTAAATCCAGGTATAAAATGACTGAGCACATTTACTGATGAACATTTCTTACTAGCGCTGATAAAAGGGTAAACAAGGTGACAAAGTCGGGTCTTGTGTACGCTACATGGACTGCAGGGCATATCCGTCAGCGTTAGCCGGAAACAGGATTGTCTGGAGATAAAGAGGAAGGTATTTACACCCGATGTAAATTCCAGAAGCCTATGGAGAGACCTAAGGAGATATTAATTCTGGATAATTGCCACACCTCCCGTGAACTCCTTCGAAGCTTCTGGCACTACATATCGACGAGTAAAGTCGCGTAGACTGAGTGCTCCTTTGCGATCGATGGAAAAGAAGTCCTGTGTTCGACAGTGGAAGAGAGAAGAGTATCAGTCACTCCAGCGAGTGAAGCGGAAATGAAAAAAGTCTCCTTCGCGCGTGATTCATTACGCAACTACGCACAAAGAAATGAAAAGTAAATGACTGTAAAAACTGGTCCGAATCTCAAATGCTTGACATATACACTGTAAGTATAATAGTTGTCAATGGAGTGAGATGGCTCTGTGAAGTTCGCACTCGGCAGTTCCTCGGAGAAACATAGTCCAAAATCAAGACTTGGGGCAAATATGAAAAAAACCGTCTAGCATCTCTAGTAGACAACATATATGAAAGTGGTATTTCATAACAGCACCTTTATATACTCTGGAGCAAATAAACTGGTTACACATAATTATAGATGTGTTATTGTGTTTTAAATAAGAAAAGAAATTTGGACATGTTACTTTTGCTGGAAAATTCCAGATTACAAACTACGTACATTAATATTGACATTATCTGTATATAAACATTCTATTCAATAGCATTCCGTTTTTACAGTCACTTTTCATATATCTAATCTTACATTTAAAGCAAGTTTGCTCAACAGTACACTGGGGTATGAGGAACAACAGTACAAGAGCTAGGAGTTCTGGTCAAATACGCACGATATTATTCAGATGTCACAACCACTGCTGTTGTCATCAGATGCTCCTGTATGCACACATTGTTGTAAAAGGCTTTATGTTGGTGTGTGACTAGGAAATGCTTGAGGTTTTGCAGATCTGTCTTGGCTAGTGGGTTTGGTAAATATGACGTGTATGTGGTTCATATAGTGAAGGATTGTATCTTCATCTCAGTGTTCAGGTGTTTCTGCTGCAGTATAGTTCCACTCAACACCATCAAAATGCTCACAGACTACTGTTGTTATTGCCGAAAGACTTTGGTCAAATGCTGTTCTTCTCGAACTGCATATATTTCAATGCTAGTTCACGCAGATGTGTATGTGGTTTTTACAGATTGATAATACCCTCTTATGTATGCGGTGTGTCCTTCAAGATGACATCACTAACTCAAAATGAGTAATTTTGTATTAATGTTGTTTTTTCAGGGAAACTCCTCAATTGACTAAACTTACTCGAATTGAGGTACACATGCATTACAGCATTGTTCACACAATGTGTGTACGAGAGTTAATGAAATAATAAACCATTTATATCTATTCGTCAAGACGCTAGATGGCTCCAAATATTTGACACAACTTATACTTTTTCGGCGGAACTGTTCTTTATTCATAATAATTGTATTGTACATATTTGTCACAGGCATCGTGTAGAATCCCTGGTTAAGGTACGGGCGAAGCAGTACATCCCACCCGATGCAGCCGGCAGAGGGATTCAATCTCGGGACCTCTTCGCTGGAAACCCGTCACCCTAACCACCCGTAAACAAGAGCATAGCTGCAGATATGGGTACCTAACAGATAATCTTCAGGTGTCCGGTTCATGACAGGTTATTTGTTATTGTTGTTATTATTATTATTATTATTATTATTATTATTATTATTATTATTATTATTATTATTATTATTATTATTATTATTATTATTATTATTATTATTATTATTATTATTATCATTATTATTATTATCATCATTATTATCATTATTATTATTATCATTATTATTATCATTATTATTATCATCATCATCATCATCATCATCATTATTATTATTATTATTATTATTATTATTATTATTATTATTATTATTATTATTATTATTATTATTATTATTATTATTATTATTATTATTATTATTATTATTATTATTATTATTATTATTATTATTATTATTATTATTATTATTATTATTATTAATCTTACTATACATACTGCAACGTATTACGGAATAGTGTTAAGTATGGTGGTCCTATTACAAACGTTATATTACTATCTATATGAAATATACAGTACAATCTTATCTGAATCTCCGGATTATCAGTGACAGTTGTGTAGATATCTTTATTTTTTAATTTAATGTTCACATTAGATAATAAATTTAACTATGACAGCAAGAACGTAAGTATAAGAAAATACCCCAAAATATTAACTTTTTTAGTTTGATTCAATGTACGGTTCCTACATAAATTGTACAATACATATGGTAAAATACAAGCTATTTCGTTTAAGAAAGGTTTATCAGTGTGCCACACGGTGCTGACGCGGTATGTCTCGCCAGCTATAAACACGAGTAGCACCAGATACCTACCCATCACTACACCTCCCTCAATCTCCTCAGTTTTTCTACTCTTTGCAAACGTACGCGTCATTAAGTTTATCGTGTGGTTTAAACCGGATTGTTTTTGTGTCTCATCAAAGCGTTTGGAAGTGTAATTCAGTGTATAATTTTAAAATTAAATCAAAGCGAAAGAAGATCGTGGTTTCAATAGATAAAAAGTTGGATGCTACTAATCGAATTGATAAAGGAGAAACATTGAAGAAAATAGCTGCTGAATTGTGAGTTGCTGACAAACATTATGGCGTACTTGTAGCGTTAGTCCAACACCACTCCAGCTGAACTATTAATGTCTGACCGTACTTCGTTCAAACGCCTCGTGTATTTAAAACAGAATACTGTGGATCAATTATTTATTAAGAAATGATGTGATTTTATGTGCTTAAGGTTTTTATATTTTTTAATTTATTGTAAACAATGCAGGGGTTGACAGTGGTGATACATGGAATGAAGATGGAGCACCGGTGGAATGAGATAGCGAGTAAACAGGAGGAAACCTGCCCCAGTGCCGCTTCGTCCACCACCATTCCCACATGCGGTTGCCTGGGATCGAAACTGGACCGCTTTGGTGACAAGCGAATGGTCTAACCACTCGGTTACGGCGCGAACGTCTACAACATGACCCTCATAACGGTGATGCAATTCAGCCCATGTCCATTGTTACATAAGAGGGGCGATTTGCTGAAAAGTTGAGATCATCAATGTCCCTCATAGACAGAAACCCCACACGAAGAAGTCAGAGGGTTAGATCTGGGGAGTTTGGGGACCAAGCAATGGATCCACCACACCACGTACGAGTACCATTGAGTGGCATTTACAAAATTGTGAACGTCCCATGCCCAGCGAGGGGGCACGCCAATGTCCATATTGTCATCTTCCTCAAGCTGTGGTAACAGAAACAGCTGCAACATATCCCAATTAGCTTCACGGCGTATTGCCTTTTCCACACTTTATTGCGGCTCACTGCACACCATTCATTAACTTTTGGACTTGATCCTTCAAGCTCGTGCGAGATGTGTGGATTTTGTCTTCCCGTTGGCACACCATGGATGCAACTTTGAAACGAGCTTCATGGTCCTTATCACGTATCGTAAGTGAAATGGTACTTTGGAGCAATACGCTGACATGGAGTATATGGCATACATACATTTCTGCTGACAGTCGTCTCAAACTTTTCGCAGGACTCCTTGTCATAGCTTCAGAGATAGCTTCTTCTGGTACTGGGTTTCACCTGCGACCTCCTGCATGTTCTTTTTAACAGAACCTGTTTCTGCAAATGTTGGATATCACAATATTATCGAATCGTATTTAGGTATAGTACACACACCATATTCAAGTCGAAATGCCCTTTAAACTCTTTTAACGCTCTCAAATTTAGCATACCAAAGAAAACCTTGTGCCCGCTGTTGATTTATAGTAGCTATTTTAATCATCTATACAATATTAATTTGTCTTTTCAAATTATGCATTGTTTATTGTCATATGTGGTAATTGCCAACTTTAAAGCATAATATAATCAGCAAGAAAACGGATCACCCAGTCAGTTTGGTGACGGGGGAGTGTAGTGGGAAAGTTGGTGTGGTGTGCCCAAAAGATGCTGGTGTTCTAAAACCTTTGTCTCTCACTTGTGCACGTGCACATGCGTGAATCTCTTCCTAAAGGTGATTATTGGCAGGGTGACTCAGGTAACCTTCCAGCGTGTATTTCCCATAAAACCTCAATACTGAGTATCTTCGTGTAATACGATGCATACCTTTCCACTATAACAAGTCGTAGAGGAAGTGTCTAGCGAACTAATAGTATTGTTTCACATGTGTAGGTAATTTTGTGATCCTAGATTAACTTTAGATAACATAAACTTTAAGGGTGTCATTCAACCTGAGATGAAACGGTTGGCAAAACATATTTTAATTTTTTAATTGATATAAAAATGTCCTTGATATTAAACTCGCGTGGTAGGAGAAAGAAAGAAAGAGCAACGTTTCCCCTCCAACCCTTGGTTTGATGTGTAAAGTTAATAGTTTAATGATTCGGGACGATGCTTTTATGGCTCGGTAAATGCAAAGGACCTGTCAAACAAGCAAATATTGATCACGGTCCCTTTCCTAAGTAAGCAACCTTCTTTAAACAGCACCTCCTCATCAATTTCCTGCTCCCTACAAGATGTCTGCGACTACCAGCTGCTGCCTGCGTCACCAATATGGAAACAGTCTGTCTCCCAAGTTTGCTATCAGATCTATCCAAATCCTCTAGAAAAGTCATGCAGTGTTATTAAGTCTGGTTCGCACATTCGCTCCACATTGGAAGACGATGATTTGGTTTAATTAGGGTGTATTGACATAAAGCCATTGCAAGGAGTCTCTCTCTGTAGCTGATAGCTAGCGTGTGTGCCTCACATTCAAGAGGTCGCGAGTTCGAATCTCGCTTGGGGTAAGTTATCCGGATAAGGTTTTTCACCGAGGTTTTCCCTTATCCTGAGAAGATAAATGTCGGTTAACGTAAAGATCTATGGACCTTGGGCTCATCTGGGCATCATTTCACAACTCATCCAGACTAAACAGGACTACATAGGCTATAGCCAGAAAATTCAATATATACATTTCATTTGTCATAAAAATATCTCAAACATATGGCATTTTAATCAAAATCGTTAGAGCCATTTTCAAGAAAATCAAAATTTTCGAAAAATGTTCCATGTAAAGGGTAGTTTAGGGTGGGGCTATTTTCTTCAAAATCTTCGTGTCGCATTCTTGAAAGATGTTAAAATTAAATACCAAGTTTGGTTTTTAACCGACTTTTCGTTTTTGAGTTATGCTGTCCACAGACACACACACACAGACACACACACGGACCTTTTTCTAAACATGCTTTTTTTGGATTCGGGGGGTCTCAAAACATATATTTCCGGTGAAATCTCGACATGGAATTTTTGGGTGGAATACAATACTTCCTCTGCTTACCAGTAGAGATGCTTATTAAGGTAATATTTAAAATTGTTTAACTGTTCCTTTTTTACTGTTTTACATGAATGACATTATATGGACGGGGCAGTACTTCATGCCCACCTTGACATTTTATTGTTTCTTAAAAAGGACCAACAATGAAAACTTTGAAACAAATACGCAGTTCAGTAGTAGAATCTGTGATTGACAATAACTACTAACTGCATGTATTTAATCAAAAACTTAAAAGCCAGAATTTAAAAAATGACAGAAGGTGGGCTTAAAGTACTCCCCCCCCCCCCTGGTAATGCGAGGTTTAATAAAATGTGGACAAGAAAATATCCCTTCATTTAAAAAAATCGTTTTGCAGACAAAGTGTTTTAAGAAATATGTAGAGTCTTTGAAACTTAACTGCAACGTTGAAAATGCTATTAATTTTTCTACTGACTCCTTTAAACACAATATATGGCTAGGTATCGATTTCATTGTTTTTTATGAACAAGTGCCACGTTTGGGTTAGCCATGGCGATGGAAGTGACATCAAGGATCGCTTGTCATGTAGGAATACAAGCTCTGCTTCCACCTCAAAACTGCGGTCTACCTTCTTCTTTTTCTTTTCTAATTAATCATTCCGAAGAAAGAAATGTTGTAGAGGCTAGGTTTGACATAACTCTAGCCATATCACTGTACATCAACTTATGTTAGAAACCTTTAATGACCTCAATGTGCCCTACAAAAACAACAGAGAAACGTTCTTCAACAAACTTATCAGGAGATGGTCAATTTTGGATTTCAGTCTAATTTTTATTTTCTCTACTACGTAGAGGAAGTATTGTATTGTACTCAAAAAGTCGATGTAGAGATTTCACCGCAAATATGTTTTGAGGTTCCCTGAATCCAAAAAAGCATTTTTAGAAAAAGATCAGCGAGCGCGCGCGTGTGTGTGTGGCTGTATGTGAACAGAATAACTCAAAAACGAAAAGTTGGTTAAAAACCAAAATTTTCGTGTCGCATCCTTAAAAGATATTAAACTCAAATACCTTAAGTTTAATATCTTTTAAGGATTCGACATGAAAATTTTGAAGAAAATTCTTCTACCCTAAACTACCCTTTACATGGAAACTTCTTTGAAAATTTCCAGTTTCTCAAAAATGACTCAAACGATTTTGATTAAAATGCAATATATTTAAGATATTTTTATGGTAAATTAAGTGTATATTTTGAATGTTATGGCTATAGCCCATGTAGCCATTCCATTTGAATCAACTGTACATTACTCTTCGTATTTGTTTCATGGCTGATATTCGCCAGACTTTTCCCACTCCACACATCTCATTCCCGCTTGCTATGAGAAATATTCACAATTACGGTAGGTGCTATATTGATATTGTTAATACTCTTTTCCCTGAACAGTGTCGATACAACGAAGCCATGTTTTCGTCTTCCCTTGAGGGACAAAAACCGAATAACGTCAGCTGTTGTTGCAACCGAGTTTTTTAGTCGGTAATCCATCGTGGAATAGGGTAACCCTATCCTAGTAACATCTGGCTTAGTGTTTCCAGTCTGGAGAACACCTTTACGTAATGCCAATCTCTGTAAGTGCTCTGTTTGTTTTAAACACGAGCCGCTTAGCTCCGGATGTTCATTAAAAAGCAAGAAACGGGGTTCAACAAAGAAGAGATGTAATAAAGACCCGGTAACGCTATCCTTTTGTTTGTCTTTCTTCTTGGTTCCATAAGAAAGCTAGATAAAAAGTGTAAGGAAGACGCCACTGCCATACACAATGAAGCATACACGTGTGCCCTTGAGAATCATTGTTGCATTTTACAACCTCATCACACGAGGCTTCTTGTAGCACAGTTCCTCTCATTGCCTATTTGTTTACTATAAATAAGCTAGCACCACAGATTGCCATAGTCTACACCGGTGGTGTTCAACTTTTTTCTCCACGTACCCCCAAAGACAATCTTCCATTTCAATCCGTTCCCCTGGATTAAAGAAAAATTATTTTGTTGTTTAACGACGCTGCCAATTGCCAGGATTGCATCACGGTCGTTCGTGTTCCGGAATCTTGTCCCGTAGTAGTTATTTTACATGCCAGTAAATATACTTCACATGGAGCTGTCGTTTTAAGCACACTTAAAAACCGTCGGTCTGGGCCGGATTTGAACCCGCGACCTTGGGATCAGTAGGTCAGAGTCTAAGTAACTGAGCCACCCAGACCGACTGTACCCCTGAAGCTAAGTCCTAGGCCCAGCCCTAGAGTTATCCGTAAATCAAATTATACGTAACCATTCCTAAAATGCATTTAAGTTTTTACAACTTATCAAATACCACAAAAAGTACTATTATGCTAGAAATGTATGAAGTAAATACAAGAACTACTTTACAGAAAACACATACACACACAAAAGTATATGAATTTGGTGTGTTGTTAATGATATGGCTGAGCTTGTTTTCTGGACACCAGGACACAGACTTCGTTAGTGCGGGTGCTAACGGTGATTCTGCATTTAAGAGATTTCTTTGTTTACATTTCGACTGCTGTCAATGCAGAGAAACCCTACTCACACAAATAAGTAGAGGGGAATATGACAATCTCACCAAGTTCAGTGTAACCTTTACGGGCATAACACCAAAAATCACAATTTAACATGTTTTCGATTTTTATTTTCAGTGAACTGTGAACGGACATTTCCAAGAAACTTTATTTTAATTTTATGGAAATATCGGAGGAATTGACCATGGTGGTGCAAAACAAATATCTAATCCGTTTTTATGTATTCTCGTCTTTCTCAATTTCTGTAAAGTACATTAAAACTAACCTGAGATGCTAGAATTTGATCATTTCCAAAAGCCCATCAGTCATACCAACTAACCGGTAGATCAAGCACAGAGGACAACTCAATATCTTTGGCTGAAGTACTTTTCCTTATCTGTGATCATTCAGGAAACATATCATACTGACTGTATGCGTATTTTAAATTTTATGAGCTCCCTAAGAAGTCTTCCCGTACCCTTGGGGGTACACGTACCCCAGGTTGAATAAGTGTGGTCTACTCTATAACGTTGAAAATTCATAGCATTATAGACTTCATGAGTTTGTGAACTTGCAGAGGAAAAACTCGTGTCAAAAGGGAAAAAAATCTGATATGTGTACTCACATGGCTTTCTTTTTTTACTCAAGCACAAAAATATTTAAAACGCTTAATCTGCTCTCTACGTCATGTTCGAGATAAAAGTCTTTTTTAAATATTTCCTTAAAGGTGCAATATGGGAATGCAGTAAACTTAAACCATAGTCAAATCTTTAAAGAACTTGTCGCTATGTGATGGCTTTAAAGCTCTATTCTCTTTGCATATCCAGGATATTAAAAAAGCGAATGACTTCCCATTTGAGAAAAGTATACATAGGTGTAGGAAAATTCAAATAAATAAAAGGGCATCTCTCGAAAACAGTTCGCTCCAAAAAAAGAAAAATTATTTGACACAACTTGTGTGTTTTAACGAGATCTAGGTAGTTTTATGTTGGAAGAGTTAAGAGAACTTCTGAGGACATTCCCAAAAAATTCAAGATATGCATTTCATTTATCATAAAAATACCTTAAACATATGGATTTTAATCAAAGTCCTTAGAGCCATTTTTAAGAAAATCAAAACTGTCGGAAAATATTCTATTTAAAGGGTAGTCTTAGGTAGGGGTTTCTCTTTGATATCTTCTTATCGCATCCTTGGAACACACACACACCACACACACACACACACACACACACACACACACACACACACACACACACACACACACACACACACAAAGCTCACTTTTAGATTTGTTGTTAATAAGGTCGCTACACAGAAGAAATTTCTATACATCCAATCATATTTTCCTCCCTTTCTTTTCCGTAACAAAATCGACTAATACTAAAACATTACAATAACGTAGTAATTTATTCCATCTCTCTTTGGTAAACAATGAACATGCTTGTGAAAAAACGCTAGTTATGAAAACTGGTTACGATTCTACAAAAGTACTGTTTGAAACATATTAATAATATGTAATATCGACAATAAAGAGAAACATTGCGACGTTTTAACATGTCACAAAATAAAGAGCAAACTAATTGTGTGAACACGATACATTTCAATACCAACATGAAAAATGCAAATATATTTGTTCCTGTGTTTGTTTCCTTAAAATGTGTGTACGAGAAGATTAGTTAAACTCCTGTCATTAATGATATGGTTATCAAGTGCAGTGTGTAGAATAAAACACGAATTTTACTGTAGACGACCCAGACAGAGCTGTACATATCGATACTTCTCAGCATCGCTCGAGGTTGAACACCAATGCATTATGAGCCATGCCATTGAACCTGAGACACTGGCAGTAATGACAGGTAACAATTTCTAAGAAAACACTTGTTTTCATGACATAAAAACATGACTGAAGTACACAACATTCCAACATTTGCTTGCTGCCGCAGAGAACATTTTTCGCTTTTCTTTATTTTATACGAGACAAAGCAAACACAGCAAACCAGTTGAACATTCAACTGTTTGCGCTCCATGTGCGGCATTGAAGTTACTTCTTTTTCATCGAGTATTAAATATCAAAATACTTGTGGACAGTCGCTGCATAGAAACAAACTCGCTTCATTTCCAATCTAGATCATCTTCGCACAACATACCATTTCCGTTACTTCCTAATCTAGATATTGAAACCGAAATTATAATGTCAATATATATTATATATATATATATATATATATTATAATAGAAAGAAACAAAAGGAGATTCTAGTCAATAGTTAAGGGGAAGACGTAATAAAGCTGAATATGTTAAAGTCTCAAGAATAGAAGCCTAGGCAGGTTTAAATGAGTGATAAGGTTACAATTGTTTGTACGAAGCCATAGTGATCCCGCGGGCTGATTCCTATCTTACCATGACGTGCTCTAAAGTTAGCCAATGGAAATTGCTTCCTTCGTGTTGCTCACGCAAAAACAAATGCAACGCAAGACACACTCGTCTTGAATCGAGTCGAGATAACGCACGTGCAACTTGGGAGTTGTACGTAAGCTAGCGCGTATACATAATTCGGCGGTTGCTAAAGGGTGACAAAGTTAAAGTGTTATAACGTTGTAGTTGAAGTTACAAAGTTACATTCTATTTAAATATCGTCGGCAGTTCTCTACAAATCTGGAAATTTACAAATAAAGTGATATGTTGGTTAATTCTTCGTTTGGTTCCATTCCTACCATAACTCACGCACACCCTGTAGATTAGGACCTCTTGCTAGAGCTAGTTCGGACACCAAACACGAGATCTTATAAGTCTTAAAGGCGACGTCTTCGACGGAGAGGAACGTTTGCGTCAGTATTATCTATAATATAATCACTATCAAATATGGCAGAACAGCCCATCATGGGCTCTGGCCTTCTCGAGGATAGACCTACAGATTTCCCTTTTGGCTGCTGGGTCCATCCAATTTTTTACCTTAATACTTTTAATGTCGTGCAACACACCATCCTCCCATCTTAGCTTGGTCTTCCAGCTTGCCTAGTTTGTAGTGGAAGTGTTAAGAAAATGCTCTTTGAAATGCTATTAAATGTCCAGCCCAAGCTAATCTGCTAGTTTTGATGCGCTTCATTAAGTCAGGCTCCTTAAGCATTTCGTACAATTACACATTCTTCTTCTTCTCCACAAATTATTTTCTTTCACGGCACCAAAAATTATTATTCTCAGCACTTTCCTTTCAAAAGTACCCAATAGTTTCTCATCTGATTTCAGAAGCGTTCAGCATAAGTATTTACAGGTGTAATAGATCAGGATCCCGGTCCTTCTTGATAACAAATGTGATGGGAGAGGTCTTCTTAGTCCAAAGAGGCACCTGTTTGCAGCCATAATCCTTTTTTATTTATGTTTCTGTATGGTTGTTATTCTTGTAGACAACCTATGACCAGATATTTAAAGTTGTCTACAGTCTGAACTTATAGCGACCTATTTCAATATATATAACTATAATATAGTGAATACAAAGAACAGTTACTAAAAATGTCTTTCACACAGACGTTCAAACGACGCGACCAATCATATACCTATACCAGCAAGTATGGTATGACATGTCCAAATTCTGCAGTCTGCACTGTTCACTTCAAATCTTGTTTTAAGGCCTTCAGATTTCTGTGTCGTGTCGAGCAAGCTTTACTCCTGATGGTGCCCCATTGTTGGTAATATAGCGGATTCACATCTGCACTTCCTGATGGCCAATCTTGGTGCGGTATATTTTGGAAGGATTGTCATTAAGTCACTGTTTAGCCTTATGAGCCGGTGCAGAGTCTTATGACTTGAGTCTTACAATATATAACACGGGGAAATACTATGGAAGTATTTCTACGCTCCCCAAGCGACGTTGGTTATAAAAATTTACCAAAGATTTTGTGATTGATCGCACTGGAGTTTATTAAGCGGCATTTAGTGTTTCTGAAAGAATTGCACAGAAATCAAACGAATGGACAGTTTTCCGAAATACTTCAGAGGAAATGAAAGGGCAAGAAGAAAATGGTAAACAAATTTATAATACCCACGGTGATTGGTGCGCTGTATTCAATGTAAATATAAGTGTATGAATATTATAAAGCACCATTTACTGTTACAGACTCAATTTTTGGATGAACCTTTTCTGTAGCTACAGGATTCCCTGGTTTGCATGTGACTAAGATGAAACCAAAAGTGTATGGTGACGAAAAAAAAATTAATTATTGCGGCTGATTCCCTTATGGAATCCTTTAATTTACCACCATTATCTTAGTTTTAACAGTGCAGGTGAGAGAGCGTTTACAAAACAGCGGTCTAATGTTAGAGGTACATATTTGCACACAGTTGAATAAACCCAAGCAGGTACATACTCTAAAATAAACCGGGAAAGTGACAAGTATTTGCTACCAAATATTCTCATCCTTTATTCACTTGAAACGTGTAGCAAATATGTGCTTGAAGTAAGTTCTTGCAACTATTTACTGTTCTTTATTCACTTCACCCCAGGGGTATAAATAGCGTTATTGAACTGTTTTCTTTATGGCCAGGAGTTAAATAGATTGACAAAAATGTCTTTCAACAAAAAGCATTTAGATTTAGATATAACAATCAGAAGTGCTCTCTGCTCACTGCTGACATCATAGCAATAGTGTAATGGTGGCATTAACAATTTCTTTAATAATACTGTAACAAAATGATTATTTAACAAATGCCACTCCTGACTCAAAATGACAACAAAATGCAGGTAGGTACTTTCTCCGTCACTTTATTACTTTCTCTGTTACGTATAGTAAGAAGATGAAGTATTGTACTCCACCAAAAATTCGATGTCGAGACTTCACCGGAAATATGTTTTGAGGCCCCCTGAATCCAAAAAGTATGTGCAGTATCCATGTTTCATATGGGCAGACAGAGGATGAAAGCAGAAAAGAGGAAACATGGAGGAAACTAGGCGTTAGTAAAAGAAGTTCTGACTGATTGAACCATTGATTGATTGATTGATTGAGATTGACTGACTTGTATAGCAGAAATATTAAGCTGTTTCTTAGTGTTTGTGCTACCTACTAGTGCTACCCCAGGGAGGATCATTTCAAAATTAAGAAACATTGTGTATGAAGACATCCATTGTGTGTGTGACGGAGGGGGACACCTTGATCCACGGCGACCCCGATGTATTGCTGACTACCTGCCCCCAGGGGAAAGGGATGCGACGAAGTGAGACCGGAGGCTTGTCAGAGAGCGAGCCAGCGAAGCCCAGAGACGCACAGAAGTCCCTAACAGTCACAAATATTGACATCTGGCGCACAACCGAAGTGTTTCCTCTACCCAGGGAGAGGGCAACGAGGTGACCCTTGCGGCCTGGGCAGCAACTCCCTGATAGGACCAGGGAAGAGGTTTCAGAGCGCAAGCAACTATGCCATCTGTGCGCAGTCACCGGAACGTACCGCGCAACCAACCAAACCTGAAAGATGACAAGGGAGGGAAAGTAATCTGTGGAGAAGTATTAATGCACTCCAGCATTCGCCTAAATGATACGAGGAAACCAGGGAATAAGCTCATGTCAGTGTGCGCGGCTACGAGGATCGAACCCGCAACCTCCCGAATGCGGGCCGCAGACGTTACCGCCTGAGCTATCCCGCTCGGTGTACATCCAGCAAATTTCATTTAGGCTACTAAACTGCATTGCCTCCCTTGCTGTACTTCAGTATTGGGGCAACCGGAGCTAAAGCTGAACTGGGAAAGCATTTACTGTTTTCTATGTTCTCGCAGTAAGTGCTTGTTAAATAGTAATGAAGCTCGAAGGTAGCTGCTATCATGGTACTGTGTCACTGAGTAGCTATGTGAGTTATATAACCATATGAGGATACTCTTGCCCGTCGTCGGCTTCTGGCCGGAAGATACTTTGAATAACAATGTCAAGTGTTTCTTATTCTTCACTCATATGACCTTGGGATTCCTTCCTCGAAGGACGTTTCGGAATTTATGTGTAAAGGACGTCAACCTCTTTTGTCATACCCACCATTGATTCGGAAAACACATAAGACACATGCACTATATCAGTCATCTGTCAGCTTCGTGGGAAGCCTCCTTAATCTGGTGTTCCATCAGCTGTTTACACAACTGACTGCATCCGAACCAAAATATTAGCATTCCTTTTTATTATTGTGCCAATAAGACCTCCAGTGAATTTCAATTATAATTAATATACGCGATTTAAAATGATTAACGCCCTCTATTTTGTTACAAGACGCATATCTTCCATCTTTTTCCTCTCTATTGTCTTTTTATTAATTCTTGTTTATAGTCCTTGACAAGGTAGTTCGAACATACAGAAATTACACCTTAGTGAATTAGATTAAGTTAAATTATCAATACCTACTCTTTAAAGTTCTCGATGCTTTTCTTTTCTGAAATTTTTATGAATTATTCTATAAAATATTATGATTATCTCAATTGCTTATTTACACTGATAGCTTATGTAGTTTCATCTATAAAAATTATTTTATCATGCACAAACACAATAAAATATACTCTTAAAACATGTGAATGCATGTCCCTTTTTCCCTGAAACTATTTGAATACAAAGTCACACTTCTGCATGCTTCTTTTTATAATCAGCTATCTCCTGAACCTTGATTGTACAGTTTTTGTCCTAGTTTCATCTAATCAGCATCTAGCTGTATTAAATAGTTTATATTACCTTGTTTATCATATTATTGTTACAATAATTACAACAATTCGAAGTTTATGCTGCTTACATATTGCACAAATGGCCCCAATATTAGTCCACAACGTCCCTGTGGAATTATTTAGTTATGTATATTAGTTCACTACAAATTAAAATAAAATATTTTCAAACTCAAAGTACAAATGTGGGAAAATTGGAATGTCGTTGGTTTCTTAATATCAGTAAAATATATTATTAAAATTATTATGGTGGTTCAGAAAGTTTAATGTGCTGTATACATGTAAAGGAAATTTCACCTCTCATACTTGCTGAGAAAAAGATGCATAAATTCGCGTGTTTTAAGAGCAGTAAATTGTATTTTTTCTGCATAATGAAATAGGACTCAACCACATAAGCTAACGATGCAAATAACCACTTGCAATAATTGCCTTGATTTATAGCAGGGGTCGGCAAATCTGCATCGGCTGATAACAACACCGTCGGGGCAAGCAATACGTCGCCCAGTTTCGACTCGCGCTCCTTCACTCAACACGCGTTCAAACGAAAACAAGGAGTAGTGGTCACCGCATTGATAGACATGGTTCTTTCGAAATCACGAAAACACAAAGAAGTGGAAGAACAATGTGTTGGCTGCGCTATGGGTGAAAAAGTGAAATGTTTGTTATGTTTGAAAGTTTTGATTGGTATCTACAAGTCAAACATTAAACGACATTACGAACCTTGTCACAAAGACTACCAAGTCACAAGTGCGAAATCTTAAAGCTTTTTAAAATAATATTATAAAACCAATCTTTGTCCATAAATGTAACAATAAAGTTTTAATATTCAATGAAGTTTGCAGTCGAATGAAGAAGTGGATTACAACGTACCTACACCAAGTTCATAAACCCTTAAATATCGTTGTGTAAAATCACAGTTAAAGGGTAAAGGATACAGACACAGAGGGGACACCTCGCTCACTTCGACCTATACAGATATATTGTGGCTACCAACCCCCAAGAGGCAGGGATGAAATGAGGGAACCGAAGTTGCCACACAGGGTCGCAGCTAGACACGCCACAGAGACGCGTGGAAGCCCCTAACAAGTGCTAAGATCTCTTCATCCCGGCGCCAGGCCCCGCCAAACAGCCATCGCACCGCGGTTCCGGTTTAAGTTGAATTTATTCCAATTCAATATTGATTATAATTGAAGGTAGGTATACTTTCCCTTTCAACCTCACCTTACCGCTGCTTAAGAATTTTTAACCCACAACTACACTTCCCTCTCCAGTCGTGAACGGGTATCACAATGATCGAAATGCGAAACAAAAGAAGTATAGTCAAGGCATTCATCGGCTTTCCAGTTTCACTTGAAGGGGTGATTCCGCCCTTCTCTGTGGTAAAACTTTACTACATATGTTATACTTTCCTTCTCTAATAAATATGTAAACAACGCCGCTTTAAGTTCTGCAGCATTATCATAAATGTGTCAAGTTACCCTAACACTATGTAGAATCAGACACAGAAGTGGAAACGCAATCAGCTCAAAACAGTAAGTCACAAGTGTCATAAATTTGCCTAGCTATACCACGGCCAGAATCAAAGAGGCCGAAGTGGGAACTAAAACAATAACCTCCCTGGAAGTTGTCCGTCTTTTTCAAGCAACCAAATAGACGAATACTTTCACACTGACACATATTTTGATTGGTTATGTATATACCTATGTGTGGTATAAGAATAAAATCGCTCATTTTCTCATGCTGCACCTGGAATTTCCACGGTATCTCTGTCTCTGTTTAACATTGGTGCTCTCACTCGCACATATCGTTAGGCTTGACGATTTCCTATGCTTTTCGGTCAGTTTTTTGCCTAGTTCTGTTATGAGACTTTCTTTTGTTACCTCCTAAAATCCTTTGTTAATTACTTTATCTCTGTACAGTTCCTTTTTACAATAATGCTTTTTACTTTACTACATATAGTTAGTAGGGGAAGTATCGTATTCCACCCAAAAATTCAATGTCGAGATTGCACTGGAAATATATGATTTGAGGCCCCGTGAATTAAAAAAGCGCATGATTTGTTATTTTCTCAGAAAAATGGCTCCAACGGTTTTGATTAAAATGCCATATGTTTGAGGTATTTTATGGCAAATATAATGCATATTTTGAATTTTCTGGCTATAGCCAGAAGTCGTGTTTACTCTGGATGACTTTTGCATAACTGGAAAACCGTAATCGATGGACCAAATCTTACTATATAAAAATGTAGATCTCGTTAAAACAGACTTTATGTCAAATAATCATTTTTTGAAGAGAACCCATTTTCGAGATATCCCTTGTTATTTGTCAGAATTTTGCAATATTTGCAGATGTTCTCAAATGAGAGGTTGTTAGTCATTGTTTCACCTCTTGGTCATAGAAAGGGAACGGAATTTCAATTCATCATATAGCGACGACTCTTAAAACATTTGACCATTGCTGTATTCTCCTTGCATCTACAAGAAAATTATTAGCAATAAGATAATGTCTACAAATTGTTATCTGGATTAACGTGAAGTAGATAGAGGAATAAGTGTTTGTAAGAATAGTTTGCACAAGAGTAGAGAAAGTCATGTGAATGCAACACATCAGATCTTTGACGTACATATCTACTACTTTATGCTGTGTTGAATATTTACATTATTTATAGTTATTTATGATTGCTCTTGCGTCACTGTTTTTGTTTGCTAATAATTGTTCCCTTTTAATTTATTTTGGGGTAGATGTTTTCCTTACAGCACCCACAATGATCTCATAGAAGACAGTGTTCTGAGCACAAGCTCTGTTAAAGCTAAAACCAATGACATTAGCTTGCATTGTGCAAGTGTAACATGGTTCTGCTTGAAGTATCCCTAATGAAGTTTCGGGAACTTTCCCTCCCCGCAAGGCTGCAATCACAGACTTTACAACCAAGACTCTCCTTTGTTCTCTCCTGCAACAACCAATCTCACAAAAAGCCACGCTAGTAAAGACCTTTAAAATATACATAACTATTGCTAACGTGCGTTTCAACTACACACATTGGTGAAGGCTGTTTCCGAAATAGGTCTTGTTTGAAATGAAAGTGCCTACTCTCCCTCTCTCATCTGCTTTTACTTTCTCTACTAGTTGACTATATTTCATAAATAAAATGTGTAGATCTTTCGTTTGAAATAGACATTTTGATTCTCCCCTAAAATATATATTTAGGATAATGTCCGTGGGTGTTGCCAACAACACAAAAACGAAAAGTCGGCTTCGATACCAAACTTAGAATTTAAC
Organism: Tenodera sinensis; assembly: GCA_030765045.1. Lineage (NCBI taxonomy): Eukaryota > Metazoa > Arthropoda > Insecta > Mantodea > Mantidae > Tenodera > Tenodera sinensis. The sequence goes on along the minus strand of CM060967.1, from coordinate 168,600,529 downwards.
TTCAGCATCTTCAAAGAACACAACACGAAGATATTCCAGAAAACACATCCATTCCAAACTACCCTTTGCATGACAGTGTAAAAATGGCTGTAACAATTTTGATTTTAATAGTAGTGTTTAAGAAATTTGCATGACAATATACTTTTTTTTTTCATTTTTTTATTTATTTATCTTTTTTTCTCAAATACCGTGTACATTACTCTCTTTTAGAAAAAATGTTACATAATTTTGTATTATTGGTAAACCATAGACTTTGAGTGAAATTGTTTCATCAATTATTAATGCTATGACTACTATATCCTTGGTCACTGTGACAAAGCTAAGTTGCTAGTTCACAAACGTATCATGTATGTTTCAAACAGAAATATCTTTACTTTGTAGTATAGAAAAATAAACCAGGAATAAAAGTGGGAGGTACAACATTAGTTTATGGAACAGAGGATTTGTTAAGTACAAGTTGAGACAAAGTAATGAATGGAGAGAAAGTCCATGCAGAAAGAAAGTAACAGAATGCACAAATTGAGAATCTGTGCGATTATTTATCAGAGATTTCCAAAGACAGTGATGATCAACTGGATTGGGATGTTCATTTTAATAGATTATTATCATTAATTGGCTGCTTAAAATTATGTGAACCAAATGATGTCCTCTTATTCTTCAATTGCAGAAGTTTGTGTAATAATAAAATATATAAATTTTGAAAAATAAACAAGTAAAGCACATTTTTAAATAAAATAATGCATAGATTTTACGTACATTATTATTATTATTATTATTATTATTATTATTATTATTATTATTATTATTATTATTATTATTATTATTATTATTATTATTATTATTATTATTACTATTAACATTATTATTATATTTATTATTATTATCATCATCATTATCATTATCATTGTTGTTATTCAACTTCCCTGTCCTACCACTATTGTGGTGTCAGAGGTTTACTTCGGATATTCCGAGGTTCACATTTTCCTTTTGAATCTGACCTTACTTTGGTGGGGGATTGGCCCAAAGCTTAAGGTGCCTGCTTTATCCCCAGGGTACTCGGGTAGATCCTGAGTTCCTGAGGTAGGGACTGGGCATTTCCCCTCAAACCGCCAATACTCGGGAGGCTGTTTGCAGTAGTTTCCCACTGAACAATGGGGTCGCCATTTCCCTACACCGCTGAAAATATTAATGGAAATAAATATATGAGTTTAAAAATATTTAATTAATCAATTCCCTTATAGCCCTCATTTGTAAAAGTTCGTCAACTTTGTTGTTTAACGACGCTGTCAATTGCTGGGATCACATCAGCGTCGCCAATGTGCCGGAATTTTGTCCCACAGAAGTTCTTTTACAAGCCAGTAAATCTACTGACATGGAGCTGTCGTTTTTAAGCACACTTAAAAGCAATCGGTTTGGGCCGGATTTGAACCCGCGACTTTGGGATCAGTAGGCCAGCGTCTAAGCAACTGAGCCACCCAGACCGACACAGCGTAAAAACGTTATCTTAAATATAATAAGTAGCCATGTTTATGGATGAACTTTACACGTTTCAAACAATAAAGTATTTTGAATTTGTAAACCGGGTGGCGCCGTGGCCGAACAGTTAGACCGTTCGCCTACCACCTAGGCGGCCCGGGTTTGATCCCAGGGATCCGCAAGTGGTATTCGTGGTGGACGAAGCGGAGTCGGGATGGGTTTACTCCAGGTTCTCCGGTTTCCCCCGCCACTCATTCCACCAATTGCTCCATTGTCACCTGTCCAATCATCAGTTTAGCCTGCATTTTATATCATCCTCTTCATCACTCTCATACTGACCACCCGTTTCCAGGTGTTCACTCTGTCCGGTCCATAGGTTCCTGTGCTCCTCGACAGGCGTCTGATAGGCACTGGCTTGTAAGTCCTAGGAGGTGTAAATCCTACATAAGGGGAGGTTGAACAGGTAAAGAAAGAATTTGTAAACCAGATTGTCATTTAGGAAGTTCTCCTGTTAAAACTGTTAACTCGTTTGAGTTTGTATTGATTTTATTTATACATTGTGATTTGTTGCAATAAGATCAATTGAAGGAATGTCTAAATTTGGTAATGAATTTAGTTTATAAAACAGGTATCAGCAAATCAAAAACTACCTATGGGATATAAGAGGAGTAGTAAAATGCAAAGAAACGAAAAATAGCTTTGAGAAGGAAAAGAAATTAGGTAGTTAATAAATTCGAGTATTGTTTGGAGTTGACTGTGCCACTTGTAGAGTCTGAAAGCTACCGTTTTTAAAACGTTTTCTTTTATGGAAAATAATGGCGTAAGGACTCAAAGATGGTCATCTTCCCGCTACTGAGCATGCGCAGTGGAGGCTGCCAACCTAAATGAGAAGTGAAATTCCCTGGAATTGCGACGTTTTGGTTTGATTCTATCATTGGACTTTAGCTACACAGATCTTACGGCTACACTCTGTCGTAGCCTCGCAGTTCGTCGCAACTGCTTCACTCCTCGTCTTATAAAAAAATTCCGGCGGCTTAGGACCCAATGACGTTGTTTGTCATATGTTGGGAGTCTGGGTGGCTCGATTGCTAAGGCACTGCCTTACTGATCCCAAGGTCGTGGGTTCAAATACGGCCCAAACCAATGGTTTATAAGTATGATTAAAAGCGACAGTTCAATATCAGCACATTAACTGGCATGTAAAATAACTCCTGCGGGACGAAATTTCGGCAAGCCGGCGACGCTGATATGATCCTGGTAATTGACAGCGCCACTAACAGAAATAAAATAATTTAACTGTTGCAAAAGAGCTTGAGATGACAAATAGCATCTGCAGGGAAACTCGGAAATCACGGAATTGCACAAAATCGGAACCAAATAGCGAGATATAAAACTTTGTCACACAGAAACTCACTCAATTACTGGGTTTCCACATACGAAATTGGGAACATGCACGAGTGCTATAATACACGCAGGTAACGGTTCCACACATAGGTATCTATAACAACTGGGAACATGCACGAGTGCTATAACACACGCAGGTAACGGTTACACACATAGGTATCTATAAAAATTGTTACAATGATTTATAGCTCTATAATATGTCCACATCGCCCGCTTCTCTCGCATTAAGATAAGTTAAGTTGTAAAAACGTAGACGTACCAGAGTATTAAATTTTGCTTTATATGGAATACCATTTCTAGCTGGTTGTTATTCAAAGGATATGGGTAATTTGGCACTAAAAGGGGACTTAGGGACGAAAATGCATATATCAGTGGCTTTAAGAGGACATGTTAACATTTAGCCTGTAATCCACACGCCTTACTCTTTTAAGACCTCTTTATATAGTAAAGCAAGCATCCACTCGCCTCATGCTCCTTTCTTCCTTTCTTTTCTTTTTTAATGAAGCTCTCTCTGTCAAGAGAAGTCACTGACTTCGAGTTTTCGCGGTGTTTTTCACTCAAATGTTGGCTGCTCTTTCGACGAACTGCACAGCTACAGAATGCCTTCTACAGGCCAAAGCGTGAACTAATTGGCCAAGGTAAACATGGAAGAAAGTCCACAATACTTCTAATCAAAAGTTCATTCCCAGTTTAACAGAAAGAATATTGCATTCTAATGAAATGCTCTTTAGAAAGCAAGGGAAAACATTTAGGGTCCCATTTCGCAAGCTAATTTAAAACGCTGTCGACGTAAATGACCGAGTTGTGACGTCACCGTCTAATACCACTTTAAATTCTGCCGTGTTTAATGGATGTATATTGTTGAGTAGAGCTTTATTTTCGGCTTTTTGTCTACAAATGGCGGGCGAAGGTTTTAAAAAGGTACAATCGGGTACTCTCTCATGCTCGATGTATTAATGACTATAGCAGCCGAAATTATTGGATCGAAAGCATGTTTGTTAAGTAACATATTTACCCATTACACGTCTGATTATGCAAGTTTAAGTTGTGACAAATCTAAAGTATGTTAAAAAATTAACATGTGTTATCAATTAACTTTTAGCACCTAATAGTAAAAAAAATAACATTTCTCGTCCTAATGAAGTATTAGGTGAAACATCTGGCTTAAAATTATTTCTGGTTAGACTAACAGTTGACTAATATTTTACACATTTAAGTATACATTTATTACGTAGATATCAAAATCAACTGAAGCGTTAAATGCGTTCTCGGAGGCTAAAAATGGCAAAGGTATGGTTTAGCAACTTGACATTAAGAAAAAGGTTAAGTTACAATAAGTTTAACTTACATAAAATGATCCTCACAACAATACATTGCAGATTTCTCCCAGGTATCGTTGACATATCTTCGCCGTGGCAAAATCCTTTTCTTCCCGATGTCAGGTATTTATAGCACATGGATAAAAAGTTTGTTGCGTGTATGCGATTGTTGGTGCTCAGGGGAACTAAACACGATTTATAGCCTTTCTGCTACAACATATGATCGAAATTCGTGTTGGTCCCGAAACGAAAACTTTCTGCTACATATGCTACACAAAACTACACTGAACTACACCATACACTACAATATAAGGGAAATAAAGTCAGCGTGCCTCCTTTTGACATAGAATAATGTGATCCGTTCCTTTTGCTTGAGACGCCACTTGGCGGGATCAAAGGTGCCAACCTCTGAAGCTCAAAAGTCCCAAATGAGTACTTAGAACGTCCCTTTTCTGTATAAAGTGTCCCACGTTAATCTGCACATGCAGAGCCATAAATTAGTAGTGGAGTTTAGGGTGTACCTGTACAACTAAAATACTTACTACCACCCTTGCAATACTTGATTAGGTACAAATAATGTAAAATCAGGACTCATGTTATTGAAATACTTGCACCTCCTATCAGTAGATACAGCTTTCCTTTTATGGAAACATTACTCCCCAAACACATACTCGAATCTCACCTACAGGTAATAGCGCATGGCTATTACTGTTGCGCAAGCAAACCTACTGTGCCCTTAGTGAGAGTGTTGATTGCTGGTTGCACAAATGACAGTTTGCGTGTGTTGTGTATTTGACTTCCGTGAAATGTTTACCTTTGCTGTTGTATGCACCATAACCATTACTACACTATGTTATAGGCAGCGATTATTAAATGTCCCATATTCATCTCAGTTTTATCAGAAAAGTCCCTTTGTCTCTTGCTGAAAAATATTTGTCAAAATGTACCACAATATGGGACAAATCCCACGCCTTGGCAACACTGGGCGGGATGCAGATGGTTACGTCAGACGTGCGTCAGACCAATCAGGACGCGTTACTTCCACGACATCTTTGCAGATTAAGATGATTTAATGATATTAATTATTATTTTTATTGTTAAATAATTAGTAAAATAAAATATGCCTAAAAATGTTGGCAAAAAATGAAAAGAAGAATGAATGACATACTTTTGTACCTGTGGCCCCGGTAACCATCAAATTTCCACAACTAGTACTCAGGACAGGTAGTATGTACTGCTTTTGTTTATTTGCGGCTAGCACAGGAACTACGTGTGCCTGTGCTCTGCTACCCAGTCGGTATATGGCGCACGTATGTAAGCTACAGCGACTGCATAACTCAGCGATGACCAACGTTTGCGAAGGACGGGAGATTGGGTTTACCTCCTTCCACTATACGTGGGCTGTTCCACTCTTTAACACTCAGCCGTGCATTGTGTTGCAACAGCGGGTTGGTTACATGTGCGTTGTATTTAATTTACAAAAGCACTTTCAAATCTTATGCGATAAACATCTGTTCATTAGTGACTTCTTTGTAATGCTTAAGTTTAAGTAGTCAGTCAATATTTTGAGAAAAAGTCGAAGTGCATAACCTTAGAAGATACACCAAGTGATCGCCGCGTAACATATTGCGATACAGACTTTTAATATAGTTCAATTTGGAGAAACTGCTCGCAAATATATGTAGAGTTATACACACTATTCTTGTAAATTAATATTTCTCTATCTACTATATTTTAATCAACATAAACACTTTCAGAAAGTATCTTATTGCTTATTTTCCTGTGAGTGCAAGGGGACTACGAGAATACAGTAGGCTTTAAGCGATAGTGAAATGTTTTAAGAGCTAGCTGCTATGCGATAACTTTGAAATTCCGTTTTCTTTGCAAGACCAAGAAATATAACAACCAATAACATCCATATTTGAGAAGTGTGTAAGTATTGACAAATTCAAGCCAATAGTAAAATATACCTCGGAAATGGTTCACTCAAAAGAAAAAAGAAATATTTGACATAAATAGTGCGTTTTAATGAGATCCACATTTTTTAGTTAATAAGATTGTCTCTTACTATTTGCCATTTATGAATGGCAAGTAGAATGAAAAGGTCTTCTAAGGACATTCCCAGAAAATTCAAGTTATGACTTAGAAACTGCCATAGAATCGCCTGTTTGTGTCCATCACTGGATACTGACTGCTTGTGGGGATAAACGCCACAGGCATGATTCACCCTCGGGCTGAAAGAGGAGGTAGGGGATATCAGCTAATTACGTAAGCGTCTCCAAAGAGTTGGGCATCACTGATTTTTTTTTTTTTTTTTTTTTTTTTTTTTTTTTTTTTTTTTTTTAATTTATACAGTCACTAATGTAAACACGATAACAGCGCCACCAATCCATGCACATTGCTAAACGTCCCACTAATATAAAAAATACTTCTGGACATGGCCTCATGTGTTTAATTAGCAACTACTGGTTATTCCAAACTACTCGAGCGAAGCGACCTTATGATGTTTATGTTTATTATTCACTAATTAGAGTTCTGATTAACGGGAGGTTAGGGTAGGTTTATTTTGAATATACTTTCAATCCCTCAAGAAGATGAAGATGATGATGATGATGATGATGATGATGGTGGTGGTGGTGGTGGTGGTGGTGGTGGTGGTGATGATGATGATGATGATGATGATGATGATGATGATGATGATGATGATGATGATGATGATGATGATGGCGGCGGCGACGATGATGATGAAGAGGCAGAAATCAAAACATTGCCGATCCAGCGGATTTTGCTTCTCGTTTAGATACGCAGTCCCCACCGCGCATGCTTAATAGCGCGAAGATGGCCGTGTTTGTTGTTCATTACGCCATTCTTTTCAAAAGTATAAAAGAAGTGGAACAAGCTTTCCTACCCAACGGGAGAAAATGAGTGTTATAAAAGTGAGTAATGTTGACTATATAGGTGGTATCTAACCTAAGATGCTACCACTTCGGAATCCTGTGAGCCACACGTGGGCCCTATGCAGGAGGTTTTCTTTTACAGCAAACTAATGGCAAAAGACGGTAAGCTACGCCGTGTTGACAATACTGCGCATGCAAGGATGAAAATGCCAACCTAAGGGAGTGAAACTGCTAGTGGCCGCAACTGCTTCACTTCTTTTAAAAAACATCTCTCGGCTACGCTTCGCAGCTTAGCGTCCCTAAATGAGTGGTTATTCGCATAAGGATGACGGTGTTTGTTAGTCTCATGTTGGCAACTCTGCCTGTGCGATGGCATAAACAACCTGATAGTGAGTTGCACAAACAACAGAAAGCTAATGGACCAAGCAATTATTCTCCTGCTCGGTATGGTAGCTTGTCACTGATTCTTTCTATCCTAGAAATTCTATTTGTTCTTCACCAAAATCCATTTCTATTGTTAATACCCTTTGGCCTACACCTCAGTATCTATATATCCATTAAAACAGTGACAAAAGTGAAATATAATATGTAATTACCTTAAGAGTTGTTTGGGGTCGATGTTGCCTCTTGCAGAGCCTGGAACCCATCCACCTACCCTTTTTGGGGTGATAGGTGCAGTATTGAATTCCTATCCAAGAGACAAATTGTATAGGAAATATGATCAGCCAAAATATATGTAATATGTATCCATCTGAAATCTTCTTAACTGAATTTATGGAGATTAAGACTTAAAGCTTTTCTGGCTACAGCACTGCTATAGTTCCAACTTAATATGGAACCTTTGCGTTGCAAATTTACAACTTGAATTTGCTTTGTTAAGTATATAATTAAATGAATATGTGAGTTAACTTCATATTTCAACATTGGCATGGCCATAGTGATATTAAACAGTTTAAACAGCTTAGTATTCCAATGAGTTAAGAATATAAATTAAAAGTTACTTTGTATTACTGTGTATTAAGATTGTAAATCAGAAAATACAAAAATTAATAGTTCAGATTCTCTAAATATTTTGAAGGTAAATGTAAAGTGAATTGGATCTTACTGATTAATTAATTTATTAATCTCAATAAACTTCTTCTTTCCCTCCCCATATGTAGGACTTACAAGCCAGTGCCTAGGGTCAGACGCCTGTCGGGGAACAGAGGAACCTCTGGGCCAGACAGAGTGAACACCTGGAAGCAGGTGGTCAGCCAAGCACCAGGTATGAGAGTGAGGAAGAGGATGATATGAAATGCAGGCAAAATGGATGATTGGAAAGGTGATAATGGAGCAATTGGTGGAATGAATGGCGGGGGAAATTGGAGAACCTGGAGAAACCCGCCCAGACAGCTTTGTCCACCATCAATACCACATGCGTGTCCCTGGGTTGCCTAGGTGGTAGGCGAGCAGTCTAACCACTCAGGGAAGGATGAGGAATAATCTTGGCTGAAGAAACCTTGCTACCCCCTGCTGGGAACCAAACCCAGGACCCCTTGCACAGCAGGCAGGTGCTCTATTTAGAAGGTACCTGTAGAATGACTAGTATAGTAGTACACCTGAAAGCTGCAGTAAATGTTAAGTTTATGATTTATGCTTTAATCTATTGGCATGACTAGTTTTAAATCCAAACATATCTGAATTGCACTTCAAAAACAGAAAGTAAAATGTTATCACAAGCTGTCAGAATTTTAATGGCAAAGACTTAAGTAATATCTGAAGCAATTTGATGAAACACTCAATTCAGAATAGTTCAAATACTATTTTTGTATGTGAAATCTTCTTAATAAAAAGGGAATTCTTCCAAATAGTTAAAAAGCACTGATCTACCCATTTTAACACTCAGTTCAATGCTGGGATTTTGAAATTTATTACGTTATCCCTATTTTTAATAGATACATGTCTTTTTTCCCAAATATTCAATTCTGTTGATGAGGTAGGTCATTTTAGCAGTTTCATATTTTGCCCAATGTGTGGTTTTCTATCCAAAAATGGTGTGACACAGCAAATTTTTGTGTATTTGCTTTATGTTCTTGATGTGTCTTGTTTTTATGTTTCTTTTAGCTTTCCCAAAGTAGATTTTTTCACAATCATTACAGCTAATCTGGTATATATCTGATTTATTCTCCTGTGGGATGTTATCTTATAGTTTAGAGTTTATTATTTAACATAAACATTTATATTTGTAAAAGCAGAAAACACATTTTCAATTTTGAAATCCAGTCAAGTGACATAGTCGTACTTACGCAGAGGTTCATCCAACCCTCACCAGAGACAATGCAAACCACCATGATGAATGACGTAGGCAGTCAACAAGGAACTGAGAATGGGAGAAAAAGCTCCTGAAACATGTTTTCCTTTTTTAAAAAAGTAAGTAATATAATGTCAAAAATCAACTAAATAACTAAATGTTAATGCGCGTCTGTCATAAACTCCAAAAACACAATATTAATTGTAATTTAAAATTGTTTTATGTTATTAATCAGCCCATGCTCTACATTAATCTCATCCAGCAACTATGTTATTAACGTGGTATTTGAAGATAGTAAAATATGTTGAACAAGCAATGGATACAAGCGGTGGCAGCTCGTGAATTTAACAGACAGTGTGCTGTATGCTCATACAGAGATAATGTAAATGTTCTCACCTGTCCATTTAGCAATGGTATTTGTCTCTATGTGATCTTCTATAGCACTGTCGACACTAGCTAATAAGTTAATAATTCCTAAACATATTCCAGAATTTTCAGATTCTTTAATCTCATTGTGTCCCCTTAATACCAATACAAATGCACCACACAACTTAATGCAGTCTATTAATTTTGATAAAATATACCTATTTCATTTAATCTCCTTTTTTAGTTTAAGAGTCTCGCTATATGCAGAACTAAGCTGTACACCAATATTTACTGCACCAGGAGTAGTAAGATCCAGAACGTTACTCGAGTGTTTCCTACTCGATATATGCTTATTTACACATTCATTTAAATGGCCTAGGTCCTTTATACCACTTTTTGACCAGGAATCATTACTTCTGAACAGACAAGGAAAGAAGAAAAGGACATTTCAAATTTCACAGCCTTGGCTGTCTGAACGCTAATATCAGGAGTAGGTCTCCCAAGTGCTTTAATGTGAATTTTTTCTTCAAAGGAGCGAGTAGAGAATGGATTCTTTAACAGAGTCAACTAAATTCAATTCCGCAAGTTTTATTTAGCATAAGTGCTTGAGAGGAGAATAACGCTGCACACGTGCAAGCAAGCTGACAAGCAGAATGTGCGTCACTGACAACAGCACGCCACAGGATACAGTGCTGTGAAGGCAGAGTAGATGGGGAGAGAGAGAGGAGGGGCGAACCTACAACATTGCTATCCTACAGTACTCTTCCGTGCTGCTGTGGACAACGCATGCTGTCTGTCCAGCACACTATAACTCATATTATATATCATCAAAGCTCATTTAAAACAAAAGTGTTGTAAAATATTTGTTGTTGTTGTTGGCTAATGCTGGATTTCTGACAATGAAATCATTAATCCTCTTGCTCTCCAATATTTTTCTCTGATGGATGGGGCGCTTGAAGTGGCCGGGCATATTTGAAGATGGTCTTGGTCCATTTCCTCTTGCAGATCACATAGAGGACAGAGTGGTGAAGAATATATCCCAATTCTGTTTAAATGTTTTGCCAGACAATCATGTCCTGTAATCAACCTGAAGGTTGCAACTGCCTTTTTTTGAGGATACTCAGTAATTACTGTTTGAATGTTTGGTAGTTCCCATCTTTTATTTTTTGATTTTTCATAGTAATATTTTGCAATAATTTTTTTGAATTCAGAGTTGACTGATCTTTTAGCTGAATAAAATGGTAGACTAACTATAGATTTCTGTACACTGCTGGTACCCTTTTTTGCAAGAAAATCAGCTTTCTCATTACCACTCAGTCCATAGTGAGCTGGTATCCATTGGAAGACTAGGTGTTTTTGAAGTGCGGTTAGATGGGTAAGGATTTTCCAACATTCTATAATTGTTTGGTTTTTTGGTGACAGCTTGGAAGTAATCCCTAAAATTGCTGCCATGGAATCTGAGAGAATAACTGCTTGCTGAAAATGTGAAATTCTATACAAAAGATTTTGTAGGTGTAAAATATTTAAAGTTGGTTATTTTTTAAATTGTTTAGCGTGCTGCAGCATGGTAGCATGTACAGAGGAACCGCCCCTGGATACAAGGTTCAAAGTACTAACAACTGAAATAAAAAGAAACATATTTACCATTTTGTTCTATTTTTGCAGCCATTTAAGGTACACAAATGCCTGATGCAGTCTTTTAAGGCATTCTCTCTCCTCTAAACTGACTTTAAAGACCTAGAAAATCATAGGAGCTCTCACTTGAGATCTATCCAGGTGTAACACTTGCATTCACGTAGGTACATAGAAGTGCTGATGTTACTGGAATGCACCCAAGCTTACACACTTAATTGTCTGAACTTCAATCTGAAGCTATGGAGACTATCTTTGGCTTACCTCAACTTAATGTTGTCCAGTCTTAAAACTTTCAGAGTGTCCTTCATATAACATATATTCCTAATGTCATAATTGAAAAATGACTTGGCATTGTTTCTTTCACTCCCAACATACTATGAGTCTCTAGTAAAAATGTCTTATTGCAGAGACAAGTCTTCTGCAACCATATCTAGCAAATTAAATTAGATTAGATTGTAGATTGTGTTCAGCGAGTTCACAAGTAGCCATGGAGGCTGGTGAACATTGAACATGTCAATTGAGATGTGCAAATCATTGTCAATAAATATACAAAATGAGCACATAAAACCCATTATTTACAGGAACAAAAAAGAAACAAACAAGCAACAGCAAAGGGGATAATGGGAACACAATCAAAACTTACCTGAAATTTGTCAGATAATAATTAAATTTTGTGTTAAATTTACACTAGGCATTTCCAGCCATATTCTACCGTTTAGTTGTAATATAATAATAATTCAGTTATAATATAATTAGCAATGAATGGCATCTTTTGTTAGATGGCTGTACCCAGGCATCTTTAGGGAGCCCCAGAGACGCATTTTAATCACTATTGCAAAATTCTGAGGATGTCGAAAATTTGAATGAAATTGCTTCAAAGAATAAGCTTGACTCAAAGATGTTAGAAACTAGAGCTTTCGATTACTTACAGAGTTACATAAGTTTTCAAAGGATGATTTGTCATTTAGATTAATCTTATACAGAATAAAATGAGTTAAAAAACTACTTACAAAGCTACATAAGCAACAAAGTTACATAGGAATTTACAGCATAGTTTGTAATTCTCATATAGAATAAACTGAGTTACATAGGAATTAATAGGATAATTGGTCATTCATATAATCTTGTACAGAATAAAATGATTTTGAGCATAGGTACTCTTTAGCAGCAGTTTTAAAAGCATTGAAATTGTCAACTTTTTGCTTACGGTTGGTGCGGTTTTTATTAATCTTTTCATAGCATACCGCAATAATGTTTTTAGTGATTGATGAAATAGTTAGATAGCAGACGCGACTCTTATCTACAGGGTTGTGGTTACAGAATGGAATGCATAAGTCAACGTTCCTTTATCACAACATATTTATTCGTTTATTTACACTTTTAGCACCATATTAATTAGTCAACAATTTTCACAGTTAGGTAGAATCTACACCGTATAAAGGTTTGGGTGAAAGTTCCATGTTCACACACTACCAAACACACGTCTTATCATCATGAGCATACAGACGCCAATGAAAAATAGTCCTTTGGCGTCTTCCTGACGCAACACCGCCATTCTTTTGTATTCATCCGCGCAACAGTTCTCATTGGTTGAACACGAAGTGACAAGAAAACATTGGCTATCTTGAATATTGAAAAATAAGTCCCTGATACACCCAAATTAAAAGAATTAGAAATTTACACACTCTTACAAAAATATTTACATGAACGACCCTCCATTGGTCAATATTCTGTCTCATATGCCCCTTGTTTTGTTTTTCAAGTTGTCACCTTATTTACAATCTTGAAACACAATACAATACTTCTCCCTATTTCTATGATTCAATCACTTTGTACAATATTTTTTTTTTTTTTTTTTTTTTTTACAGTCTTCTTCACTGTTTGTCTTTGTCTTTTGTTTTGACATGATACAGCATGTCTTTATAAATTTCACATATTCGATTACTACACAATGCATTCAGTTATTATACAATACATATCCAGTTATTGTACAACACATTTAGTTATTACACAACATGTCCAATTATTATACAATACATATTCAGTTATTGTACAACACATTTGGTTACTACACAACATGTCCAATTATTATACAATACATATTCAGTTATTGTACAATATATCCTGCTATCATACCGCATATGTTCTGTTATTATGCAATACATATTCAGTTATTACACAATACACATTCAGTTTTTGCATAACGCATTTAGTTATTACTCAACATATTCAGTTATTACACAATATATCCAGTTATCATACAATACATATTCAGTTATTGTACAACACATATTCAGTTCTTATACAATACATACTCAGTTATTGTACATTTGACATTGACACAAATATAATTTAAGTGTATCATGGTTTATTATGTGGTTTTTGACTTGTATTCATTGCTATGAGGAGAGAAAAACAGGATACAAATTTTGAGCTAATGATTATGATCATGTTTATGGCAATATTTTATTCAGTTCTTTGCCTTCTTTGTCTTATAAGCTTATTATGTATAGGCAGGTTGTTGAGTCGGTTCTTAAACTCTGATGTTACTAATGGTACTAATTTTCTTAATTGGGTTATTATTCATTGTTGTTTGGTTCAACATTTCTTCGAGCTTAGCATTGGCTATATTCATCTTAATTCATGGGCATTGTTTTTCTGATTATGGTTTTCCTCACTTCACTAATTGTCACTTCTTTGTCTCTTATTTCTATAAGAGAAAACTTCTATACTTATAATTATTCTGTAATTGTATTATTTTTCTTCTCAATTTACCCTCGACATCTTTGTGTCGAAATATTATATCTTTTTCATCATAATTGATTCATTTTTATCTTTGTCCCTGACATCCTTATGTCAAAAACATATTATCTTCCATCGCTATGATTCATTTCTTTAATGACAATCAGTGTCCTCATCTGTCTTTGTTGACAATGCTCTTTGTGGTCGATATAGCCAATGACTATGTTGATTTTCTTCCTTGTTGTAATTCCTAATCTGAACATAATTTTCTATAAGTAACCCATTAAAAATTGTTATCTTCCTTCATCTCTACTACTCCTGCCTTACACATTCGTTGACAAAGACTATTTGGTCCTTTCTTTGTATGGCTTCAATTTATTTTTATGGTATCTTCCTACCAACTTGCCATTTGTATTCTGTAGCTCATACGTGTGGTCACCCAGCTGTTTTGTTATGACCAGTGGTCCCATCTCTCTCTTCGTGTAGCCATCATGGTGTCGATGTCAATTGTAAGTTGCTGAGATTTTGTTGTTTGTCATCCACTCGGTTGGGACGAACTTAGTTGTTGTAATTTCCCTGAGTGTTGGTGGTGGTTGTTTCCGTATTTTGTGCAGCATCTGCCCTATTTGGCACATCTTCATCTACTTCCTGCTGTCTTATGTTGTCAGTGTACCATTGGTCTCTGCCCCTTTGGCGTGAACCTCTGTCGTATGACGGTCTGTGGTTGTTCAAGTGTTGCCTACTGAATCGTATGTGATTCACTTGATGGGTATGGTCTCCTGGTCTTCCACGATCATATGTATATGTTCTGTATCTCGATTCACCATTCGGTATTGTGTCGTGGTACCGCTGTCTTGTGTTCTCCATCCTCTCGCCATGATTATGTGGTTGCGGGAAATGGTGTGCCCCTCTCCCCCTTTCATGGGTACTCCTAGTATTTCTATGTTCTCCCTCACTCTGGTTGTTCGTAGTCGTGTTCCGGTTTAGGATGGGTGAGTTTGGGTGACCGTTCCTATGTCTATGCTCATTAGGCCGACCATTTTGTGTTTCGAAGGCTGTCAGCAGTTCTATCATATCTGCAAAATCTACTGGCCTCGCAACAATTAACCCTGTTCTCACTGTGTCTGGGAAATGTCTTGTTATGCTGGTAATTAGTTCTGCCTCCGAGAAGTTGGGGTCTAATAGCTTTCCTTTGTTGGCTACTTTCATAAAATAATCGACTAGCGACAACCCTTTGGTTGGATCGTATCTACCTGTCGCTAGCTCTACCCTAGTTTGGTTTTGTTTAGCTGGGCCCCAATACCTTGATAGGAATAAATTTCTGAATGAGCTATACGACTCATGACCAGCTAGTGTTAACCTGAGCCATTCTAACGCCTTGTTTTTTAAGCTTTTCTTAACTATCATCATCCTAAGCTCATTTGGTATCCTTTTCACTTTAAAATATTCTTCCATCTCTTTAACAAAGAGTTTTGGATCGTCTCCCTTCTCCTCGTCAAATGTAGGTGGTGTGATTTCATGTAATATGCTGTTGGTGTAACATGTGTTATGTGTTGAGTCATTGTTTGGTTGTGAACCTCTTTCTCTGTATGGTGATTCAACATTTTGTACATTATTCAAATAACTCTCATCTTGTACATTACTTACATCTAAATCATCTTGTCTTTGTAATGCCTTCACAACATCATTTACATTAGCCAAACTTTCTTTCCCTTTTTTCATTTCTTCACAAATTGATTTTAAATCATTCTTTATTTCTAAGTGGCTTTGTTTCATATCATTTATAGCATCCTGTTGTGAAAGCACCGCATCATTCATTGTCTTAATTTTAGGAATTACAATTTGTTCTACAGTTTCATTAATGTCTTTCTTTACTACCTCAATCTCTTTCCTTAATTCCTCAGTTATTTCTGCTTTTACATTTGTAATCTTACAGTCCACACTTGTATTACATTCTGTTATTTCATCCCTACATCTAGCAATTTCTCCTTCTAACACAATCTTGTTCTCTCTCATTTCTGATTCTATCTTTCCCATCCTATCTCCTACAATTTCTATCCTAGCTTCTAAGGCTTCCTTTGTTTCATTTAAGTTTTTATGTACTAATTTTAAATTAGTTTCCATTACTTTCATATTTTCTTTACACTCCTGTCTTCCTAATTCTATTTTCTGTTCTAAGTTCTGTCTTCCTAATTCCATTTTCTGTTCTAAGTTCTGTCTACCTAATTCCATTTTCTGTTCTAAGTTCTGTCTCATTTCCTCCATTTTCTGACCTAAACTTTGTTCTATGTCCTGTTTTAATTCTGCATTATTTTGTTCCATTTTCTGACCTAATTCTACCTTGTTTTGTTCCAGTTTTTGTTCTATACTCTGACCTAAACTTTGTTCCAGTCTTTGAAACATGATCATCATTAACCTTTGGTCTTTGCTTATTTCCACCTGTTCCTCACTTTCTAATTCTACCTGATAACTAGGCCTATCTGCCCCTTCCCCCACTCCTGTTTCTATCTCTTTTCGCGACATTTTAATTTCTTTATTTAATTCATTTAAGGTTAAAAGTCCCACTATTTTTCCGCTTCTCAAAAACATAAAAAAAAATGGAAATAAAATGTATGTAAAAAACAAAAATTTTGGATCCTACTTTCTTTTCCGTTGGTTCTTCGTCCAGTTATTTACGTCTCCTGGGCAGTTGGCTTCGCTAGATGATCTCCGGTGTTTTTCCCACGTTGATTCTCCGGTGTTTTTTTCCTGCGCGATGAGATGGCGTCTTTTGATGTTTTATCGTACTCGTAATTTTGCATTCCATTCTAAATTCACGCCCCACGTTGGGCGCCATTTTGGTGCGGTTTTTATTAATCTTTTCATAGCATACCGGAATAATGTTTTTAGTGATTGATGAAATAGTTAGATAGCAGACGCGACTCTTATCTACAGGGTTGTGGTTACAGAATGGAATGCATAAGTCAACGTTCCTTTATCACAACATATTTATTCGTTTATTTACACTTTTAGCACCATATTAATTAGTCAACAATTTTCACAGTTAGGTAGAATCTACACCGTATAAAGGTTTGGGTGAAAGTTCCATGTTCACACACTACCAAACACACGTCTTATCATCATGAGCATACAGACGCCAATGAAAAATAGTCCTTTGGCGTCTTCCTGACGCAACACCGCCATTCTTTTGTATTCATCCGCGCAACAGTTCTCATTGGTTGAACACGAAGTGACAAGAAAACATTGGCTATCTTGAATATTGAAAAATAAGTCCCTGATACACCCAAATTAAAAGAATTAGAAATTTACACACTCTTACAAAAATATTTACATGAACGACCCTCCATTGGTCAATATTCTGTCTCACGGTTATTAGGAAGAGCATAAGTATTTTTATGGTTTCATAGTATACACCTTTCTGGAAGCAAGAAAGTTTTGCATTGGGATGATGGATAACTGGATAACTTTCCAACTTCTGCAAAGGGAATATTTCTGCAATTAAAAGTTGTGAAATAATGTGAAATAGTGAATTCTCATTAATTATATAAACAGAGATCACTGTTTTTAATTTAATTTGAAAGGTGAGTTAATTAATAACACTGAACAACACTTACAACATATTTTTCCGGGACGCGTTTCGAAGGTAACTTTCCTCCATTATCAACCGGACAATAACTGGGTTTCCATGGTGCTTGATGGTGCAGATGGTGATGCTTCTTCTGGTGTTTCTTCTGGTGGCGGTTCGATGAACTTACTGAAAATGTCTCTCTGAGGAATGTCGAAATTAAATACTCAGTTTCTATTTTTTAAAATAAAGATTTGTTCCCATGTGGACAGTTCTTGTTTTCCGGTTATGTGTTTAAGAAGTTTCGGTTCTAGCTTTATGTCATGATTTTTTGTCCAAAAGTGAAATGCAACTGCTGATTTTTCTAATTGTTTAATCTTAATGTTTCTAACGTGTTCCTTGGATCTAATTTCTAAATTTCTTTTGGTTTTTCCTATGTATATTTCATTACAATCACTGCATTCAATTTGGTATATGCCAGATTTTTTGTTAGGTGGAATAGCAGCTTTGATGTTTGAAAGTAGTAGGTTTTTTATGGAGTAATGGTTTACTGCTGCTAGCTCAATGTTGTATTCCTTGAACACCTTTTTAAATTTATCAAAGGCCCATGGATGATATGTGAAGTTTTTGAATATCATTTTTGTTTTTGCTGCTGTGAGAGTTGTAGTTTCTTTTAATAATTTTTTCTTTTCTGCTTGTTTTACCTTTTTATCTACTAATTCTTTGGGAAAGCCGTTTTTTTGTGCTATTTCAATTATTTTGTAATATTCTGTTTTATATTCTTCTGCTGAAAGAGGGATGTTCACCAATCTATGTGTTAAACTATTGAAAATTGCTTGTTTGTGGCTTCTTGGATTGTAACTATTAGCTTTTATGTAGTTGTCTGTCTGCGTTGGTTTTCTGTGAATACCGAAATTTATTCTATCCTTGTTTTTGATTAATTTTAGATCTAAAAATGGTAATTTATTATCTTTTTCTACTTCCACTGTGAAATTTATACTTTTGTCCTGTATGTTCAGAAGTTTTAATGCGTCACTGATGTGTCTTTTTGGAACTATTGCAAATATATCATCCACATATCGCTGCCAGAGTTTGAACATCCACGGGAAACCTTTTGTGATCCTTATTTCTAATGAACTCATGTAAATATCTGCTAAGAATGGCGAGAGAGGGTTGCCCATTGCTAAACCTCAAGTTTGACGGAAATACTTTGTTTGGAACTGGAAGAAATTTTGTTCTGTGCATAATTTGGTGAGTTCTATGTATTCTGCAATTTCTGACGATGACATTCCAAGTGATTTGAGCCAATTTTTGATCAGTGATGGGAGCTTTTCTATTGGTATACTGGGAAATAGTGACTCTACGTCAAAGGAGATAAGGGTGTCCTCTTCTGTTAATTTGAAGTCTTTGATGTGTTCTATTAGTTCATAACTGTTTCTTATGCTTAAACTTTCAAATTTAGGAAATGAATTAAATTTACTAGATAGCCATTTTGCCAGTTTGTAAGTTGGTGAATCTATGCTGCTAATTATGGGTCTCATGGTAATGTCTGGCTTGTGTATTTTGGGTAAACCATAGATTCTGGGTACGGTTGGATTATTTGGTTTAATTGCATATTTGTTTGGTATTATGCTTGAATTTTGTATAGTTTTTTCAAATGTTTGAACACAAGTGGTTAGCGGGTTTTTGCTGATTTTTTCGTAGTTACTATTATTTAGCATAATTTCCATTTTTTCTATGTAATTTGATTTATTCATTATTACTATTTTGTTCCCTTTGTCTGCCTTTGTGTATACTACGTATTTATGTTTTAAAGAATGGATAAGATTTCGTTTATTTTTGTAACTTGATCTGTATTTTAATTCTTCTAGAATCTTTTTGCACTGGGTTTTTACCGAATTTTGTGTAGATAATGGTAAACACTGTGTTGAAATATTTATGTCTGCTATATAATCTTCAATTTCCATAGAAAACTGGACGCACGTTTTTAAACCTTGATCTAAAAGATTAATTTCTTCTTTGGAGAATTCATGATCAGAAAGATTAACCACATTCTCGAAGTTTTGTAAATAAGTTTTTGTAGTTCCGCCATTTTGTGCCGTGTTTGAACGTACGTTTGTACGTGAACCCTCTCTGTTTTCATTTTGCATTTTAATTTCTGTATAATTTTTCCGTGTAAATTTTGGCGATACATTTATTAATTTTTCCAATTTGTGTTTAAGTTTCAAAGTTTTTGCTCTCATTTTTCCACTAAGGATTGCCAAATAATTATTTTGAAGGTTTTCCCAAATCGTGTTTCCCAGTGCTTGTATTAAAATTGAATGTAACCTGTAGAGTTTTAATTCTATGTCTTCTAACTGCTTGTAATGTTTATTGACTTCTAGTTGTAAAACTTTTTTCTCTGCCGCTTTTTGTTGAACATTTCCGTTGCCAAGTTTAACTATTTTCCGGACGAATTTGGGGGTTACTTTATTTCGTAAACATAGTTTAATAAATTTTATGTTGGCGAAAGTGTTCCTCTTTTTCTCTTTAAGTTTTATGAACATTTTTATTTCTTGCTTCTTTGATCCGAAGTTTTCATTGAATACGCTTACCTCGTTCGCCATTTTCTAACCTGTTCTTGTTCCACCACGTGTAAGTTTTATTTAACTTCTTGAAGACTTGTTAGCCTATTTAACTATCTTCCTAGATAGAGATCACTGTGCACTATTTAATTAGTTTTATGACTATAAATCAGTATTTGTAAACAGTGATATTTTTAAATCAACTGTGTTAGCAGGAGAAACCAATCTGTATTTGGAATGTGAGAAAACTACCAGTTGAAAAGCTTACAGCTGCTGCATAAATCTATAATTCCCATATTCCCCTTATACTTAAGGGGATATAAGCAATAAGATAATTTCTGCAAATTTTTATCTCACCTAACATGAAGAAAGTATAGGAATAAGGGAATAAGAGTTTGTAAGAATAATTGGTACAAGAGTAGAGAAAGTCATGTGAGTGCAATACATTGGATTTTTTATCTATTATTACATAATTTCTACTGTTATGTGTCATGAATTGATGAAACAGTTCCACCAATTACTTTTGGTTTCCAGTATGGGCTGCATCTTGTTGGCTTTTTTAAAACATTAAAAATTATGCCACCATTTCGCTGCAAAACTATGTTTGGCTTCTTGAATGGGCAACTGCAATTATCAGGCTTTATACTTTAGGTTGTTATTTTGTACACCTTTGCTGCCTGTTTACTGCCAACATTCATAATAGCCCCATCGTTCCTACCTGTATTGGGGGCATGCACTGAGAAACTTTCAGCTTTTATAAAAAAGAAGGGTCTGGCATTCACAGGCTCTTGGGCTATAAGTACTGAAGTTTTGCACTCCACCCAACATGTTTAATCAATACCAAGATTCCACCGAAAATATACCTACATTTTAAGGCTCCCAGAGTCAAAAAAAATACTTTAGAAAAATGTCTCTGTGAGTGGGTATGAGTGTGGTTGTCTGTGTGAACAGCAAACTCAAAAGCAAAAAGTCAATTAAATACCAGATGTGGTGTTTCTTGCAAGTGCAGATTACTAAAATGGCTTCGTATCCACTGCTCATATCCATTTATGAAAAAAGGGCTTGCATCTAATGAATGAATGCTCAAAATAAAAACTCTTGACTTATTTATAATAAATCACAATGATTCTTCATGCCATTAAGTTTGAAGTTACATGTTCCTAAATAACACTTTACACCCTCTTCATGTGAGTTATGTTGATACAGATTTGTATCTCCTATTAGAACTTGAGAAAATATTCTCTTGATTGTTAAACTTACAGTCACTCAAAAAACTATTCATCTAACTAGCCTTGTAACCATTAAAATCAAATAAAGGTTAGAAATTTAAACAATAAAGTTTCAGTTGAACATATGCTTATTTCCCATACCCTAAGAATTCATTATATATTAAAAAAAACTTGTTTTTTGTTTCAACAAAAATAAGAAAAATTAACAAAGTCATTGCTATCTCTTTTCATGTCAAAAATATATTCGTCTCCAGCGTATAAACTATTATTTTGACTTAAAGATATATTGCTTAATACTTGGTGGGCCCTCCTTTCCTCTTTATTATCTCATGTAGCCTTCTAGGAATTGATCTCACAAGATTTTCCGTAGTTTCTCTGGTAATTTTCATCCACTCCTCCATTAAGTGCTGCTTAATGTCTTTCTTGTTTGATATTTTGTGTTTCCGTAGATTTTATTCAACAATGCACCATATATTCTCAATTGGATTGACATCTGGTGATTGTGGAGTTGTTTCAAACCTTTGTGGCGTGTTACATAACAGCCAAAGCTTTGTGTTCAGTGCTATGTGTTTGGGATGATTATCTTGATTGATGATGTATCCATCTGTAAGACGCATATTGTTCATACTCTGTGGAAGATGTGATATAGTATGTTGTTGTAGAGTCTGTGGTCCATGTTGCCATCAATAAAGCACACATCACCTACAGCATACACCCCCACACAAGCACAGATCCACCATGTTTAACGGTGGCTGTGAGATTTTTTATTTCCAATTCACAATTTTTCTGCCTCCATATTCTTACTCTTCCTTTGGACACAGCTATGTTAAATTTACTTTCATCAGTAAAAATGACTTTTTTCCAGAAGTCAAAATGATCATTTATGTGATTTTTGGCATATGCCAGTCTCTTGCTTCTATTAATCTTGCTTATATATGGCTTTTGGCGGGCTATTCTGTTGTTGTATTCAGCCTCATGAAGAATGTTTCTTGTGGTCTGTGGATTTACATGTTTTCCCATTTCCTTTTCCACTTATCAATCTTTGTAGCACTCACTTTGGCATTTATTTTCACTTTTTGCACTATCAGTCATTTTTCAGCCTGATTCATGACAGAAGAGTAGCCTTTCCTTGGTTTGTTTTTGTATGTTTTTCTTCGACTGTGTCTGTATATAATACTCTTTATGGTAGTAATATTTCAGCTATTTCTTTGTGTGTTTTGCCATTTTGAAGGCATCATACAGCAATCCGCCTTTCTTCCTCTGTCGTTTCCTTATTTTTGTGATCCATTGTTTCTATTCTGATGTTCTCAGTTTCACAGAACAGAACATACTGACCACAGCACATGTACACCAGCTGAAGGAGGGAGAATCATCTAATGGGACAGTTTTGTTGCTGCCTAGTTTGCCAGAAAAATACTGGTTTGACCTCCAAATGTAGTGGGATTTAACATTTTATATCATTATTATAAACAAACAGCAATATTTTAAGCTTTATCATTGATAGGTAGCCAATAATATTTTATAAACCGGAGACATTGCCAGTTAACTGGTATTAATAATAAGAATAAATTCCCCTATCTATGATTCTACAAGGTAGGTTATGAACATTTGCAAAATGGCTCTGACTTCCATTATATATATTTGCCCTATGTCACAAACATAAATATTGCTATCAATAAGCAAACAAATACAGCACTTTACATTAATCCTAACATGAAAATAACTGTAAAATACATTTTAAACATTTTCTAACTATTCCAAAAAATATATCAATTCTTCAAACATGAAGTGATCCAAACACCCAACCTCTGCATGCAAAAAGGTTAGTTACTTTTTTTCTCAGAAACAGCTCTATGATTGTGATTACATTTTGTTTGAGATATTTACTTGATAAATGGAATGTATATCTTGAATTTTCTGTGAATAGCCCATGAAGTTCTCTTCATTCTGGATGACTTTTGTGCAACAGTAAACTATAAGAGATAGACCAAATTTTTCTTCACAGAAAATGTAGATCTTGTGAAAACAAACAAGGTTGAACAATAAATTGGAATTGACACTGTGAAGTGATGTAATAAATAAAGTCTACAGTTTTAGCTGACTGAACTTCACATACCTCCATTAAATTTTCTTTTCAATTATTTTCTCCTTCACCTGAAGGCATCATCAAGAATTTGTTGACTGGCTAGAACTTGCTAGTCATAGGTTGATATATCTCTGGAGAGGAGACGTTTGGCAGAGACAATGTTCGAATCAGACTTTCTGATAAGAGGGGGGCGGGGTGAATTTAAGTTTGTGTTATATACCAGGTGGAAGGGAAGTCATTACATTAATTTAAACCAGTGATAGATCTCAGTATTTTGGAACACATTTTGTATCTTACGTTTTTGTCTCTAACCATTTCCTATGGAGATATTTTACTTTTCTCGAAAACAAGCTGGCAACACTGCAGATTCTGTGGGTGTCACTTTCACTAGCTCGGTACATAAACAAATGCCATAGTGGTGCTTCTTAAGAACATAAACAAATATCCTGCCATGTCCTTCTGTATTTACTGCACAAGTGTAGGCCAATCACAAGCATTAGCTCCCAAAACATTAAAGTGAAAGCAAAAGTGTCCAAGCTGTTTACATCCACAAACCAGATCAATTCCCTGACCAACCTCAACGCAATGTTGTCAACTTAATGCACATGTGAAAAAGCTGCTCTTGAATGCCAGAAGAAAGGCTTACCAAACAGGCCTTGCAGTACAAACCAGCTGATAGGAGAGAAGTTGGAAGACCACGGAGATGCTGGGAAGATCCCTTCTGAGCCAAAACAGGCCTTTCTGACCTATCTAGAAGGTAGATGATGATGACGATGATCAGAGATGCGGTCAGAGTTTCCTAGGAAAAGATTTCACTGTACCTGATGCATTCACTCTCTGTGCTGCAATATTGCAGCACTTCCTGCTGATTGGTCCAGATGCCAGAGAGCTGCTGGAGAGAAGATGAGGCTTTTTTTAGGTGTTGCTTAATTTTGACTGGCTTCCAGTAGTGGATGAACATCAATCTCCAGGAGACCATAGCATAACAGCCTGGAAATAATTTCCAGTTATATGAATTGACTCATACTTTATTTTTTTATACTTTAATACTTTATTCACCTTATGTTTATACAGAAAACAGGTAAATTTTCAATTATGTTAAATTTATGCAAATGTGTACAAGCTTTTTGTTTATAGTATACAAAATACCAAACTTACTAACAGTTTTAATAGCTAATAGTGCTTACAATATATATAATAAAAATATACATACATGACATTAAAATTAATAAACTTGAATACATTAACATCTCATTTATTTAAAAATTCCTGAAATGAATAAAACACCTTTTAATTAAATAAGTTTGTAAAGTAGTTTTCAATTTTTTATAATTTTCACAGCTTTGGCCATGAAAGCCTACATTCCCTCCTTCACATCTCCCCTTAAACCACTATTATATGCATTTTGTTTGCCTTACTTTGTAAGTAACTAAGCAAAAGGTAAATATGGAATAATTACTAATATTTTGAAATGTGATAAAATGAATTACACCAATCTACATGGACTTTGCTTTTTTGAAGTGAATGAGCGTTTCTGAATCGCTTTTTCACACTGATTGCAAAACTGAAATCTGTCTTTGCGTACCACGTCAGTATTTTTTGCAATTCAAAATTTTATGTTTTGAATATTTTTCGTAATGCACGTACTGCAGTAATATTACTGTTTGCTTATCATTTGTAAGAAGGGCTCAACAGCTTATAATTTCAACTTTACTACTTAAAATATGAAATAATATAATTATTACTGTATTTATATTTTATATTTTTATAATTATATATTTTTTACATTTATTAAAATCTGCTTACTATATCCGCCCTAGGGGATGTACAAAAATTTGTCATGGCGATAAGACATGCAATGTTTATTCTTGGATATGTTTATCCACAGTATCAGATACATTGCCATCTGCATCCAGTAACACTGAAACTGAATCTCCAGGGATAGTACTTATGAACCAGACAACTCTGATGGTGATAGATGTTTTAATCAAAGAGAGCTTAAATTTAAATTTGGCTAAAGAATCCACAGAACCTTTAAGCTCTAGAGTAAAAGAAAAGAAAGTATTGGCTGAGGGTACATATTTTTCATGGTGTAGGCATAATCAGAAGGAACTTGTCTCTTTTTTTGCTGAGGAAGAAAATTTGGTGTATTGCCAAAACATCCCTGCTGTCTTCAAATGTTATAACAAGTTATAATTCCAAAGAGTAAAGTTTCTTCATAGATTCTTCTCAAAAAGTCTTAAAGGTATTTTGCTTCATAACAGAAACATTCATCCTTCCATTCCTGTAGCCCACTCTTTTCTTTTAAAGAAGACACGTGAAAATGTCAAACTTTTGTTACAAAAACCATCAACGGCTAGCCTGTGGAGATTTCAAGATTATTGGACTATTACTTAGTCAGCAGGCTGATTTCACAAAATATCCTTGTTTCTTATTTGAAAGGGATAGCAGAGCTAGATCAGTACACTGGGAAAAGGAACAGTGGCCACGTAGGACTAATTTAACACCAGGCAAAAAAAAAAAAAGATAAAAATTTAACCTCTTATTGATCCCTCAAAAGTATTGTTGCCACCTCTCCATGTGAAATTAGGTTTAATCAAACAATTTGTGAAAACACTACATAAGGAAAGTGAGCTCCTTCATTATTCAATGAAAAAAAATTACAGCTGGTGTATTCGTTGGCCCACAAATTCAAAAACTGATGGACAGTTCCAGAATACTGTGAGTCGAGAAGTGAAGGATGCCTGGAATGCTTTCAGAAATGTTGTTTTTAATTTCCTTGTAAATAAAAAAGACCCAAATTATGTTAACATAGTGAAAGTGATGCTACAAAATTTCAAACAAATTGGTTGCAATACATTACCATCTAAATTATTTCCCTGATAATTTAGGATATTTTAGTGAGGAATAGGGTGAAAGATTTCACCAGGATACAAAAAATTTGGAACTGAGGTATCAAGGGATGTGGAGTGTTCACATGATGGCAGAGTATTGTTGAATTTTAAAAAGCAATTGCTCTGAACAATATGCGAGAAGTCAAAGAGGAAAAAATTTGAAGTGCAATATTGAGGTAAGGTTATGAATGTGCTTATAATTATTATTAATCAGTAATTAATCAGTGACAAATAACAAATTATAATTATGGCCTGGTTTTTCATACAAAATTCTTGTTGAAGGTAATTTTTATTACATTTCACAAATTTTTAATTTCATTTCTGTTATTTATGAATATTAAAAAAACCCTGATGTGATGGCAGAAAATGGAGACTATTTTGAAATTCAGTACAAAAAATCTGTTAAGGATCACTTATCAGATTCAAGAAAACAAAAAGTAAGTTTTAAAATGCAGAACAGTACTATTGCTGCTTAGTAGCATTTAATGGCCGTTCTTACTGAATATCACCATAGGTAGTAGTCTGATGATACAAAGTTATTTGGGAAGGAAACTTTCCAGGCCTAAGTTTGGGATACATACACCCTAAGAAAAAAAAAATGAGTAGACTCTGGAAGCGTATATTTGTCGTTTCTGCAGCCGGTTTACAATGGTGTCACGGAATGCATGTCTTTAGCATTATTCTGCTATCATTTCTCATATTGAGTCTCAACAATTCAATGTGAGCGGATGGCCGAGTGGTTGGACTTAGACAAATACACGCTCCCAGAGTCTGCTCACTTTTTTGTCTTAGGGTATATCTCTACAGCATTTGTTATTAATGAAATTAATGAAAAGCTTAGAAAGAATTTACCTTGCCAACCTCCTGTTTGCCTTAACGAACTCGGTTATCCATGTGGTTAACTACTGCTGTTAAGAACTTTTCACAATACGCTAGCACTCAGCCGTATGCTAACGTGGTTCTAACTCCACAGTATTGTTGTTTCTTTGTGAATAAAATTGTAGTACATAAACTCAAAGTGCATGTGATATTTTCATTATAAGAATGAGTAACATACCACATCAGCTATTGTGTTGGTGTTTCCGCTGCATATTTTAATTTTGTTTGTGAAGTGTAGATACTGTCATAACAATGAGATATGCCTATTTGTAATACTTTTAACGGTTTTTTTCTGCTATATTCTTGTTATATTGTTCGTCACCAATTAAACATATGTATTTGAGATGTTCTAAATTGTAGAAAATTATTCCTTATACAATTTACAGTGTAGTGTTTTTTTTATAAGAAAAGAAGCAAAATCCATGCAACCGCAGTCAAATGATACCCCGTCATCATCCACGCGTGCCATCACACCGATTATTTTACGTGTGCCCTCCCCGTCCTTTACCACAGGCACATTTGACTGCGGTTGCGAGACTCGAACTCACGACCTCAGGCTTTGAGTGCATGGCCAGTGTACTACGTGTTGCCTTAACAATCATGGCTATTCAAGTCAGTAGGCTGGAGGTGCCCCAGACCGCCTAATCTAAACCGGTTTCGAATTAGAGGAAGAACGGCATAAGTAGCAAAATAATTCGGAACTGAAAGGGTTAACAATGAAAGTATATAATATCTATTAACTTTAAAACATTGAAATACAGGTTTCGGTTTTATTTTCATGCAATATCTTCGTTACAGCGCTATTCTGTTGGAATATTGTATTTACATCTGTTATAGGCAGTAGCTGTTACTTTTGGCAATACTGGAAGCGAGTAACACACCGGATGTTAAAACTTTGTTTGTCGGTCTGGGTGGCTCAGTTGGTTAGACGGTAACCTACTGATCCCAAGGTCGCGGGTTCAAACCCGGCCCAGGCCGATGGTTTTTAAGTGTGCTTAAAAACGACAGCTCCAAGTCAGGTAGATTTACTGGCATGTAAAAGAACTCCTGTGGGACAAAATTCTGGCACACTGGCGACGCTGATGTGATCCTTGACAGCGTCGTTAAACAACAAAATAATTCTTTTAATTTAAAACTTTGTGCTAGCACCAATCAGCGGCCTCACTGCTAGGCGTGGCTTCCAAATGTAACACTGTGTTGCCAGCTCCATTTTACAAGGTCCATGTGGTTTCATTTACTTTGGTATTTGTACATGATTTTTTCCGGTAGGTAAACGGTATAACAATTGTCTCCATAGTTTACTATTCTGTGGTCACTTATATACATACTGTCCAGGTAAATTTACGAAGTAGCGATGCGATCTGCAGATGTGTGAAATGTTTCAAATACCTTGTTTGAAATTCCCGGTAAAGAACTGGCAACACCGTGTCACGAGGCCTTGAGAAATGTCAGAGCCGGAGATCCACTGCCCGTACAATAGTGAAGCTCATTTCTGATCTGGTCTGCACGGTTCACTCGTTCTTGTCAAATGTACACTGTGTAGCGTGCACTCTTCAAGAAGTAGTGGAAGTACTGTAGTGTATATATGTGACATGCAATGTGTAAATCTACATATGTAAAAGTTAATTTACAAGAATAATAAAATGGCATGTAGCAGATTGCTGTTGGCTTCAGTTCAATACACATATTTTACTTTTAAACCCCTCATTAATGGTATAATTTATACAATATCCTACTAGAAGAATTTCGAAGAAACGTATCATATTTTGCACAAATGTTTATTTTGATTTATGCATTTTTAGACATTGTTTTATTTTCTAGCTTAAACTCTGACTTGAAGCCGTTAAGGGAACTGCTGCAAGTGCCTGTTCTCAGGGGTTAACTGCATACAATCGCATCCGATGAATATTTCGTCAGGAAGCCTCAGAGAAAAAGGCATACCAACTAGTTTTTTACTCCTTTTCTTTTTATTTTCTGGAACTCGAAAAAAAACAAGATGGCGTCGCGGAGTATGTGCGACTCGCATTCAGGAGATCCCGGGGTAACCGAAGATTTCTTCGCTGTTTTCCTCGGTCACTAGGCGATTGTTGGATTGAATAATTTTTCTATCATCCCTTTGATCAACCAGGCGTTGGGCTGACTATCCATCCCAAGTGTGTTTGCTTCTCGACAAAAGAAGAGTATGTAATCCGTTAAATAAAAAAGAGAACTTTCAGAAAATTCCCATAATAATGCGGATTTACAATGGTTTCATAGTCTTTTTATCCGTTTCTTTGAAAAAGCTTCACGTGACAGCATTTGTGCAGCTAGCAATATGTATTTTGCTCTATGAATATTTCATATTGCTTCCTTCTAACCCTGCGTGAAAGATAATGCATGTAATATTCATCAGTACTGTACTTTGCTTACACGTAATGATGCGTGACCGGAAAGCGTGATCATTATGAAACCATAATTATAAGTGAAATGTGGAGGGATACCTACTTGAGATTGGAATCAGTCATAAAATGGCAAGCGTTCTTTGACTGTAGGTATTCTAGAAGATGCAGGAAAACCATCTGAGCACGATCAACATTGCAATTGTTTTTTCACGATCCCAATGAGTTGACCTAAGCAAGATGACTGCTCGTTATTTTAATCTTAAAACAAGACAAAATGGTGGCATCGAGCGGGATGGTTCAGGTGGTAGTCTCTGCAGCACGCATTCCAAGGGAAGCCATGTTACGGATTTTTTGCCCATCACCTTCCGCCGGGTTTGAACCCACGACCCTGGGAATCAGAGGCTAGCACAGCTATATCCAGTCCTGTTTCTTTGGAGACGCTTGCGTAATTATCAGCTACAACCCCACCTCCTCCATCATTCGGAGGGTTGGTCAGGAACTGCTTGTGGCGTGTAGAATCAGAAGCAGTCAGTATCTAGTGACGGACACAAGCAGGCAGTTTCTAAGTCATACCTTGAATGTCCTCAAAGACCTCTTCATTCTACATAAATGGTAAACAGTAAGAGACAGACAAAATCTTACTAAAATAAAACGTGGATCTGGTTAACATACACAATTTATATAAAATACTTTTCTTTTCCTTTGAGTGAACCATTTTCGCGCTTTTCTGCATTATTTGTTTGAATTTACCAATACTTATACGTTTGTCAAACGGAAATGTGTTATTTTTTATCTCTTGGCCTTTCAAAGAGAACGAAAATTCAAAGATATCACATAACAACCAGTTCTTAATAATTTGACTATCACTTAAAGTCTACTGTATTCCCATATTCCCCTTGTAGCCTCATGCGTCATGAGAGGGGTGCAGTACTAGAGGTGGGACGTGGTCAGCATCTCGAACCTTCCCGGCCAGTTATGAGGTCTTCTCGACCAGGGGCCGCCGCTTTTCAACCAAGTGGATCCTCAATTGGTCCCTCAGGGACCTAACAAGGCTGAGTGCACCCTGGACCAGGTCTCCCAGTGGGAGAAAATCCCGACGGCGGTACCGGGAGTCGAATACGCCCCCCCCCCCCCCCCCACTTGGTAAGCAGCAGCTCTACCACCGTGCCAAGGAGACGACCCATTAAAATGTTGTAGATAGAGAAATAAACGTTTGCAAGAATAGTGAGCATAAGAGTGAGTATAGTTCTACATACCGGGTGGAAGGGAAGTCATTGCATTAATTTAAACCAGTGATAGATCTCGATATTTGGAACATATCTTGTATCTTGCGTTTTTTGTCTCTGACCATTTCCTTCGGAGATATTTTAGTTTTGTCAAAAAACAAGCTGGCAGCACTGCAGTTTGTGTGGGTGGCACTTTCCCTAGCTCAATACATAAACAAACTTCCTAACGGTGCGTTTTGAGAACATAAACACATACCGTGCATTGTCCTTCCGTGTTTTCTGTGCGAGTGTAGGTCGATCACAGACGTTAGCTCCCAAAACATTACACGAAAGCGAAAGCACCCGATCTGTTTGCATCCATAAACCTGACCAACCTCAACGCAACGTTGTCAACATTCTTCACGTCTCAAAGAACTGCTTGGAGTATTCCTTCACGTCTTTTAAGCGGTTAATTATTTCGAAACCTGTGTGATTTCCCATAATTATTACCGAAGCCATTTCAGAAATAAGTTACTCTACGCATCTTACAAGTAACAAACTGTTATCTTCGCACATTCTTGTGAATTACACAACCAATTTGGATCAAAAACCATTTATTTTTTCGAAATCGGCTGATCAAAGAACAAAATGTCATTAGACTTTTTTGTTTGTAATGCTTCTATGAGGCAAATATTTGAAGGAATGGTAATGTGTTCCCTTCCACCCTATATTTGCGAAAGGAATTTCTTCAAATTGAACTATATTTAAAGTCTATATTGCAATAAGTTACAGTTTGTCCAGAACGTCCTGACACTCGACATGCGCGAGAGAGGAGAAATTAAGGAGAAGTGACTGAGTGGTGGGGAACAAGCGAGTGATGTCAGAACAGTCAGTGTGTCAGTCACATACACAAGCGGTGTATGTTCACGTATTGTAAACAATCATTGTGTAGTTATCACAGTGAGAGCGAGCGATGCACTGACCCCCACCTCTCCTATTATGCAAGTGGTCTCGCCTCTTCTATTGCGCATCTATATTTCAGGAGTGGGGGAGTGTCACGACAATCTGGACAAACTGTACGCGACGATCACTTGGTGTATCTTCTAACGCTATGCACTTCGACTTTGGCGCCAAACATTGTTAGACTTCTCAAACGTTGTGTTTTAGAATTTTTGTCAGGCTACACTGACCGTCGATGTATTTACACCAATGGGTCAAAGAGCACTAACGGTGTTTGATGTGCTTATGTTTATGGAACCGAACTACACACATTCGGTTTTCCAAATAGCACTTCCATTTTTACTGCAGAGCTTTATACAATTTACCGAGCCGTTTTGTATGTGTGCCTGATTTTGAGCCATTCCCTTAGTGTACTTCAGAGCCTTTGTGAGCTGTACAACCCCCACCCTATTGTACAACGTATGCAGGATGCCCTTCAGTTTTTACACGCTTCTGGCGTTGACGTGGTGTGTGCATGGGTTCCTGGTCACGTAGGTTTGCCGGGGAATGAAATGGCAGATTTAGCAGCAAAGACGGCAGCTACAGAACCCAGTATTACCATCTCACGTGCTACTTTGGAAGACTTTAGGCTTGAAGTGCGGAGAGCGGTGCTGTCGTCCTGGCACGACGTGTGGTCAACTCTCCGCGGTAATAAGCTTAGAGAAGTGAAAGAACTTCCGATAAACTGGGTAACTTCCTTTCGCATATCTCGCCGCGAGGAGGTTAGTTTGGCTCATTTAAGAATAGGGCACTGCAATGTTTGCATAGTTACCTATTTAAAAGGGACCTTGCCCCTCTATGTCCGCTGTGTGACAACTTTTTGACTGTCCATCACGTGCTGCTGGTGTTCCTCTCTAGCGCACCTTCGAGATTCTCTGCAGCTGCCTGCCAGACTTGCGGAGGTCTTAGCGGATGACAAAACAGTGGTTGAGAGGGTTTTTAAGTTTTTAGCAGAGTGTAGCACCAATTTGATGTTTTAAAATTTTAGATATCTCTTTTTATGCTTTTTAACATATTTATAACATTGTTTCATATCTGGCTATTGCCACTGTTTCTTTACCTGTTTGTGTATATTTTCCGTGTTGCTAATATTTTTATTTTTGAGTGAAATTTATATCTGGCTATTGCTATGAATCTTTTAAGGGCGCTGATGACCTCGAAGTTGAGCGCCCTTAAACCAAACCAACCAACCTTCTCAAACGTAAGCAATACCAAACAAGTCATCAATGAACAGATGTTTAGCGCATAAGATTTGAAAGTGCTTTCGTAAATCAAACGCAACGTACATGTAACAAACCGTCACTGTAACACAATGCACATCTGCATGTTAAAGAGTGGCACGGTCCGCATAAAGTGCAAGGAGGTGAACCCGACCTCCCCTCTCCTGCAAACGTTGGCCATCACTGTGTTCGCATGTTAGACCTGGACACGGAGGACGCACACCATATATTGCATATATTGCGCCATAAAAGAAGTTTAAATAATTCAGTTTTCGTGCTAGTTTTCTCGTTTCTTTGTTAGATAATCGTTGCATGTCACTGGAGATGAGGAGTGGTGAGATAGGAGAATCATTTCTCGGCGTGGACACGTGATTTCATAAATCGCCTGAACCACGCGAGTACAAATGTGTTTACTTTAGCAGCTATAATAAGGTGGAGCGGAGCACGAATCGCTCCAGTCTGATCATGCAGGAGTATCGTTTGACCCGCGGTTGGCAACAACAGGCTGCCCCAGCGCCGAGACTTCAAAGAAGAAGGCTCGTCGTTCAAAACCAGCTAGAACCACGAGACCATCCATTGGAGTCCCACAAGTCCTGCAGTGCTGTTATGGTTGATTATTTAGCTGAAATATTTCGAACAATCACCGTGCATGGATTTATACACTTAACATACATCAGACGGCATCCTCTAGAGCAGTAACGTTCATTCATTCTTTCTTTATCCAAGTGCAAATTATAAGGAAACTTTACTTTTATGTAATGTTAGAGGTTACCTGGAGGCGTGCAGGCTAACTTGCCTCTTAATTATTTTAAACGAGGTTGTTACTAGCCTAAAGCGATATCTGTAAATATTACATTTCATAAACCGAATAGTCCTATTTTGAGTTTATGTGGGATCAGCCATCTAGAATTACTGGCTATCCAGTTTAAGCATATAATAGTATTTTATTTATATTCTAGCCAAAACCAGCCAATTGGTGCTGTCAGCCAGGCTATCGATCAAGACTTCGAGTGCGAGAGATTTGAAAAAAACAAACCCATATGATACAGTCGACCAAGCTATCGATTAGCCTTTGAGTGCGAGAGATTTGAAAAAGCAAACCCATATGATACAGTCGACCAAGCTATCGATTAGCCTTTGAGTGCGAGAGATTTGAAAAAGCAAACCCATATGATACAGTCGACCAAGCTATCGATGAAGACTTTGAGTGCAAGAGATTTGAAAAAGCAAACCCATATGATACAGTCGACCAAGCTATCGATGAAGACTTTGAGTGCAAGAGATTTGAAAAAGCAAACCCATATGATACAGTCGACCAAGCTATCGATGAAGTCTTTGAGTGCGAGAGATTTGAAAAAGCAAACCCATATGATACAGTTGACCAAGCTATCGATTAGCCTTTGAGTGCGAGAGATTTGAAAAAGCAAACCCATATGATACAGTCGACCAAGCTATCGATGAAGTCTTTGAGTGCGAGAGATTTGAAAAAGCAAACCCATATGATACAGTCGACCAAGCTATCGATGAAGACTTTGAGTGCAAGAGATTTGAAAAAGCAAACCCATATGATACAGTCGGCCAAGCTATCGATGAAGACTTTGAGTGCAAGAGATTTGAAAAAGCAAACCCATATGATACAGTCGGCCAAGCTATCGATGAAGACTTTGAGTGCGAGAGATTTGAAAAAGCAAACCCATATGATACAGTCGGCCAAGCTATCGATGAAGACTTTGAGTGCAAGAGATTTGAAAAAGCAAACCCATATGATACAGTCGGCCAAGCTATCGATGAAGACTTTGAGTGCAAGAGATTTGAAAAAGCAAACCCATGTGATACAGTCGACCAAGCTATCGATGAAGACTTTGAGTGCGAGAGATTTGAAAAAGCAAACCCATATGGTACAGTCGACCAAGCTATCGATGAAGACTTTGAGTGCAAGAGATTTGAAAAAGCAAACCCATATGATACAGTCGGCCAAGCTATCGATGAAGACTTTGAGTGCAAGAGATTTGAAAAAGCAAACCCATATGATACAGTCGGCCAAGCTATCGATGAAGACTTTGAGTGCAAGAGATTTGAAAAAGCAAACCCATGTGATACAGTCGACCAAGCTATCGATGAAGACTTTGAGTGCAAGAGATTTGAAAAAGCAAACCCATATGATACAGTCGGCCAAGCTATCGATGAAGACTTTGAGTGCAAGAGATTTGAAAAAGCAAACCCATATGATACAGTCGGCCAAGCTATCGATGAAGACTTTGAGTGCAAGAGATTTGAAAAAGCAAACCCATGTGATACAGTCGACCAAGCTATCGATGAAGGCTTTGAGCGCGGGAGATAGGAGAAAGCAAGCCCATATGGTACCCATATGATACTGTCGACCAAGCCATCGATGAAGGCTTTGAGCGCGGGAGATTGGAGAAAGCAAGCCCATATGGTACCCATATGGTACTGCCGACCAAGCCATTGATGAAGGCTTTGAGCACGGGAGATTGGAGAAAGCAAGCCCACATGGTACCCATATGATACTGTCGGCCAAGCCATCGACTACGGCTAGGTCTATTACAAATTGTAACTTCTAGGAAAGAGAGACCAAGAGCATCTCCAGTTAGGTAGCTGGACAGTTTTCAGTCAGATGCCATAATAAGGCGCATCTATAGCTATTACATACGAAAGGAGCTCCCTACTACAGATAAGCTTCTTTCTTCTGTTAAAGGAAGTAGAGCTTTTTGAAGGAAGCCTTAGTCCTTGGAACAAAATCCTTCATGATATGGGACTTAAGTTAAAATCTGATGTGTTGCACTCACATGACTTTCTCTACTATTGTACTAACCATTCTTACAAACTCTTATTCCTATATCTTCTTCGTGTTAGTTGAGATAAACATTTACAGAAATTATCTTATTGCTTATTTCCTTGTAGGTGGAAGAAGAATATGGGAATGCAGTAGGCTTTGAGCGATAGTCAAATCTTTAAAAGCTTTCAAATTTCGTTCTCTGTGCACGGTTAAATTATAAAAAAAGAATAGCGATGTTTCGCTTTACAGAAGTATAAGTCCTCCAAAACTTACACAAATAGCGAGGAATATCTCAGAAATGGTTCACTCTACAAATAATTTATTCCGACATAAATTGTGTGTTTTAGCAATATCTACATTTTTGTAGAGTAAGGTTTTGTGTATCTCTTGCGGTTTACGAGTTATTCAAAAGTCATCCAGAGCATGGGCGTCGCGAACGGCGGGGCAAAGGGGGCCGCGGCCCCCCTTAGAGGTTGCTGAACTTAATGTGCAATCAATTATTGACTATTAAACTATTATTTTAATTTAGGACAATTGTTATTTAGCACAAATCAATACGGTTAACTGCAACAAATATAAATTTAGACAATAAAATGATGATTTAATAATATCTGATTGCAAACTTCCAACATGTGGCCCCCCCCCCTGGAAAAAAGTCTGCCGACGCTCATGATCCAGAGTAATCCGGACTACATGGGCTGTAGCCAGACAATTCAAAATATACATTTCATTTGTCATACAAAATCTTAAACATGTGACATTTTAATCAAAATCGTTAGAGCCATTTTCAGGAAAATCAAAATTTTTTAAAAATTTTCCATGTAAAGGGTAGTTTAGGATGAAGCTGTTTGCTTCAAAATCTTCGTGTCGCATCCTTGAAAGACATTAAACTTAAATACCAACTTTGATTTTTAACCGACTTTTCGTTTTTGAGTTATGCTGTCCACAGACTGACGGACCCCCGCCCTCCCCCCTCACACACACACACACGGGCCTTTTTTCTAAAAATACCTTTTTTTGGATTCAGGAGTCTCAAAACATATGTTTCCGGTAAAATCTCGACATCCATTTTTGGGTGAAATACCATACTCTACTTACCAGTAGAAAAAGTAAAAATAATGATAAATAACAGAAAATAGTTTTGAAAGATCAGATATTGTAGCGCTAAGGGCTTTATTTTTAAGAGAAATGCAAACACGAACTTGAAGGAAATAGTAGGCCTGAATGAAACTTGGCCATTCCATATCAAACAACTGGACTGACGGTACTCTTGAAAGTACTACAAGAGCTCCTATTATAATCGAGAGTAAGGGACTGAAAGAGAGAGACAGATAGACAGACAGACAGACAGACAGACAGACAGACAGAGATTCAACTGTAAATTGAGTACTGAGAATCACAACTGTGAAGACGCAAAGACGCAGTGAATTCGTATTGAGAACATGTTACTTTTGTTCTGAAGTTAGGCTAATATAGATTATATCTGCATCTTTTCGCTGCCGTGAGATAAACCCGAACGCTTGTTTATATGTTTCGAGTATTGAGGGTTAAAGAGGGGAGGATATGCATAACTTGCTATCTGCTTCTTGACAACACTACAGCTCTCCACGTGGGGAAGGTGACTGCTGTCATATATCTTCTTTTAAAAATTAGACTGTAGCCATGTGGCCTTTTGTACTTGTGCCCCATAGGTGGCACCCCGGGAGGGAGGAGTGAGGTGAGAGGAGACAGGGCGGCCGATCCAAGAGCCCCCAAGGAGCAGAGGGCAGGGTCCCTAACAGTTCCAGTTCCCTTCCCCGCTGGAGGTGGGCACAGCCCTCTGGGAGGCTCAGAAGCCGGAGACCGCACCATCGAGGACTGAAGTTTCGTATCATGCAGCGCCCGAGACACCTGTTGATGCGGGTCTAATCTGAAAGAACCAAACGGATGAAGGTTGAAATGAAGCGAGAGGAAATTCGAGGGATATAATCAACCTTCCCAGCATTCAACTAGCGACCCTGGGACACTCCAGAAAAAGAAACCCAGGACCAGGAAGGTTGATCAATGAAAATCAAACCCACAACCTCGCGAATGCGGGCAGAATGTCGAGGAACTATATAATCTCTGTAGACCCTGAGCTCGTTTGAATATCATTTTGCCCATTTTATTCAACGCCCGGTATGGCCTACCAGTTAAGTGGCATTAACCAAAAAGAAAGAGGGACGAAATGCCCTCCCCATCTTGCTCCGTGTTGTTAAACTCCGAGGAAACATCAGGTTATGTCTTCCTGTGCAGACCTAGAGACATGCGATGTTATGTCAGTACTCAAGTGGCATGTGAAGAGTTCAAGATATAGCGAAAGAGGTCGGCGTGACCCAGGTGGCTGAGTGCGCCAAATATGTAGTAGTGAAAGAGTGGAAGACAAAATACGACTAGAAATGTATACAAGTGAAGTAGTCAAGTTAGTGATGATGCGAACATGACAGCCAAAGTCTTAATTTCAAGTAGATATTCCTTTTATGCGAAAGGCTGCACTTGAGAACAGAATTGATAAACATGATCTCTAACTACAGCAAAAAATACTTTAACAAAACCGCAATTGGACGAAAAATCCAGTAAAAATTACATTTTCTCGCTTTATTTTCTTTTAAACCTTTGCACAAACACACACTGACGATAAGTTTAGTCTTTCGTAACATTACAATCCCCACTGTTTTCTTCTCGTAGCCTTGGTTTAGTCCTTTCACTGTCTTTCTTCACTTTCTCTGTCTCTCATACGCTAACTCCGACGATGCAATCATACAACATTAATCACAACTTCTTCACTTCGACGCGACTTATCTTTCACGACAGTACCACACACACAGCTGTCTCGCACTCACTGCCACACTGACCGACTCAAAAACTGCATGCCTCATGTGCCCCGCAGGCTTTTATTCCGGCGATGATGCAGCCAAATCTTTCTCAAATGTCTACAAACAAGCCGGCAGCCAGACATTCTCGAATGCTCTGGAAAACTCTGTGTTGCCGCTTGATTGTTGTTAGTCACGTGATTTTTTTGCATGAGTGGTGTGAGGAGCTTTACCTCAAGCACCTTTGTTACGCGCCGCGCCAGTGGGGGAGGGGGGTGGCACGGCCTCGACCATTCTTTGTTGTGTTGCCGCTGCCGTGGGCTGGCGTTGCAGTACATAAAGTCATGATTTGTATATTACTTTACAAAATGAAATAGTTGAAGTTACGAGCAAAATAAAGCTTACTAAAGAATTGAGTAAGTTAAGCTTGAGTAATTATTGGCTTGTTTCAGTGCTTTATGGGGCCTGTTCCTGCTGATGGCGATAGGTGGCACTATATATCTATGCTACACATCTTGGAACAACTACTCGGAAAACCCTACTGTGATCGTCATGGAAAGTAACTATAGAGAATGGAACACAACTTTCCCAGCTGTTTTCCTGTGCCCAGCAAAACGATACGATGAAGCACAGGTGAACGCCACTGCACAACGGTTAGTTCATCCTCGTTCTTATAACAGGCTCTAGCAGTAAAACATTTTGTTTAGTTCTGTATGCATATTTCTCAAAGAAACCAACCTTGCTAGTGTTTCCATCTCACTTGCAACTGTTTCAGACACAGAAGGCTTATGCACATTGTCAGATGCATGGATAGCAAACTTACAGTGATTCAGCCAAAACTAGTTCAAAGATTTTAAAAATGTTTGTTTTACTTGAGTGCCGTGTTTACAAAAATGTATAGGTACCTACCTGTTTAGTGATGGGATACCACTAGTTCCCTATACTTAATACTTATACTGATTTTTAAGCACCAACACTCGATATTTTACAAAAAGCTATAGAGACAATCCTAGATTGTTCCAAAATCATGTTCTCATTAGTAGTTTTCTGTGTGTAAATGCATATTTTTACTTTCTCTACTACGTGTAGTAAGTAGAAGAAATATTGTATTCCACCCAAAAATTCGATACTGAGATTTCACCAGAAATATATGTTTTGAGGTCCCCTGAGTAAAAAAAAAGCATCGGTCCATGCGTGCGCGCATGTATCTGTCACTCTGTGGGCAACGTAACTCGAAAACAAAAGTCGATTAAAAACCAAAATTGGTATTTAAGTTTAATGTCTTTTAAGGATGCGACACGAAGATTTTGAAGAAAATTGCTCCACCCTAAACTACGATATTTATAACATTAATATTTAAAGCACATGAAAATCTGACTGCAATGCTGTATGATTTGCAATTATTGGTAGTATGGTGAATGATTTTCCAAACTGGTGTATATTATCTTATATATTTAACAAATAATTCTTGTATATATATTCCACGCAACTTGGAAACGGCTGTAACAATTTTGATCAAATTTTGTATTCAGATAGGGTTTTGCTTATTAAGTTTATATCTATCACGCATAAGTCACAATTACTCTAAACTTTATTGTAACCACAATTTGTCTGTTAATGGGCCAATTTCAACAAATACATCATGATATTAAAGGTCTCGTCAAGAGCTTTCAGAAAACCTCAAGAAAGTTGACTTAACTATATTAGTCTATGTATGACAGTCACAATTAGTCGAACCTTATTTTGGCCATAATTTCTCTGTTAATGGGCCAATTTCAACAAACAAACCAGGATATTAAAGCTCTCGCCACAGAAACGGCTCCAACAATTAGGGTAAAAATTTATATTTAGTTAAAATTAAGCTTTTCAAGTTTATTTAAATAATTATCTTCTCCCCCCCCCCCCAAAAAAAAGCATGATTAAAAATGAAGGAAAAGAAAAGAAACGCCAAAAATAAGTATCTTCTCCAAAAAAAAACATTATTGAAAAAAGGAAAAGAAAAGAAACGCCGACCATAGCACGTTTGCCCAAGTACTGTAGTTTAAACCAAGAAAGTACCAAAGCAAACTAGGATTAAGAGAGACATTCGACTACTGAAAGCATATGGATGGTTGTATGTTGAAAACAAATCATGTACAATTAGATCTGTTGTTTATGTATTTTCCCCAGGTTAGCAATGGAAGCAAACACAGACAACGTTCCCCGTCTGGAACACTTTCTGAAAACTCTTGCAAATCTTAATTATGACAATCTTCATACTCTCAAGGAATTCCAGGGTGATCCAATAATACCTAGAACTAGTCTTTGGGAGTTGTATTATGAGGTATGTATGTGAATAACTTACAACATTTATAAAAAGTTCATTTCTGAATGAAATTATTCTAAACATAGAACGTTCACCTATCCTGACTTTCAGGGCATATCTTACTATATCTGCAGATATGCCATCTCACTATGCCAAATAATTATTATATTTAATTATTTCAGTTTTTTGTGACACAAAGTAAAATTACAATAAGCTACTGTAAATGTATCTTCTCACCTGCTTCTGTGTTGCGGGACTAGCATGTCAGCCTCAGATTTAAGAGGTTCCAAGTTCAAATCTCAGTTAGAGTGAGTATCTGGATAAGGTTTTTTCTGGGGTTTTCCCTCTATCCAGAAAGGACAAATGTTGGGTAACTTTAAGCTCTATGGACCCCAGGCATAATTGAGCATCACTTCACCCATTCATTCATCATCCAATATGACTTACCAGGTTGAAGGAAATTAAACTTAAAAAATCTGATGTGTTGCACTCACATGACTTTCTCTACTCTTGTACTAACCATTCTTACAAACTCTTATTCATTATTCCTATATCTTCTTTGCGTTAGTTAAGATAAACATTCATACAAATTATGTTATTGCTTATTTCCTTGTAGGTACAAGGGAAATATTAGAATACAGTAGGCTTTGTGCGATAGTCAAATCTTTTAAAGCTTTGAGATTCTGTTCTCTTTGCACGCTTAACATATAAAATAATGAACAATGATGTTGCATTTCGCAAAAGTTTTGAGTTTTCCGAAACTCACACTCATAACAAGGAATATCTCTGAAATGGTTCACCCTACGATTTTGATTAAAATGCCATATGTTTGAGATATTTTTATGACAAACGAAAGTATATCTTCAATTTTCTGGCTATTGCTCCTGTAGCCGTATTTACTCTGGATGACTTTTGAATAACTCCTAAACCGTAAGAGATAGACCGAATCTTACTGTACAAAAATGTAGATCTTGCTAAAATACACAATTTATGTCCAAATAAATTTATTTGTAGAGTAAACCATTTTGAAGATATGCCTTTTTATTTGTGTGAGTTTTGGAGAACTTGTACTTCTGCCAAATGGAACATCGTTATTCATTTTGTGTATCTTAGCTGTGCAAAGGGAACGGAATCTCAGAGCTTTAAAAGAGTTGACTATTGCTCAAAGCCTAGTGTATTTTAATATTCTCCTTGTACCTACAAGGACATAACCAATAAGATAATTTCTGTAAATGTTTATCTCAACTAACACGAAGAAGATATAGGAATAAGAGTTTGCAAGAATGGTTAATATGAGAGTAGAGAAAGTCATGTGAGTACAACACATCAGATTTTTTTTAATTGAGTTTATATGCTCAACTCATATATGTATGTATATAACAATGTCAAACAAACTTCGATATGTCCAAAATCAATGTGTATTTGATATACGGATTAATAATAATAATAATAATAATAATAATAATAATAATAATAATAATAATAATAATAATAATAATAATGATGATGATGATGATGATGATGATGATGATGATGATGATGATGGTGATAATGATAACGATAATGATGACGACAATGACAATAACGATAATGATAGTCAAGTGATAGTGACAGTGTTAGTGATAGTGATCGTGATCGTGACGGTGACGGTGGTGATGGCAATGCTGATGGAGATGGTGGTGATGATGATTATGGTGGTGATGGTGATGATGGTGATATTGCTGTATATAATATTGCTTGAATGTCCCATACTTATTGCATTTGGAATAGGCATTTTTTTCTTTAAACAGGACCGTCCTTTAGCCTCTGTATTATGTAAATGTTGCGAACATGAGAATGAATGCCACTGGTCAGAAATGACACTTTCACTTTATGTTAAACAAATGAAAAGAACAAAGAAAGAAATCTATTAAACATTTTAAGCATTCTGTATTTTAAAATTGTGTATTTGGTATTTTAACAAAGTAATCTATAAAGCTGTTTATAAATACAAGTTTAACTTAAAGCCAAATAATAAACAGGATTGTTTCTTTCAGATAAAGTATGTTTTTAAATGTGATGCTTCACAAAATGCTTATGAACTACCTGAAATAATGACTGAACTTGGAATGTGTTATGCTCACAACTCTATAGTTGCCGGGTGAGTACATAATTTATGCTATCATTCTCATCATTCTCATGTTTCCCCCCAAATTCAGGAGTAGCCAATTTTTCTTTCAGTACTGGTTGCAAAGCACTAACACTATAAGCCACTATTGCATGTACAGAATCACAGTTCACACTGTTCTGCTGATCCATAACAGAATTTATAATTTGTAACCTTGCAGCTCACAGCTGTTCTCTTCTAACTGTTCTTGACACTGCTACAGTAACACAATACCCACAATTGACAACTGACTACTCTCTCTCTCTGCCTCACAAATAAAGTCCAGCTTCGAAGCCTTCCTTTCAAAACAGGTTTAAGGTGAGGGAATGTGAGGGGTGCAGTGGAACAGCAAACTGCTGGTTGTCAAAACATTTTGC
Source organism: Tenodera sinensis (assembly GCA_030765045.1). NCBI lineage: Eukaryota > Metazoa > Arthropoda > Insecta > Mantodea > Mantidae > Tenodera > Tenodera sinensis. The sequence continues at coordinate 168,556,922 of CM060967.1, read as the reverse complement.
CGCCATGGGAACTTTTTCAAGTGCATGTGTGCATCTAGCTGTCAGAGTAGACTTGTTTTAATTCAACTGTAGATAAAGAGCACAAATTAATAGATATATTATATAATATACTTGAATTAACATAACATGGGTATTCTAACAGTTCCCTCAGCATGAGCTACACACGTGGTAGGGGAGTGACACAGTGGTCTGTTGTCATGGCAACCAGATTTGAACTTGAAGAAGCCAATAGGCTTCATGGCCATGCAATCCCGTCACGAAGTCCATTGGCTACTTCAAGGTCAAACCTGGTTGTCATGACAACAAACCATGTTACTCTCCTACCATGCATGTAGCGCACACTGAGGGAACTGTCAGAATTCACAAGTTACGTTAATTCAGGTATAGTAATATGTACATTGAATATTAACTTATAAAACTCTCCCTCTTCCTCTAATGTGTTAGAAATAAAAAAGATGATAGAAATATTAACAAAACAAAATAAAAATATCCAGCTCCAATGGATACCCCCTCATTGTGAGATACATGGGAATGAAGTTGCAGATCTCCTTGCCAAAAAAGGAACCAAAATCTTGCAAAAACCAGATTAAACCTTACAATACCACTCAGCAAAAATTATAATTAAAAGAAACTTCCAAGAAGAACTGAAGCAGTATTATAAAACTCAAAGTTTAATAAATCTTGGGCAGCATTACTACACAACAAAAAGTTAATACCTGATGATTGAAGACATGAGGCTGTTGCAACATTTAAATATTGGCAGGTGCACCTTCATAGAACTGGTATCAACTCCCCAAATTGTGTATCGTGTCAGGACAAGAACTCTATAACGAACAAAAATCATCTTCCCCATTGTATGGCTCTCAAGATAACCTCTGGATCACTAATGGAACTATATTGGGAAGCAAGAAAGAAAATGGAATATATCCAAGCAACAAGACTAGCATTAGACTACTACTACATCTTATATATTTAAACAAGTAATTCTTGTGTATAATATATACATACATATATTCTGCACAACTTGGAAACGGCTCTAACGATTTCGATCAAATTTTGTATTCAGACAGGGTTTTGCTTATTAAGTTTATCCATAAAGGTGTCATTCCTGAAAAAACTTGATTATATGCATAACAGTCACAATTACCCTAAACCTTTCTTTGCCATAATTTCTCTATTAATGGGCCAATTTCAACAAACAAGTCAGGATAGTAAAAGCCTCATCAAGAGCTTTCAGAAAACCTAAAGAAAGTTGACTTAGTCTACATGTAACAGTCACAATTAGCCAAAACCTTATTTTGACCATAATTTCTCTGTTAATGGGTCAATTTCAACAAACAAGCCAGGATATTGAGGGTCTCGTCATGGAAACGACTCCAACAATTAGGATGAAAATTTATATTTAGTTAACATTTTGCTTTTCAAGTTTATATAAATATCTTCTCCCAAAAAAAAACACGATTAAAAAAAAAGGAAAAGTAAAGGATAGCTGAGCAAAGCTCGGTCGCCCAGGTACTTTTAACTAATTTGTGATAACTTAATAATGCAATGTCATTTGTATTTGTTATGAGGGACATACTATCTATGTGGCTTGTGCATGCCTATTTGAAGATTTATTGCAATCGATTAATCTCAAATGAGGTTGAACAGAGTATTCCATTAATCCAGCAAACAAAGAACTGAAATGCACTGAAGTCCCTAAATGAAGATAATGTATTTGAACTATCTGTTACTGAAACTGTGAGCCTAAACTTAGTAGTTATGTATTTCAATCTATAGGGTACCACATCACTCCACACTGAAACCATTTCTAAATAAACTGTAATTTCTGTTAAATAGACTACAAAATGAAAAAAGAAAAAAGAAATAACAATTGCCATTGACTGTAATATAGACCTTCTAAATTGTGGCACAACAAATCTAAATAATGCAAAGGGAAATACAGTTGCACTAAGATACTTACAACTGCTATAAAGACAAACCTCAACATAAAGTTCCAACATGGATTATAACATGTTCATCTACTTGCATAGATCATAGAATTGCAAACAAAATGTATGGTCCTGGTGACTGTCACATACCAGAATCAGGTCTCTCTGACCACAAAGCAGTTATTATAAACTTACCAATTAGTAAAACACAAAATAAGAAGCCAAAAAAATTCATAACAAATTGTGTATACAAAGCAGAAAATATTGAAAACATTAAAAGATGTAAATTGGCCTTCCAGCCTCTCTGTCCCTGTTAATATAAATTATAATAATTTTCTTCAAAAAATATTAATTTGTCACAATGGGTGATTTCCAAAAATCACCTGTACACAAATAATTAAAAAATATTCATTGAAATGGTGCACAAAGGGTATAGGGGTATCATGTGCACACAAAAGAGCATTACACTCGGAATACAAAGTAACAAAAAATCCTCAGTTTATAATTATTACAAAAAATACAAAAAAATTACAAATCTGTAGTAAGGAAAGCTAAACAAATGGTAATTGAGAAATATATTGCAAATTCTAATAACAAAAGTAAAGCAATATGGAAAATTGTCAAAGGTGGGCTAGAATTGAATAAAGTAGGTAATAAAATCTTATATTCCTGCTGTTGGGAGACCAAAAACATATATTGAACAATTAAATAAGTGCAAGTGAAGCTATAAGTGTCTATAGGTCAACTAAGTTACTTCTAAAACATTCTAAAATTAAATAATTGTTTTGTAGATATTGGAGAACATTCGTGAAATACTACATAAGCTACATAGAAATGGTATCATGTTAACACCTAGTTTTTCTTTCTCCTTTATAACTACTAACTAGGTAATTTAAGAAATAAGTAATGTACAGCCTAAATCGTAACACAAATAATAAATCAATCACTGGCTATAGGTATTTTTCCTGGCAGAATAAAATATACACATGTGAAACCCATACTTAAAGGGGGAAACTATGAATTTAAAAACTTTCAGCCTATATCTGTTCTACATTTACTTAATTTTCAATAATTTTCAAAAAGATTGTGAAATCACAGCTAGTATCCTATCCTAGAAAATTTCAACAAATTATCTGACACCCATCGTGGATTTAGGAAAACCACTTAACTACTGCTTTAATAAATCTCACAAATGAAATTTCTAAAATTCTTGATGAAGGCAAACAAACATCAGTATTAATATGTGATAATTCAAAAGCATTTGACTGTGTTACCACAAAATATTGTTAAAAAAATTAAATTTCTATGGAATAGAAAATGTATCATTAACATGGTTCAAGCCCTATCTAACAGATTGTAAACAGAGAGTTATATTAAATGATGGTAACAAAACAGTGGAATCAAACTGGAAGAAAATAAAATCAGGAGTTGCACAGGGAAGTGCCTTAGGACCCCCTATACATTCTTTATGCAGATAATCTCCCAAACAGTATTAAAGGTAAAACAATTATGTATGCAGATGATACTTCCATCGTGTTAACTGACATAAGTTATCATGTTCTAATAGAAAATACAAAAGACACATTAGGGGCACTAAAAAGTTGGTTTGGTGATAATGGGTTAAAACTAAATATGACAAAAGCTGCTGTAGTTCAACTTAAAACACACTCAAGAGTAAACAACACCTCAAATAGTGCAAACATCATTTTAGTAAGTCGAACAGAAACAAGCAAAATCTTAGGGGAATGCATAAATGAACAACTAAAATGGGAAGAACATTTTCAATATATTAGCAGACAATTAAGTGGTGCCTGCTTTAATATGTATTGCCTGACAAAAATTACAAACTTAGAAACCAGAAGGATTGTATGCTACAGCTACTTTCATTTGATAACAGCATACAGCATTATGTTATGGGGAGCAGCTACAGGTTGGGAAAAGATATTTAAGTTACAAAAGAAAATAATTTGCATTCTGACACATGTCAGTTTTAAACATTCTTGCAGAAACTCACCTTGTCCTCACGATATATCCATGAATTAAGCAAACTAAGCTAAACTAACTACTAAGCCGCAGCACAACAGCCGATGAAGAGCCAAGCCTTACCGCCCAGCCGCTGTGTCCCCCACCTCGGCCTACTAAAGGCGTCATTGGTGAGATGCAGTACTGGGGGGCGGTACGTGGTCAGCATCCGCTACCATAGTGGATAGAAGAAATAGTGTGAGCTCTTCGGGAGTTACTATGGTTCGCTCGCAAGATGGCACTGGTGTCGCGGTCGCCTTACTTTAGTTCACAAATGCATGGTGAAAATGGGTTTCATATTATCAGTTAGCATTTTAAATACCTAAAATAGTAAGCAGGAATATTGGAAATACTGTTTTGAAACATCGTCTTTCCTTGACACATAATATAGGATGGTATTTTACAATAATGGGTATTATAATTAACGAAGAACAGTGGGAAATATCTGCTTACATGATTTTACGCTGAAAAATTAGACCATAATGCAAATTATGTATTTTTTAAGCATTGTATCTAGAACCAGCTTTTGTTTTTTACTTAAATAATTTAAATTGCGTTTATGTTCGCAACAATAAGTAGCAAATTTCTTTTCCACTATTTTTAATTTAGCCCTCTCTTTAGATAGCAGGATTTTAGTTCTAACTAAATTTCTATTGAGGTTTCTAATTCTTTTCTTCAGTGTAGCAATTTCATTATTGACACTTGTGTTTGTGACCTTGAGGAATTAGAACTGTTTTCTGTGAATTCCTCATTGTTGAAGGACGGCGAGTTTGAAATAAGAACTGGTTGACTGGATCCTGCATCTGGCAATTTACTGATTGTTGAATATTGCTTTTTCAGTAATTTTTTGTCTCTGTTTTGTGGAGATTTTCGGGATTTATGCACTGTAGTTAAGTACCTGGGTAAATTAGGAAATATACAGGGAATTGCCCCTGGCTTTAACCGCCATTTAATTCTAGGGATTTCAACTAGTTTTCCATGCACAACGAATGAGTCAACTTTCACTAAAAAGTCCTCTGGAAAATGTTTGTCACAAATACTAGATTTAACAGATAATTTAGTGTCTTTCCCAGGAATAGACTTTCCCCATTTGTAAAACAGAGTTTTATCTTTAGGAGTAAAAAAATGTCTAGCTTCTGAGCAGTTTGTGTATCCTGAACGACACCCGGGTACAAAACAAGTTGGCATTTTTAATCAATTATTGATGTTGCTTGAAACTTACATTTTGAAGAACACACATTTATGCACAAAATTAGAAGCAATTTCACAAGTTATGTACCTAATTACTCACAACACACAATGCATACGTATAAAATTGTCTGTACTTCCGAATCACATACTAGGCAATTCGGCTGCATTTTAAGGCGACTGCTATCGCCACGCCGCAGTTTCGGTCAGTTGCCACGGGACCACGGATCATGCAGTGAACTAGCGGGAGAGCTCACACTTTCTCTTCTATCCGCTATGCCGCTACTTAATCATGAAGTAGCTCCTCAATTGGTCCCCCTGGGACCCAATGAGGCTGAGTGAACCCCGTGCCAGACCTCCCAGAGGGGATAAAATCCCCATGCTGGTACCAGGGATCAGGGGTCCTCCAGGCCAGAGGCAAGCGTGCTACCAACTGTGCTACAGAGGCGGTCAGATTAAGCAAACACACTATGAAAATTATGACCAGTACTACATAAAACAGAATATGCACTATCATGGAACCAGGACTCAAAATTGCCTTAAAGCTTCAGCATATAGACTTGCCTTATTTTAAAAAGGTCCATTCTATGCAAGAGTAGAAATTTATAATAAATTGCCAAGAAAGTATAGAGAGATTGAAGACAAAAATAAATTCCTTGATACACTAAAAACAATCCTTACTGAAAAAGCATACTATTCAGTAAAGGAATATATGAAAGATGGTCTCTAGGACTATATGTTTTGTGCTAAGCATAAAGATCAAAATCACTGTATGCATTTTGTATTCACAGATGTTTCTCTTTTCGTTTTTTACTTTAGCTTAGTTTGTTATTCTTATCTGATGAGTCACCAGTTTACTGGGCCTATGCCCAATATGTAAATGTATGTGATGAATAAATTATTATATTGTATTGCATCCAGAAAATGTAAATATAAATAAACAAACATTTAAACATCAATTGGTATTTCTACTAATTTCAAGTAAAACTAAGTGTTTAAGGTTATCAACATATATATACAGGGCTTTCGAACTGGTTCTCCACCGCTGCACGGCCTTTTGCCTATGCGAGTTTGAAGCTGCCGCGGCTGGGTTTGCCACTACTAACAAGCTGCACATAAAACTTGTATAAAAATCTTACATTATAGAAAATGCTGGAAATGTCGCCCCTCCTCCGCTATACAGGCATTATATCAGGAAAACACATTCTGATTCACACGATTAAGTTGGGCTACTGTAATGTCTCTGATTTCACTTCTAATATTTTGTTTTAGTACTTCCAATGTGTGAAGATTTTTCTCGTAAACTTTGTCTTTCAGGTTACCCCACAAGTAAAAATCACACACTGATAATCAGGGGAGCGAGAGGGCCATTACCAGCACTAATCACTCTATCTTCAAACACTTCCCTAATTTTATTCATGGACTCCGCTGCTGTATGAGCAGTAGCAGAATCTTGTTGAAACCACCCATATGATTTCTCTTCTTCTGTCAGTTCACGAAAAAATGGGGTCAAAATGCCATTTCGGTATCTCTCTGCATTTACAGTCTGCTCGCAGAATATTGGACTAGCACTAACAGCACACCAAACTCTCTGATCATAATGAGGGATTTCTTGAACGCGATGTGGATTTTCAAATGCCCAATACTGACTGTTATGAGTGTTCACATGACCATTTAGATGAAACCATGCCTCATCTGAAAAGAGCAGAGGCTGTTAATCAATTAGACCATCATTCACAACATTGCCAGCATTTTCTATAAGGTAAGATTTTTATACAGGTTTTACGTGCGGCTTGTTAGTAGCGGCAAACCCGGCCACAGCAGCTTCAAACTCGCACAGGCAAAAGGCCGTGCAGCTGTGGAGAACCGGTTCGAAAGCCCTGTAAATGGATTGTATTATAGGTGTACTTTGTTTCAGCATCTGGTCCAGTAAATTGGTAATTTTTTACTCTCTCTACTCGTAAGCAGAGGAAGTATTGTATTCCACCCAAAAATTCAATATCGAGATTTCATCGGAAATGTATGTTTTGAGGCCTCCTGAATCCAAAAAAAGCATTTTTAGAAAAATATCCATGTGTGTGTCTGTCTGTCAGCCTGCAGACAGCATAACTCTAAAACAAAAAGTGGTTAAAAACCAAAGTTGGTATTTAAGTTTAATGTCTTTCAAGGATGTGACATGAACATTTTGAAGATTATAGCCCCACCCTAAACTACCCTTTGCATGGAATATTTTTCAAAAATTCTGATTTTCTAGAAAATGGCTCTAATGATTTTGATTAAAATATATTTAAGATATTTTTATGACAAATAAAATGTATATTTTGAATTTTCTGGCTATAGCCTATGTAGTCCTGTTTACTCTGGATGACTTTTGAATAACTTGTAAACCGTAAGAGATAGACAAAATCTTACTATACAATAAAATGTAGATCTTGCTAAAACACATAGTTGGATATATCAGGTTACATAAAATACCTACATATGTACATAAAATATATACATTCTGGTCCATTTAATAATACTGGTTGAATGAGATTAAGAATTAAAGTAACTGTCTAATGGTAAAAAATCTTCAAAATCACAATTGCAGATATTCATCTATGTCATAAAAAGCCCTCTCAATTAAGTAACTTTTTAAGTATTTATTAAACTTGGAACCAGTTGATTGTTTAATTGTGGTTGGCAGCTTATTGTATAAAGTTTTCCCAATTACAAATGGATTTTTATCAAAGAATTTCTTACTCTTCGCTTCCCTATACATATTCTCTTTAGTTCTTGTGCCATATTTATGTATATTGCTGTTGCTCCTTATATTTGTAGTTCTCCTAACTAGTAAAATAACTAAAAATATATAATGCAACCACTGTAAGAATTCTTTCTTTTTTAAAAATTTCTCTACATGAGTCCCTTGATTTTAATGAACAAACAATCCTTACACACCTCTTCTGTAATACCAATAATCGTTTTAAATTCTCTTTAGACGTTGTACCCCATAATTCAATACCATAATTGAAATGAGAAAGAATTATTCCATAATAAATCAATCTTAAATTAGGTTTATGCAAATAGTGTGCCACGTAATTTAATAGATAGATACCCTTATTCATTTTCTTGCATATATAATTTACATGTTTTGTCCATGATAAGTTTTTGTCAATATGCAATCCTAGAAATAAGTGATTATCTATTGTGTCTATTTCTTCATTTCCAATTTTAATTTTCATATTCTTGTACATGCAATTACTAATTTTAAAATATATTATGCTTGTCTTGTTTAAATTATTAACTAGGTTGTTATTAACAAAAAATTTAAGTATTACATCTGTACCTGAGTGTATATTATTAGTTAAGTTGTCTTGATCTTTTCCCCAACAAATTATAGATGTGTCATCAGCATATGATACAGTTTTCACACTATTAATCACAGGTAAATTGCTAGTGTACAATGTAAATAGTAAAGGCCTAAGCACAGATCCCTGTGGGACTCCATATTTAACGGTTGCTAATGAGGATTCATATGTTGTTTCTATTTGGTTTAGTTTACATATTATTTCTGTACTTTGTACCCAGCCTTGTAAGTATGTATTAATTACTTTACCTGCAGTTCCCCTTATACCATAATGTTCTAATTTTTGTAATAATACTTGGTGATCAACACTATCGAAGGCCTTTGATAAATCAAGAAAAATCCCCATTACTTGATGTCTACATAATTTTTTTTGTGGAGTGAACCATTTCTGAGATATTCCTTGTTATTTGCGTGAGTTTTGGATAACTTATACTTCTATCAAATGGAACATCATTATTCATTTTTTATGTTAACCATACAAAGAGAACAAAATTTGAAACATTTAAAAGATTTGACTATCGCTCAAAGCCTACTGTATTCCCATATTCTCTTTGCACCTACAAGGAAATAAGCAATAAGATCATTTCTACAAATGTTTATCTCAACTAACACAAAGATATAGGAATAAGAGTTTGTAAGAATGGTTAGTACAACAGTAGAGAAAGTCATATGAGTGCAACACATCAGATTTTTTAAACTTGGTACCGATCTTTAAAGATTTCAGCAGACTAAAATTAAATTTGAAATAGAACTATGAGCTTCAAAAAGTATTCCATGGACAGACAAGTTGGTAAAGAGCATATTGCTACAGCTTGTGAGAAAAGGGACAGAGAGTTTATAAACTTTTTTCCTTTATTTAATAATTGAATAGCCTGGTTGGAACTCCTTCTAAACAAATTTTTGGATCCATTCCCTACAGACATTTTGTTCAATAGCCACTATATTGTTTTCATCAACCTGTTCTCTTTGTTTTGAATAATTTTGTAATTTTCAGTAGAAGTGGGTTTATGGTTATATCTTGTACCTGTTTATAATGTATTGCGAAATGCAACAGTTCTTTCCTTTATGGTCACTATTGATCAGCTAGCATACGTTAGTATCATTTTACTAACAACTTCATCTACTGTTTGAATCTTTGTGTAGTTGTATTGTGATTGGCAGTACTTCAGTGTTTGTGCATGTGATTCATTTTGGAGAAGATACATATTAACATCCAGTCAGTTTTTCAATGGATTATTTTGAGATTGTATGAGACATAAAGGAGACTAGAAAAAGAAATGCCTGGAAATTATCGTCCAATACCACTTATTCCTACTCTATCAAAAGTAATGAAAAAATTATTGCAAATAAAATTATATCTTTCCTAGAAAAACATAACATGATTCAGGAAAAACAAATCAACAAATCAGGCTATAGTGGAAATTATAGATTATATAATAGAAAACCTAGATAATCACACAAATAATAACTGCATATTCTTAGATTTATCAAAAGCTTTTGACTGTGTTCAACATGACATTCTTTATGATAAGCTGTGTAATTATGGAATTCGAGGTACTCTACTCAACTTAATTAAGTCATATTTAAAAAATGGATCTCAGGTAACAAAAATCACACACTTGACGCACAAGTACATAAAAGATTATTACTCAAAAAGTCTTGAAGTAAAATATGGAGTACCACAAGGGTCTGTTCCTGGTCCACTATTGTTTATCATATATATACAAAATGACATGCCAAACTTATCTGGGAGCAAAATAATGATGTACGCAAATGACATCAATTATTAATATAGGCAATGGAGCAAAAAATTTAGAAACAACAACATTGCAAATCAATCCAGCACTTGCAATAAAATAACCTACAAGTTAATATAAGCAAAACAAAATGTATACATTCCACACCCCACAAATTAAGAATATTTGAATGGGAACAAAAGAAAAGAAAGGAAGAAAGAAACAAGAGACATTTGTTTGAAATCTGCTGTACTATGCACATTTAATATAAAGCATCTTTTATCATATCAAGGAAATAGAGCCTTTTTTATTTCACTTTGGATGGACCATCATAACAAAAGTTGTTAGCTAATGCTGGATTTCTGACAATGAAGTCATTAATCCTCTTGCTCTCCAATATTTTTCACCGATGATATTGAAGAGAGCAATAGCAGTAATAGTAACCACTTTTTAGGGAGCACCATATTTTTATGTTTTGGCGGTCACATCGCTCTCTCACAACCCCCAGAATGTCTGGAGGACCACACCTGTCGTTGGTTTACGGGTCTCACCGACCTGACCGGGAGAGTTATCAAAATAAATTCACTGACATCCTCTGATTACCAATCAGAGATGACAGGTCAGCATGTTAGGGGTTAAGATTTTATAGAGAAATTAGAGAAATGGAGAGATTGAAAAAATAAAGACTCCCTAGCCCTCAGGAACCCTAATAGCATCGGGGTCGGAAGAGAACAAGAGATGATCAAGGTAAGGTCAGATAGAAAAGTTACAGTGAGGAGCAAAACACCAGTAAGTGGAAGTAATGTTCTGCTAAGCTTAGGTATAATTCGTCCGATATGACACAATGTTGGAGGGCGTTAATTCATAAAAAAAAAAAAAAAGCTTGGGTACCTTGTGGTCGCTATTCACATATCCCCTAGACGGAGACCCCTGAGTCTAAGGTCAATATGTGGTCAGCCCTTTTGTTATTGTGAGCCAGAATGTGATAGGTTGTGTACGTACGAGTATATTAATAAAAATGTATCTACACTGTTTATACCACACAGTGGAATATAGAAATTATTATAGTCCAGTTTAATGATAAAAAATACAAAAATTAAAATCAAAAAGATGTAAAATTATACAAAATGTCACATTACTGGTATTCTACTGCATAATAAGCTTTATCAAAATTATTAGGACTTATTTTGGAACAATTGTAGGGGAAATATGCCTCTAGTAGTGTGTTATTTAAAGAATAATTGGAGGAAACAAAGTCATTGACACGCAAAAATGGAAAAAGAAAAAGAAACTGATATAGTGACTAAAATCCATCATGTGGGGGTACTGTGTCTTCCTCATATTCAAGAGGTCCTGAGTTCAAATCTCAGTTATGGTAGGCCATATGAATAAGGTTTTTCTCTGGGCTTTTCCCTTATCCTGAAAGACCAATGCCAGTTAGCTCTAAGCTCTATGAACTCTGGGCTCACATGAGCATCATTTTAACCATATCATTCATTATCCAATATGACCTAACCAGTTAAAGGATTTCAAATCCTAATAAATAAAATAAATAAAAAAGAATTCTTCATTATTCATGTGAAAACATTCTATGATGAGGAATATTGTCTTTAGATCTTTAAAGCATTTTATGTACAGTCTCAAGCTGCAAGCAATGAATTTGTCTGTACTTTAAATGTAAGTTGGGGCAAAATGTGTTTTTAAATGTCAACATGGTTTTCAACTAAGTTTATTATTACATATAACAACCACACTTGCCACCTTCATACGACCAGTTAGGAGATGTGAACTATCGTAAGTGTTGTCATGTTTTACTGACTCATTGTTACATATTATTAGGAAATATTGTATTCATAGATCAAATAAGAACATAAAATAAAAATATATTTATAAAGTACACATGTAAAGGAAACAAATATTGGAGTTTTTAATTGATTTTGTTTCCTCAAAAAAAGTTTAACTTAAAGTATTTTGATTAAAGTACTATATTGTGACTTCGTGCAATTTTCACTGTTGCTTTACCTTTCTTCATATTTTAATGAAATATGCATGAAGCAACCTCTTCTGATTTACCGTTGGTCTGGGTGGCTCAGTTGGTTAGATGCCGGCCTACTGATCCCAAGGATGCGGGTTCAAATCCGGCTCAGACCGATGGTTTTTAAGTGTGCTTAAAAACGACAGCTCCATGTCAGTAGATTTACTGGCATGTAAAAGAACTCCTGCGGCACAAAATTCCGGCACACCAACGACCCTGATGTGATCCTGGCAATTGACAGCGTCATTAAACAACAACTTAATTTTTAATAATAAATCTGATTTACCAGTTAGGGAGTCCATCATAAGACTTCTCTAATCCCCTGCACTAATTGCACTCACTTTATGTTATAACCAGAGACCGGAACTTAGGCAGAGTGCCTTTTTAAATGTGTCAAATGTGTCTTCAATTTGAAAGTGAATCTGTACGAATTATAACTTCATGATTGAAATGCCACAGTTCTATATTGCCTTTTTAAATATAAATGCCTATTTTATGAAATAAATGCTTTTTGTTGCCTTTATTTCATTATTTATCTACAATTTATTAATTATTAAATGTTTCCTTCCTAATTATTAAACGTTTATTTCAATTACTGTTAGTCCAGGACAAAGAAAGTTACTTTGCTGAATGTATGTTATTGTCTTTAAGTTGCAGACAACATAGGCGCCCTTCACTCAGTTTATTATTTTCCTTGCAACAATGAGTGCTGCTGTGCAAATAAATGTATAGATAACTGAAAGTGTTTGAATTACTGCATGTGTTTATTTTAAAAGGTAATAGTATGCACGGGTCTAACTTTGTTTTTCTTTCAGTTTTCATTGCGGCATTGTAGCTAGGAGCAAGATGCCGAAATTTAGTGTTCTTTTATGCAGTCAATTATAAAGTTATGTCAGTTTTTGGATCCGACGTATTTTGTACAGATGGTAAAATACTCACATGCAAAATATGCAAGCAGTCAGTGAACTACAAAAAGAAGTATTTTATATCACAACATATCGGCACAATCAAACACAAAAATGCACTTCCTGTGAAGAAGATTTCTCTGCTTGCAACAGTAATTGCAACATCGAGTTGAAGATCCCAGTTTGCATTTCACTTATGTAAAGCTTTCCTCAGCGCCGGAATCCCTTTGTGGAAATCATAGAATCCTACAATATCACAGTTTTTTGAGGAATATACTAACCAATCTGTGTCTAGCGAGTCAAGTTTGCAAAAATGTTACTTAACCGAATGTTACAACAAACGAAAATCATCAAAGATAAAATGTAAATAAGAAGATCTGGATTTCTATCGACAAGTCAATTGATATGGGTTGTTTCATTGCCAATGTTGTTATTGGACCATTAGATCCTATAGAAGATCAATAAGTACCTATTTTAGCTATTTATAATGCCTTTTTGCCTGCTTACTTTAATGATTTGTAATGCATAAACTTCCGGTCTCTGGTTATAACTATTGTCACAACAGCAATTACTAATACTTTATGTTACACCAGAAACTCACTCACTAACTGGCTTACTTGTGAGCTCAGTTGCTTGTTTAATTGTTGGACTTCACAAGAGATTTGTAGAATATTTTGGAGAGTAGAGAAAGAAGGTTCGAGAACAATTATCTCTGATAATGGTCCTAGTGGTTACATGTGTGATTACCCATGATCGCATGGGCTTATCTCTTCACCCAGCCAGTCAGTTAGTAGTCAGCTTCTTCTGTACAATAACATCACAATATATTTACATATTTGCATGATTAATATAATGTATATATTGCATTTTTTGCTAACATCCTATAAAGTCCTCTTCACTCAAACTTCATTTCATTTAATGAACCATAAGTTATAGACAAAAACTTAATATAAAAAAATAGATCTCCTTAAAACACATAATTTATTCAAATGAAATCTTTTGAGTCATCAGCCATTATTGGCTTTCATTTTTTAATATTTTGTCATTTATTTTTTGAAGCACTGTCACCATTCAGTTATTTCTTTGCTAATGAAAATGGTATGGAATTTCAAAGCGACCATCTACCAAAAGAAGATTTTTATAAAAATCCCTTTAGGCCAACCCATGCTTTAAATGGAATTCTTTTTCCTGGTGTTTTTATTTATTTCAAAAATTAATCTGACTATTTAATAGGTAGAACAATTAGTTTTATATGAATACTATAATATATAAGGGATTGGTGAAGTTGTAATGTGTAGAGTATGTTGTAACAGTATAACACATAAATTTTTTAAAAATTATTACAGTGTCCCTAAAAAGAGTACGGATCTCCTGAGAGGATCCTACCTGAATGTTGGAATAGCAGTAATGTACAGTCATTTGAGTACCGGAGTTTACGTAAGTGCAACACTTCTCAGTTGTTCATATTTCACTATAATAGACTTTGAACTAATTTAGTATAGGCAAACAGGAAACAAAAATTATGACAGAGTCAGAGCAATTTTGTACTGTGGTAATTGTTTTAAAAAGTTTATTCCATTGAATATTTGTACCAACATTATGCTATCCCAGTAAACTTATTCCAGATACTATTGCCACTAATTTTAACCTATTGTTCACAGAATCTGGCCCCAATATAAGGTTATAAAACAAATGCATTTATTAACCTTTGCTAGCTTCATTAGTATTGAATAAACAGAAACTTTAAGAATGCTAAAATATATACACTTGATTGCACAGAAGCACAATGCCTTTGTTTATCTATAGTTTTTCTTTATGTAATGGTGGCAGAAACTCCTCATTTTCTGTGTTTTACAATAGTCCTGGGTGAGCCAATCTGTTATTGGCTTGAGTTCAAATCTACTCGTAATACACATTACCCTATAAATAAAGGTCAGGCCTAGGTAAGGGACAAAGGGGGACTATGTAAACATTTCATCTGAGTGGCTGGAAGGCATGCTTCCCAACAATAGTTCCTACCAGCCCCTGATATACCCATCTCAAGTACCTTAATTTCTACTGTTTAACTGAACCTAGTTTTATAATCTTAATGTAATTACGTGTAACAATCTTTGTTTTACCAATCTGACGAGTCACCTGTTTACAGAGCTTTTGCTCATTTGTATGTAAGCGTTTGTGACAATAAAGCATCTTATCTTATAGACCTGCTAGTCGTCCGCTCGCCCGCCCGCCCACCCACCCGCCCGCCCTCCCGCCTGTCTGTTGTTGATTTTCTCGAAAATAGAAAATCAAAATTTTCGGAAAATTTTCCATGTAAAGGGAAGTTTAGGGTAGAGCTGTTTTCTTCAAAATCTTTGTGTCATGTCCTTGAAAGACATTAAGCTTAAATACCAGACTTTTCGTTTTTGAGTTATTTTGTCCACAGACTGAGATACACACACACACACACACACACACAGACCTTTTTCTAAAAATGCTTTTTTTTTTTTTTTTTCATTCAGGGGGTCTCAAAACTTATTTCCAGTAAAATCTTGACATCAAATTTTTGGGTGGAATACGATACTTTCCCTACTTACCGGTAGAGAAAGTAAAAATGGTCCCAATTTTTAACTTTGTGGCACACCATGAATTACATATTTCCATTAATAGCATCACAAGATATCCTAATTCCCATCTGACTGCCCCTCTACTCCACAGCTTATTTGTGAATCTCCTACTTCTACTTCAGCCACTGAATTTTATAGCTTTCAAACTAACTTGTGGAATTCACTCTCAAGCAAATTTTGTCTCTGATGCCTTTCTCTTCAAGCGTATTTCTATTTCTAGGGAATACCAATCACAATTCCTTTATAATAGTTCTAATAAACTACACCGGAGAGCTGGGTGGTGGCCCTGTAGATTTGTGCATTAGATCGCACACAAACACACACACATGTGTACGCACACCCACACAACACACAAATGCAAACACACCCACACACGTATAAGCACATACATGCACCCATGCACACATACACACACACACACTCATTTGGAAAGAGTAGGGAATAATCTTGGTTGCAGAAAAATTCCCAGCCAGGAATCAAACGTGGGACCTCTCACAGAGCAGGCAGGTGCTCTATCGACTGAGCTATTGAGCCAGTCCTATTTTGATTAAAGTGGTAAAAATGTAAAATAATTAATTAGTAATAACATATCCTCTTTTAAATGTGGGTACCAGCTTTGTGGCAAAATGATCTCTAGGATTAGTGTGTTTGGCAAGAAAACAGGCTCTTTTCCACTTTGGGCTTGCATTAACCCTTCTTGCATACTACATCAGATGTATTTCAATTTGTTATTGTTAGTATAAGAATGGTTTGACTGCATTAAAACCAATATATGCTCCAACAGGAGATTTTGCTCTGAATTTAGTTCTACAGCGGATGTCCATACACAAACACTATAAGAAAGTGCTCATTGTACACGTGAGAATATATCAATTTTAATGTTCTATGTCCTGTGAAACTTAAAATTCAGAGGGATAATAATTTCTTAACTTTTGATGCATCACTAAATTTAAGCAGAGCTAAAGGAAATTGCCTTAAAAAATGTTCAGCAAAATGAACATTGCTTTTTTCTTTTTACAGATGCATTTTAAAGATGCATGGAACATTCCAACTTATGGAGACCTGGCAGATTACAGCGCATACATGCATTATGCTATATACAGGTTAAAGGCATTATCCTTGTATGCTACTGAGGATGTAAGGAAGCTAAATGTACACCATCGAAAATGTCGTTTTAACGATGAGGTTGAAGGCATTGAAATTACTAATGTGTATACCAGAAATATTTGCTACAGCCAGTGTCGGGTTAAACTTGCTGTGAAGCTCTGTGGCTGTATTCCCTTCTTTTATCCAAAAATGATAGATGAAGGTATGTATTAAATAGGCTCTTTTTCTAAAATGAAAGTACAGTGGTACCTACTCTCACTGGGAACTTAATGGGTTAAATTTGAAGTTCATTACAATTTCCATAGCTGTTTCCAGATTTTCACTTGAGCAAGTGCTCATTTTCTCCAGTTTCAGGTTCTAGATGTATTACAGTACCAAGCCATGGTATTGAACTTTTCTTACTGTAAGTGGATGCAGAATCCTTGAATCACACTGAGGCGTACATGGTTTCAGTGAGCTAACCACAGCTTTAAACACATATCTTATCTCATATATTTAAACGAGCAATTCTTGTATATACTCGTATATTCCACGCGACTTAGAAACGGCTCTAATGATTTCAATCAAATTTTTATTCAGACAGGGTTTTGCCTTTTGAGTTTATCTATATAGGTGTAATTCCTGAAAAAACATGATTTTACAAAAAAAATAACATTTTTTATTCATGCTTCTACAGAGCAATTGAACCTTATTTTGTCATTTTCTTCTCTTCTAATGGACCAATTTTAACAAACAAAGTAGCGTTTTAAATTCCTCTTCCAGGGCTATTAGAATACAGTAAGAAAGTTGACCTAACTATATTAGTCTATGTGTAACAGTCACAATTAGTCGAAACCTTATTTTGGCCATAATTTCTCTGTTAATGGGCCAATTTCAACAAACAAGCCAGGATATTAAAGGCCTCATCAAGAGCTTTCATAAAACCTAAAAGAAAGTTGACTTACCTATCTTAGTCTACACATAACAGTCACAATTAGTCTAAACATTATTTCAGCCATAATTTCTCTGCTAATCAATCGATTTCAGCAATGACTTAACAATTGCGACAAAAATTTTTATTTAGTTAACGTTTTGCTTTTCAAGTTTATCTCATAAATAGCTTGGTCACCCAGGTATTAGTCATAAACAAGCTTAATGTACACCACAAGAGTAGATTAACTACATAACTAGTTAATTATTGCAGTTATATGAACTTCATTTTCACAAATTGTAATGTTTTGTTGCAGGAAAGTACAAAGAATGTGACGTTGATGGATTCCTTTGTTTAGAAAAACATCAAGGTAAGTTTTTATTTAGAAAAGCATATAATCTCTTACATGTTATATTCTATCATAAGTTTCAGTAATGTGATAACCTTAAAATCAAGCCAGCATTGAGATTGCATTTACAGGGGGCTAAAACAGGAATAACTTAAACACACAAAGTCAGTCATACTTCCATAAACATAGAGATTTATCCTGTTGAACAGCATGTATTGACTAAAAGATGATTTGATGGGTCAGTATGACTAACAACCAATTTTCCAAGTATTTTTAGGACCAAAAGTTAGACAGAAGTCCATAGAGACAAACTCCCCAGCTCAGTCAAGTGTGAAGGGACACTGGTAGTGAAATTTTGGTCAAAATTGGTCAAAAAGTCTAAAATTGTTTTTTTACATTAAAATGTCCTACCCAATTCCCATCCTCATCCTGCCCTTGGTGCACCCTGCTTTTAACAGATGAGGCTCTGGGGATCGAATCACAGCGGTATAACTGTTTCATCTAAAATGGAGGAAATGTCATTTACATATGTGCTGGCCTATTAGAGCACAACAGCGTCCCTCAGAGGCACATGAGGGGAAGGTCGGTGGATCTAAATACCACCTATTTAGTCCTCCCGGCTAGGTTCGATGGACCCGTTGACCAACGATAGGTGTGGTCCCCCTTGCAAAATGGGGATTTAAGCCGGATGATGTAACTGCCACATTGTAAAACTGGTGCCCGTTAAGAAAACAGTTACATAAAAGCCACATACATGAGTATGAGTCCTAAAGATAAACATTCTGGAGTTAAAACTGTCCCCCAATCGGATCTCCGGGTGGGGACATCTTTAGGCAAATTTCATCACAACAATTCCAATACTTTAAGAATTCTACAACGGAATGCAGGAGGCATGTCCCAGCCTAAAAAACAAGAGCTAATGAAAATATTAAAAGACCAAGATATAGATGTCTTCACAGTACAAGAAGCCAATATATCAGAAGAACAGGAAATATACTTTGAAATGGATCAGTACACTACACATATACTTCCAAAAGCTCGTCAAATAGCAAGTGGTATTCTTAAAGGAATTAAAAGAAATATGAAAGCTACTATTCAAATCCAAAAAACAATGGAAGCACCAGATTAATCAGAAATATTTAAAATTGAAGTATGGGAAAGTAACTACCACTATAGAATTTACAGTATCTACAATCCTCCAGACAATACACTAGATCTAAATTCTATTCCCATAGAACCCAAAGTATTTTAATAGGTGATTTTAATGCACACTCTCCTAGGTGGGGCTACAGAGATATAAATTCAGCAGGAAGAGTCATAGAAGACCTATTAAACTCATCAACAATGGAATTAATATTTAATCCAAATGATCCACCCACTTACATTCATTATAATGGTTCGGGTACAAATCCTGATCTTCTGATGGTGTCATCTGACATAATTGACAATACAAAATGAGAAATAATAGAAGACCCAGGTTCAGGCCACAGAATCACCATAAACTCCATAAGAGGTCTCATAAATAAAAGTAACAAACCAAAAATTAAAACTTCTTGGAATTTTAAAAAAGCAGATTGGTCCAGTTTCCAAAATAAGATAGAAGGGAAGTGTAATACACTGTTAGAATCAGAGTTCAAGTCAACAGATGAAATGAATAAAAAAATTTGTGAAATATTATTGACAGCAGCCAAACCACATATCCCCAAAGGAAAGTTAAAGAAATATAGCTACTTTTGGTCCCATCTTTATCTAAGTTAAAACACGAAAGAAATATAGCAAGAGTCAAAGCCGAAAGAACCAAGTGTCCAGAAGATGTACAAAACTGGAGAAGAAAAGCAGCCATTTTTAAGAAAGAATTAATTACAGCAAAGAGGGCCAGTTTCACAAATTTTGTAGAACATATGGACTATAGGAAAGATGGAAATAAAATATACAAATTCCTTAATAAAACAAAATTATCAAAAAATACAACTGAACCATTAAAACATAATAACAAAAGCTTAATTACAGATAGGGAAATAGCAGAATCCCTTAACAAGTTTTATGCTCAGTCACAAAGAATAACCAAAGCGTATAAAAAACAAGATAAGGCTATCCAAAAAACTATCAGAGAAACTAATAAGCCAAAAGATACACGAAATGATATTTTTATTCAGGATTTTAATGAAACAGAACTAGATTTAGCAATAGAACAATTACAAAACAAAAAGTCTCCAGGACCTGACAAGATCCACCCAGAGTTTATTAAACACCTTGGCAGGAAAGGAAAAGAAATCCTACTTAAACTGTTGTTGTTGTTGTTGTTAGCTAATGCTGGATTTCTGAATTGAAGTCATTAATCCTCTTGCTCTCCAATATTTTTCACTGATGAATGGGGCATTAGAAGTGGCCGGGCATATTTGAAGGTGGTCTCGATCCATTTCCTCTTGCAGATCACATAGAGGACAGAGTGGTGAAGAATATAACCCAATTCTGTTTAAATGTTTTGCCAGACAATCATGTCCTGTAATCAACCTGAAGGTTGCAACTGCTGTTTTTCGAAGATACTCAGGAATTACTGTTTGAATGTTTGGTAGTTCCCATCTTTTATTCTTTGATTTTTCATAGTAATATTTTGCAATAATTTTTTTGAATTCAGAGTTGACTAATCTTTTAGCTGCATAAAATGGTAGATTAACTATAGATTTCTGCACATTGCCGGTACCCTTTTTTGCAAGAAAATCAGCTTTCTCATTACCACTCAGTCCATAGTGAGCTGGTATCCATTGGAAGACTAGGTGTTTTTGAAGTGCTGTTAGATGGGTAAGGATTTTCCAACATTCTATAATTGTTTGGTTTTTTGGTGACAACTTGGAAGTAATTGCTATAATTGCTGCCCTGGAATCTGAGAGAATAACTGCTTGCTGAAAATGTAAAATTCTGTACAAAAGATTTGGTAGGACCATTCGAATTCCTTCAATTTCTTCATCAAAGTTTGTAGTTCCATAACTTAAAGATTTGTAATAGGAAAAGAGGTGACATGTGACTCCAGCACCTGCTCCATCTTGGTTTGATATTAATGATCCATCAGTATAAATATGGAGCCATTCCTGTTCTGGAAAACTAGTATGGATTGTCTCTAATGCCAATAATTTTAGAACACTAGTTTGAGTATCACTTTTCTTAACTTCTTCTGTCAGTTGTAAATAATATGTGATGTCTAATGTTTGTGTCGGATTGACTTTAGATATGAAGTTTTCCTTTGAATTAGGAAGGTATACATTCTTCTTGATGTCTTGAATTTTGGAAAGAAAGCTCTCCTGAGTCTTTAGTGTATGTGTAAAATTTCTCTTGTGCCATGTATTGAATGGGAGTCTGATCAACTTTTCGTGTTGAATAAGAGCCGCTTTTTCTATTTCATATTCAATGGAATGGGTGTAATACGTGTTGGAGAATGACTGTACCTTCCGACTGGAAAAAAGCCATTATCATCCCGATTTTAAAGAAAAACAAACCCTCAAACAATATTAATAGTTTCAGGCCAATATCTTTGACCAGTGTTATTGCAAAAGTGATGGAAAGAATGGTGGCATCTAGACTTAACTGGTTCTTAGAATATTACAACTTAATTAATAGTTCACAGACTGGCTTCAGAGAGAATCATAGTACAAGTGAAAATGTACTCCTACTAAGCCAAGACATCAAGGAAGCTTTCAATAGAAAGGAGAATACCTTAGCAGTCTTCATTGATTTTAAATCAGCATATGACTCAGTCTGGAGAAACAAACTAATTGAGAAGTTGCAATCAATAGGTGTGAAAAGCAACATGCTTAAATGGGTAACTCAGTTTATTTCACAAAGATTTTGTGCCACAAAATATAATACATACATTTCCAAATATAAACAAACAGACCGAGGACTTCCACAAGGTGCTGTTCTGAGCACAACACTCTTTAACATATATATAAATGATCTTCCATCAATAATAAAAACTTTAGAAACCAAAATTGCTTTATTTTCTGACAATGTAGTTATTTGGACTCCAGGCTCTCCAAAAAACCCTGAATTAATTAAAGACAGAATAGAAACCGCCCTAAACAAAGTACCTGAATGGAGCTCCAAAAACCTCATGACTATCAATGTGGAAAAAACAAATTATGAATTATTTACACTAAAATACAAACCAGTTAATATTAACATAAATTATAATGGTAAACCACTCAAAGCAGTTGATGATGCCAAATACTTAGGCATCACTTTCGACAGAAAGCTAAGTTGGAAAAAACATATAACAAACATCTCAGAAAAGGTTAAAAAGAAACTGAAAATCCTGAAAAGGTTAGCTGGTGTTAAATGGGGCTGCTCAAGGAGAGTCCTTAACACAACATACAAAATGTATGTTAAACCAAACCTCTTGTACTGTTCTGAAGCTTTAATAGCTTTAATTAGCTTTAATGCTAACATCAATAAACTTGAACAAATACAAAATCAGGCTCTTCGCCTATCACTGGAGCAGTTAAATCCACACCTATTGATGCCATGCTTGCCTTAACATGGACCCCATCAATAACAACAAAAATAGAAGAACAAGCGTTGCTCCAACACGAGAAAATGTTACTTCTAGCTCTGGTAACAATCAATATTAGGTATCCCACAGAAGAATGGCTGCACATATATCCTAATGGATCCTCCATGGAAAACCTTACTGGAGCTGGAGTTATGTGTTCACATTTTTCCTTTTATCATTCTGTTGGCAGAGACACAACAAATTATGATGGAGAAATAGAGGCTATACACATTGCTCTCCAACAATTATTAAATCTTCCCTTAAATAAATTTAACAAGGCAGTAATTCTTTCAGATTCTAAAGCTGCAATTCAGGGAATATGTTCAAATACTATAAAGAAGTCAACAAAAATTAGAGAATGCTACAAAATGTTAACACAACTCCAAAAGGTTAATAAAATTGTTCATCTCCAATGGATTCCAGCACACTGTGGAGTCATGGCGAATGAAACTGCAGACTCACTTGCAAAGAAAGGCACAACAATAAAACAAAAGTCTAAATTCAATTTCTCATATTCCTCAATAAAACGCTTGATCATTAAAAAATTTTCTCATTCATACCTACAAGAAATAGAAACAAATGCCAAAGATAAAAAAAATGGATTACACTACTTTCCAACCCAGATATAATCCCCCAGAGACCAAGGAAAATAGCGGTTGCAGCCTTCCGACTACTGACAAATCACAACTGCTTAGCAAGTCATCTCTACAGAATAGGTATCTCAGCTTCACCAATATGTGTCCTGTGTAACAATCTAGCAGAAATGAACGAAGACCACTTGAAGACCTGTGAAGCACTAAGATCAGAAGAAACTACAGTTCAAAAGTATTGGAAAGCACGAATGTTAATGGCTTCATTGCCAGATGCAAGGCACTAGAAAACAACAATAACATTAAAATGTTCCTGAAACTCCTGTACATCTGGATAAGCTAACATTTTTTATATCCCTCACCCCATGTGGTCATTATGGTCCTTTCAAATAGTGCTCTTCCTTTATCGTACACGCATGTTCCTATATAACAGCCTGTTTTTCTCAAAACTACATTTCTGTATATCTGACTATTAAACTATTATTTTAATTTTGATATAAAGAACAGTTTTTATTTAGCACAAATTAATACGGTTATCTGCAACAAATATTATAAATTTTCACAGTAAAAAAATGAATTGATTGTAAACTTCCAACATGAGGCCCCCCCCCCTTGGAAAAAAGTCTGCCGACACTCACGCACACACACACACAAATAAATGAATAAATATATAATAATTGTAATAATGATTGTGATTATGATGATTATTATCACAATGATTATTATCACCATCATCATTATTATTTTAATAATGATAATTATACTAAGAACAGGAATGGAGCTTCTCTCAGCTCCTTGTATTAGGTTAATTTGACCCTGTAGATCTAATAAATTATCATTAGATTAAACTACATATATAAAATAACAGCCTTCATTTGGATGTGTGCCCAGCCCAATAGGAATTCACTTGTCACCAAGAAGCACACTACTTTCCAGTGTACGCTAGCCCCTCAAATTCAAGCACATATATTTCTCTGCAAATTTGTCTTTATTTTTGGTAATTACATTAATTACATTGACTCAGGGTCTCCGTCTAGGGGATATGTGAATAGCGACCACAAGGTACCCAAGCTGAGCAGAACATTACTTCCACTTACTGGTGTTTTGCTCCTCACTGTAACTTTTCTATCTGACCTTACCTTGGTCATCTCTTGTTCTCTTCCAACTCCGATGCTATTAAGGTTTCCGAGGGCTAGGGAGTCTTTATTTTTTCCAACCTCTCCATTTCTATAATTTCTCTATAAAATCTTAACCCCTAACATGCTGACCTCCATGGCATGTAATACGTCCTCTGATTGGTAATCAGAGGATATGGTCGGTGAATTTATTTTGATAATTCTCCTGGTCAGGTCGGTGAGACCCGTAAACCAATGACAGACATTCTGGGGGTTGTGAGAGAGCGATGTGACCGCCAAAACATAAAAATATGGTGCTCTCTAAAAAGTCGTTACTATTACTGCTATTGCTCTCTTCAATATCAAAATATTGGAGAGCAAGAGGATTAATGACTTCATTGTCAGAAATCCAGCATTAGCTAACAACAACATTTCTGTATACTCCAAACGTAGGTCGAGCCTCAGGTTTGCTTCAGATTCAATGAAAATTTCTAAAAGTGTTCATAAATAGCAGCTAAACAATTCTATGGTTCAATATTGATGTTATCATTAACATGAATTCCAAAAACATTTTTGTATAAAAAATCAATAACTTTTAAGATTAAATTTTCTTTGTTATTAAAAAGTATGTACAGCATAATCAGCAAACATATTTGAATTTGAAATATCTCTTCAAACAACTGTTACCCATGTTTTAGAGTAGCAGTTCTGTCAATATAAATCAATTTTGAGAAGTCAGAATGCACATATCATATTTTGAAAATGTGCCTATTAAATTCATAAAATAATTTATATATTATAAATGAATTATCCAATTTTAATTAAATTTGGTGTACATCCTATTCTCATATAACTACAAACACAGTAGTGCTTTTGAATATTGATTTGAGTTTCTGGGTGTACAGTAAAACAACACACAAGCCTCTGAAATATAGATATCTGGTCAACTATGTACTAATGTTCTGGTCAACATTTACAGATAATGGTAAATACCAATTTCACTTTCTTCTCAACAAGATTTTCAGTAATAGCAGTACATACAGAGTGTTACAGAAATGGCAGACATTGGTGTGTTTTCCCTTTTTTTTTTTTTTTTTCATTTTTAATATATTTAACCTCCACTCTTGTTGCATATGACACCACAGTGGTGAAATAAAATGAAACAATAATTTGGTAGGGAAACATTCCAAGCTTAGATTTAGGCTACCTATCTTCCTGGCATTTGCCATCTATAAAGATTGAAGATATTCTGGAAAAACTGTCAGGGAGAACAATCCTGGCAGCATTTTAACGTAGGCCCTAGGCCTTCTGTTCAAGAGTCTGTGCCTTAATGACCTCTGTTACCCATGTCAGTTGCCAGACATCAGTGATACACGTGAAACACTAGTCACTTTCTTGAACTTTATTATAGTTTTTAATTAATTAGCCTTCTATTAAAGTATAATAGAACTTTACTATTGCATTGCTACAAATGCCAAGTCCAGTTACTTTTTATGTCACTTTGTTTCCCTTAAAACTGAATCACAATTCACAGAACAGCTGTGATCTTGCAACTGACAGCTGTTCTATCACATTGTAACCTTGACACAAACACTGCTCAACTGTACATTACTCGCTCTGACAACTCTGCTAACTCCTGACTTAAAACTTGACTGAACTAAAAACTGCTTGTACCAGCTCGCTTATATAGTCAAGAATTAGGTACCAGCAATTTTTCTGGAAATCAACATTTTGCAAAACTTCCCCTAACAAGCCCTGCATGAAGCTTCTAGAACTGTGTGGAAACTGCCTTTTCTTAGCCACCATGTCATGTATTGCATAGCAATGTAGTGGTGTGAGGTAGCTGACCTTGAGCCTCCTTTGATGTGCAGCTGCCAACACAATACTTTCAGTTTGACAACCTTTAAACTGGAGTGTAAAGCAAACGTGTACATTTACATGATAAATAATGACATTGGTGAAGTTTTACCTGAAGTGTCAAAGCTCGTTCAACTTATAGTAACCGTATCAGTTACTAGTTTCTCTATTGGAAGTAGCTTTCATTCTTCAATACATTAAAGAATTATTGTAGAAATGCTATGACTCAGTACTGTATTAGCAGATTACTTAAATTTCAACTGAAAATCATTTTTGGTGAACTTAAAAATTGAACCAAGTTTAATGAGATATAATTGACAGTTATGCTGCCAAACAATAAAGGAGTACAGAACTGAACTTCAATTAAAATCAACATGATTTTGAACAGGTGAGTTGAAATTAATTGATACTGTATTGCTCCAAAGCTGGAAATGAATTCCAGACACAATTAGACATAAATGCAGATATTTGCAAATACATTACACATCAAAAGGATGACTTTCACATTCAGAGTTGTAGAACTAAAATGTTCAAGTCCGGTGCAGTCAATAAAGGTATAAAATTATACAACAGACTCCCAGAAAATATTAATTAAATGAAGAGCCCAGTACATTTTAAAAAGGCAGTACTGCAACATTCATTTTATTCAGTGAACAGGTTTCTGAGTATATTATAAATTCAATTGTTAACTAGAGTTTCAAGTGATTGTAAATATCCATAAATGTAACCCTTATACTATGGGATATCTGATATCAGTGTATGATCAAAAGAACAAGATTAATTGATTGAAGCGGCAGTGTTGAAATCAGGGTGCACGGTGGATATACAGAGTGTCCCAAAATTAGACCGACAAACTTTGGGAGCTGATAGATAACATTATTTTAAACACTTTTTGTTAAGGAAAGTTTTTTGCTGCGGTGCTTCGATTAAGCGCTAGATGAGTTAATGTCAGATTACTGCCTTCCACCCAGTTCAAGTATTTATGGCAAAATCAACAATGCAAATTAGTATTGCATTTATCTTAGTAAGGCACACAATATTAAGCCAAGAAATAAACATAGAACACAAACAAAACGCAAACATCTCATTATTTACAGTTAATCACTGGTTTACTACTCAAAATTAGACCAACAAACTTTAAACTAGAGAAATGGCAGGTGTCTTTGTGAGAGTACAGTAGAATAGGTCATGCCAATGCACTCTTTGTGTTAATTGCAATGGACGTGCATTCCAACATTTACTTTGAATAGTAAAGCTAAGAAACTACAGTTCAAAAGTATTGGAAAGCACGAATGCTAATGGCTTCATTGCCAGATGCAAGGCACTAGAAAACAACAAACAACATAGATCTTAGAATGCTGATACCTCACAGTTTAAGATATTGAAATGACTGAATTGAGGTCAAGGGGCAGATCACCTTTAAGACCACATGTGGATGTCTCTGTGATTGTGAGATCTGTGTCAAATCCATATTTTATAATTTGTGCATATGAAACCACTTCACCAATAGCCAGGTAAGTAATATAGTTGAAGCCAAGCAGACTGGGCTGTAGGGCTCTAGACCATGAGGGCCTATGGCATGAACAGGAGCGTTACACAGAGTTTTCTCTGTCATCTTAATCCTCCCCCCTCCCCCCTCTTTCTGAGAACTCCACACCCCCAGGTGAGTTCTGTATCCCTGAGTCACCCTATCTAGCATGCAGTGCTTCCCAGGTTATTACAATATACATACCTATAGCTTTAAATTTATATTGTCATTTTTACTTTCTCTACTGGTAAGTAGAATGAAGTATTGTATTCCACCCAAAAATTTGATGTCAAGATTTCAATGAAAATATGTTTTGAGACCCCCTGAATCTAAAAAAACATTTTTAGAAAAAGGTCTGTGTATGTCTGTGTGTGTGTGTGTGTGTGTGTATGTGTGTGTGTCTGTATGTCTGTCTGTCTGTCAGTCTGTGGACAGCATAACTCAAAAATGAAAAGTCGGTTAAAAACCAAAGCTGGTATTTAAGTTTAATGTCTTTCAAGGATGCGACACAAAGATTTTGAAGCAAATAGCCCCACCCTAAGCTACTCTTTACATGGAAAATTTTCATTTTCTTGAAAACGGCTCTAACAATTTTGATTAAAATGCCATACGTTTAAGATATTTGTATGACAAATGAAATGCATATTTTGAATTTTCTGACTATAGCCTATGTAGTCCTGTTTACTCTGAATGACTTTTGAATAACTCGTAAACTGTAAGAGATAGGCAAAATCTTACTCTACAAAAAATGTATATCTCGCTAAAACACACAATTTATGTCCAAATAAATTTTGTTGTAGAGTGAACCATTTCAGAGATATTCCTTGTTATTTGTGTCAGTTTCAGAAAACTTAAAAAACTTTTGTGAAATGGAACATCATTGTTCATTTCTTTATATGTTAAGTGTGCAAAGAGAACAGGATCTCAAAGGTTTTAAAGATTTGACTATTGCTCAAAGCCTACTGTATTCTAATATTCCCCTTGCGCCTACAAGGAAATAAGCGATATGATAATTTGTAAAAATATTTATCTCAACTAACACGAAGAAGATAACGGAATACGAGTTTGTAATAATGGTTAGTATAAGAGTAGAGAAAGTCATGTGATTGCAACACATCAGATGTTTTATTATTTATTGCTGCATTTTATAGTAAATCAAGGTGGTAGTTTATTGATTATTGCAGTTCTTTTATTAGTTAATTCTGTAGTTCACCATTGGTACTTACAGCACTATATCCAACTTCAAGGTCCATTTAAAGGCAAGCATTAGATACAAATCTGAGCATGAAATATGATATTAATAGTACTGGTGAATTTTCACATTAGCAGAATGGCCATTCTCAATGCTAAAATGTATTTAGATTAACTCTTGCAACCTGTGTCACTAATTGTTGGTTTCCTTGGCATATAAATATATTCAGTGACATACTTTCATCTCTTTTAACCCTTCATTAGTTGCTGTTCTTCTGCTCAATCAGGTTCATTTCTGAAATTAATCTTAATGTATATATTTCCTCAATCTCAGGAAGTGTAGTACTATGTGTTTTGCTGCTATCTAAATGATATTGTAGACATCTATACATATCCATATCATGGAAGAGGCTAGCATTCAACACCTGTAAAACATTCTTGCTATAGAATTTCAAAGAATTTGATCTGTTATCTTTTTCTCAGTAACCTTGTATATAAAAAATTAAGTATGTTATTCTGGAAAGAACTAACATTTGCTAATAAGGCATATACCATTATTTTGTTGCTTACATTCCTCAATTTCTGCTGCATTAATAAATTATTTTTTTCTTTTCTCCAGAGGCCCTGACATCCAATGAAATCCTAGCTGAGGATAAAGAATCCTGTAATTGCTATCTTAACTGTGAGGAAATAAATTATACCTATGGCATATATTCCAATACTACATGGTATGTAATTTTTTAAATACAGAAGATGGACATTCATATCTTATGGCATTCAAGCATACAGTTATATCCTTTTGAAGATGTTCATGTATCATAGCGATTTCCATGAATGGGATGCCTAAAAGAAACATAAGAATTGCACTTTTGTCAGAAGTTTTATAAAGATAACATGTGAGTCAATTTACTGACATTACATCACTTACATTTATGTAAAATGGGACATGTTTCAAGAACTATTGCTCCCATGATCTATCTGATGCTGATGGGAGTAACCTCTCAAAACTTGTCCTGTTTTATATAAATTTAAGTGCTGTAGTTTAGCAAACCAATTCAAAGTCGGCGCCAACCAAGAAAGGGATTGACAGCTCGCAGTGAGGGAGAAGCGATGTTGCCACTTATGGCTACCATGTGGAGTGTGCGGTATGATCATGTGCACGAAGAATATTGGATTGTGCCTGGAATGCTGAGAGCATATTACTTATATTCGTATGCAAAGACAACAGTAAAATATTGTATCTACATTCAAAGGATAGAATATGCAACTGTATATCAACCTAAATATTTGTGTTAACAAAAGGAACATACCTGTGAAATATTGATGCTTATTCTGATGGGAAAATGGCACTGATATCCCTATTGCTCTTCTTCTTACCGATTCCTACAGCATGCAAAGTCCTATCAATTACCTTAGAGACTGGAATAAGAGGTTCCTCGATCAATTTCTCCTCTTCAAAATATTTTCCTACAGAGCATATTATTTCCTGTGCTTGCCCTTTAATAGGTATATCTTTACTAAACACAGTTTTATTCAGTTCACAAGTATATTAAATTTTTCTTTTGGCAGCACTATCTTTGTCACTATTTTTCGGCATTGTTAAATACACATTAAAAGCGCTGGCACAATTGCAAAAGCTCACAACACACACACAGATACACAGACTCAGACACATGTAAACAAAGCCAAATAACTAATCAACTTCTCAACACACAGGCACTCTCTTAACTGATGCAAGCATTGCATTGCAAACTCGGGTTGTAGCACTATTTGTTTATATGTAGCGACAGCAGAACATAACCAAAGCAGTTTATGTTACTGCTGGGTTCCTCCTGAAGTCATAAGCCATAAGCTAATCATGTGTTACGTGCATGTTATATATCGGCAACAGGGTCCTTGTGTGTACCGCTTCTATGGAAACAGCATTATGATGCCTTAGCTCATTGGTCCTTCATTTCATTGCTATGACAACCATTAAGATGCATCCATCCCCTCCCAATCATTTATGCTTTTCTGCCACATGCTTAACATCTGTCAATCCCCTTCTTAATTGGCACCGAGTATACATACGTTATCTTTAAACATAAGAATATTACCATTCCCACTGCTAGGTGGCTACAAAACAAACAAGTCAAACCACTGAGCATGCAAACAATTGACTTGTAAAACATGTTTAGAATTGGAATATAATACATAATTACAAAAGATATGGGGTTTTAGTACATAATATTTGTTAATATTTGTTGTATAGTTAGTGCATTTGATTTTGAACACTGACCTTTACCCAGAATACAGTTAGTAAGCCAGAATCTTCTATCTCTCCTTCTATGTCTTGTATTAAGTGAATTTGTCTCTCATATTACATAATGAATATGCTGTGTGAATTGTCTGCACCCCCTCCCCTCGACTTCCCTGACTAGATAGTCCAGTGATACTTGAGGGTGTGACATTACATTGAGATAAGTGATAACACTGCTACTGAAAGCAGGTAAGTGACATGCATCAAAGCTTTCATTTAAATACAGAGTGTACCTAAATGATTTGAGCAGTTTCATGATTTTTTTTAGTCATATTATTAAATATACGGTGATGGTACTTGATGTCGTAAGTTAGCTATCTTTCCAAGTTTCATTTGCAGCAGTCATGATGCTTCTTCCTTCCACTGCAAGAGTACAATTGTGGCTTATGCTTCCTCATATGGCCATGAGCTCCAACAGCTGTAAGATGGTGACCAACAGTGAAAAAGTGTTTGCTCTCTTTAGTTTCATACAAGTAAATCCGTGACAACCGTGCAACAGAATTTCAGAACAAAGTACTAATACTGTCATCTACCAACAGGATAGTGCTCCTTCTCATTACCACCATGATGTTCATGACTTCCTGAACACCAGACTTGAAGATCGATGTATAGGTCGTACCGGGAATGAAGATAACATACTCATGTCGTGGCCTCCACGCTCTCCCGACCTCACTCCTTGCGACTTTTTCGTATGGGGTTATGTGAGGGATGCAGTTCACATGCCACCATTACCTGCTGATCTACAAGAACTACAGGTCTGCATCATCAATGCATTCAGTGAAATTAATAGGGACATGCTACATCTAGTGTGGGCCGAACTTGATTATCGAGTTGATATTTGTAAAGTCACTGATAGAGCACATATCGAGCAACTGTAAGCTATTAAAAGAAACTTTATGAGTTGCTATATCTGAGTACACAGTGTTTGTAGTGTTCAGTCAAATAATATTGCTATAATAAATTTTTGAAACCACTCAGATCATTTTTGCTCACCTGTATTTCAGTGTTCAAAAACAATTGCAAGAGCTGTACTATACTTTATACTTGTCTTTTTAATATTTACATGATAAATCAATCATAAATTACACACTATTTTGATGTAAAATTTTGTTCATTTGAATCTCAATAAAGAACAATCTAAAAGACACTGGGGTAATTCAGTGGTTCATAGCTGTTGTACTGAGAGTACACAGTTTCATTTCCGGGTCTAGGGTGACACTTAAGTTAGCCCCATTCAAGTCTTCACCTCCGGCTGGTTCATATGAAGTATCCTCAGTGGAGGCCTTCTCATTCCATTAGCATCCTCATTATCCCCCTACCATTGGAGGTATCTGGGTGCCTCCAGTCAATAAATGGTTCCAGCCATTGCTTGGCAGGACAAGATTTCCCCAAAGGTCATTGTCCATTGGCAAGCACTGAAATAACAACCCCCAATGATTATGCTACACCTCTGCATACCAGTGGCAAAACTAGTCTTAACTTACTGGAGAGTCTGAGGCTTACCTTAGTTTTTTTTTAATTAACTCCAGATTTCAATGAATCAGTTATCATGACTTATTGATTCATTATGCTGCTTCTGATAAGGCACGATCGATTCTACACTTTCTAAAAATATGAAAACACTTGCTGTTCAATATATTCTTTTGGGAACTTGATGTTCATGTGCCCTTCTATGAAAAAAATTATGCAACTTATGTCATCTCATCCCATTCACTTTCTCCTCCAAATAATGCGTAAGCATAATAATATAATTGAAGTTTGTTATACTTGCTGTGAGCCATAGATACTCCCAATAGCATTCGGACTGGGAAGTTCTTATTTGTCTTCCATCCCTCGGTGCAATATTCAGATGTGGTGTCTCTCTCCTATTCTTTAGAGCATATTTTTCTTCAAAGAGACAATAATGGTGTTCTAATAAAATGGATACACAAATCATTAATCTCATTGATTGTGAAGTGTGAGAGAAAGGCATAGAGCGTCAGAAAAACTGCAAATACTTCAAATTTGCAGCACACTAGGATATGAAAACTAACATGCCTTATAATCCACAGTTCCATGCTGCAGGAAGCCAGAGTCTAGACTCTGAGAATGCCTACAAGCATTAGAATAACATGGCTGGAGTGGGGCAGTTGCTTTGTAATGGCTAGTAAGCCCCTCCTTTGTGACAGCAAGTGTGAGTCTGATGTTATCCAGACTCCTAATGTTTTACACTGTTATAAGTTGGTTTAGGAGTATACAAGCAATTTATTAATGGCTTTAGACACTGTCTTCTTGCTTTTCACATCTGACATATACCACACAATTTATCTGTATTTAGTCTGGGTAACCTCAAACTCTAGACACCCCTTCAGCTTTACCACTGCTGAATACATTATTATATGAATATGCAATCAAACAAATATAATTAAACTTAAACTAGTATTATAAATGTGTGCATTGGAGGGCAGTTCAATAAGTACCTGTGTTAGGAAAAGATGCCAGTTTTTTTACTTTCTCTACTACGCATAGTAAGTAGAGGAAGTACTATATTCCACCCAAAAATTCCATGTCAAGATTTCACTGGAAATATATGTTTTGAGGACCCCTGAATCTAAAAAAAGCATTTTTAGAAAAAGGTCCATGTGTGTGTATGTCTGTCAGTCTGTGTTTGTCATTCTGCAGACAGCATAACTCAAAAACGAAAAGTCAGTTAAAAACCAAAGTTGGTATTTAAGTTTAATGTCTTTCAAGGATGTGAAACGAAGATTTTGAAGAAAATTGCTTTACCCTAAACTTTCCTTTACATGGAAACTTTTTCAAAAATTTGTATTATCTTGACAATGGCTCTAACGATTTTGATTAAAATGCCATATGTTTGAGATATTTTGATGAAAAATAAAATGTATATTTTGAATTTTCTGGCTATAGCCTATGTAGTCCTGTTTGCTCTGAATTACTTTTGAATAACTTGTAAACTGTAAGAAATAGACAAAATCTTACTACACAAAAAATGTAGATCTTGCTAAAACACACAATTTAAGTCCAAATAAATTTATTGTAGAGTGAACCATTTTGGAGATATTACTTTTTATTTGTATAAGTTATGGAGAACTTATACTTCTGTCAAATGGAACATCACTATTCATTTTTTTATATGTTAGGCGTAAAAAGAGAACAGAATTTGAAAGCTTTAAAAGATTTTACTGTTGCTCAAAGCCTACTGTATCCCCATATTCCTGTTTCACGTGCAAGAAAACAAGCAATAAGATAATTTGTGCAAATGTTTATCTCAACTAACACGAAGAAGATAATGGAATAAGAGTTTGTAAGAATGGTTAGCACAAGAGTAGAGAAAGCTATGTGAGTGCAACACATCAGATTTTTTCAAACACAAATTATTTTTTCTTAACATAGTCCCCTTTTAGGGATATACACTTCTCCCAACATTTTTGCCATTTTTAACCCCTCCAAAAAATAGGAAGTGTCAAGCTCTGCAAAATATGCCTCAGGCTTGATAATAGCCTCATTTGATTGAAATTGTGTTTCCATGAACCATTTCTCCAGTTTGGGAACAAGAAGAAATTGCAGGGGGCTAGGTCAGGTAAAATGGAGCTGCTGCAGCAGTTATTAATAATGCAATTCATGCAGTTTGCTAGCAACCACACTGGATGTGTTAGTGGGTTGTCATGGTGAAACAGCACTATCTTCTTCACCAGATGGGTCCGTGTCTCCAACTTCTTATCAAATCAGGCCAATAAATCTCCATAGTATTGTCCAGCAATCCTTTTTTCTTTTTTTAAGAAGTCAATGAGAATGACACCCTTCACATCCCAAACAATTGTTGCCATATCTTTCCCAGCCAATGGGACAAATGCCTTCTTGGGAGCAGATTCACCAGAAGTAATCTGTTGTTCTGGTTGTTGCTTGGTTTTCAGAGCATAATGATAAATCCAATCCAGGTCTCACCAATGGTGACAATCAATGCAAAAAGTCCACATTTTCCTTAAATAACTCTAAACACACCTTTAAAGTTGAAAATCACACTGGCATATTGTCCAATATGAGCAAATGCGGCACCTGACAACCTTTTCATCTCAAACTTATAATATGAAATATGAATGTCATTCCTGTCGACACATCTATGACCTCTGCCACTTCACAAACTTTTTTTTGACGATTGTGAGAATCATATCATGGATTTTTTTAATCACTTCCTCAATAACCACATATGCCAGCACCCTGGGTGCTCCTTATCAAAAATGGATATATGACTACATTTAAAGTCATTGAACCAATATGTAACTATTGTCACAGATGGTAAAAGATCCCTATAAGCAGCATCCTCCTTTGCTTTTGTTTCCTCGTAAGTTTTCTCATCCAAAAGTAAAAAGTGAATCACTGAATGATATGCACTTTTACCAGTTTAATGAAAACACAAAATGATTAACTGAAATGCCTGTCAAATCCAACTAACCTAAGAATCAGTACTAAATAGATTTTGGCAACATGTACAAATGACAGTACACGATGGTAATACCAACTTGCCTTAGCAATATCATCTATTTTGAAACATTGGTACTTATTGAACTGCCCTTGTATCATTTCTAACTTGTAGATGATGAAGTAGGTTGTGTATATGAACCACATATTGTTTATACAAAAACCTTTATAATTTTATACTCTCCACTTTCTACAAAAAATAAGTGTGATGTGTAAGTAAGAAATTATTTTTATTGCAGGCGAGAAGAGTTTGGTGCAACACAGGTTGAATGGGGCATAATAGAGTACCCTACCTTACGATTAAAAGTTGATATATTAGTTTCTTTTACGGATGTCCTAGGTAAGATCAAGCTCCTTAACAACAGTAAAAACTTGATTACCCATCATTCAGCTAACTGTCCAGCTCATTAACCATCACCATTGTTTTGTTTGGCAAAGTTTGTTTTTAATTTATATTACATTTCAGAATACTTGAGTTATTCACATAACAAAGATCTAGTGTGTCCGGGATATGTACGAGTATTTGTAAGTATAGCACATCTCACCCTTAGAAGACAGTACACGTTAAATGGAGCGCAGTGTTGCAACATGTTCTAGTTGCGAATCTTTCTCCGCGCGTGACCCTGAGGTGGCCGGAGTCCTGTATTTAGTCCTTCAATTACTGCTTGATAGGACGGACACTTTTAACTTTGGTATCCCTCCACGCCTTTATCACTGTATGACCTAAATTTATATATGACTCATCTGTATAAACAATTGATTTCCCCTGGGCCCTAAACCTTTTTATGTCTTAGATATATATGTTGTCATCAGATGATATCATCTCTTTCTATTAATAGGCACTTGTTACCCCTTCTTTCATATTCAAACCCTTAATCATGTAAGAACCGACTAAGAGTGGCCCTTGAGAAATTTAGTAGGGTCTCATCACTGTTGACCCCACTTTGCGCTATTCCATCATATTGCATTAACCTAACATTTTTTTGTTTTCCTGCCCTTTTTGCTTTCTTTTTCGATAGCGTGCTTAGAGGTCCTTTCATTACTTCCTTTTTAATCCTCTACACTACTACTTCTGAACACCTGATAGCCTTAGATGTTTCTTTCACTGCCTTACTTACACTCATTTTACTTGAAAACTAATCTAATACATTCATAATTGCTTGGCGTTCCTTACTTCTTAATTTAAAAATGTACCATCTCTTCCTAGCTTCCCCCTCCATAACTACAAATATTTACAGAAAATGTTAAATAAATAGCGCAATAACAGCTCACAGATTCCACACAATTACACACACGACTTCTTTCGAACTAATGTTAGTGCTGCCCCTGTTGTTGTTGTAGTGTTTAACGCCCGCTTTTACTACTACGGCACCACAGGCGGTGACACTGATGATACATGAAGATGGAGCACCGGTGGAATGAGATGGCGGGGGAAACCGGAGTACCCGGAGAAAACCCGCCCTGACGCCGCTTCGTCCACCACGAATACCACATGCGGGTCCCTGGGATCGAACCCGGGCCGCCTAGGTGGTAGGCGAGCGCGCTAACCGCTCGGCCACGGCGCCGCCGTTAGTGCTGCCCCTTATACTATCTTCTGTGTCAGACTTAGCATGAGAATACGCTGAATAAATGAATACCTTTTGTTTGCCTTACTCAACAAAAGAAAGGGGTTACAGCCTTTTGGTTTATTTTAAAAACTTTCTCCAACCCTCCTCAACATTTGTTCTCACTTGGTCCCTGATGTAAACTCAATAACAAAAAAGTTTCACACTGTGTAACTTTTGCTGTACACAGATATAAAATTTTCTGAAACCATTTAATTTAAAAAATTCTAACACTTAACTGAGTAAACATAGAGAATTCAAAGTAGGCAGGTAGTAGCACTATAGTTTACTCTAGCTAAGAAAAAAATATAGACGTATTCTAACAGTTAGTTTTTGTTACTTAGTGCGTGATGAGCATAGAAACAGTAAGTGTCTAACGAAAAAAAGTTTTCTGAAGAAATATGGGCCTATAGAAATGTATAATGGCTCTAAAAAGGATATAACCTGATAGAGAAAAAAATTCTGCATAGGATAATGTGTTCAAGCCTGAAATTTATAACAACTCAATATTTACACCATGCTGTTAGGAACCTGGCAACAGCGCAAGTGTAGAAAAGGACGAGGCTAATGGCAACTTGTATGTGCTAGATAGAGACAGATATATCCCATTTAACTCCATACTATCATCTAAGGGTGAGACAAGGTGTTGTTTGAGGCAACAGTGTCATGACTGAAAACTGAATGAACGCCTATGCATCCTAATCTGTTTACTGTTAGAAAAAAGTAGTGTATTCCTCCACGCTCCACACTGAGCTCCACCTCTAGTACGCTATTGGTTAACATAATATCTGCATGTGTGCATGTAAACAACAATATTAATGTTGCCATTGTCCAATTTACTTTGT
Organism: Tenodera sinensis; assembly: GCA_030765045.1. Taxonomy (NCBI): domain Eukaryota; kingdom Metazoa; phylum Arthropoda; class Insecta; order Mantodea; family Mantidae; genus Tenodera; species Tenodera sinensis. Next base: position 168,518,730 of record CM060967.1, on the reverse strand, counting down.
TCAGATAACCTGAATTTAACTGCTCTCTTTGTTTTACACAAACCATTGCATTATTGAACATATGAGAGACATTGTTATGCAGTAATCACATGTATCACATTGTAAGAATTCTTAGATCTCAGCGAAGATAGCACTTCAGGTTTTTTCCATGCATTGTTTGGAATGCGCTCTGCTCTTATTGGATGGTCAGAGGCATTGTCATTATCAGATCTTTATGGCCATGGTAGAATACTTCACTGAAAACTTATTGGATATTCAATATAATAACCTTTTCACCACTCCTTAAAGACTTTCTCACAGATGTTAAACAAAACCACTCCTACCGATCTTGTTTCCATTTTGCACGCCAAGATGGTTCTGAGGCAACAGGCAAACTCTACGGCTGACGACTGATATTCAAAACTTGAGAACTGAATGTTCTGCAATTGGCGATAAGGTGTATAGTATATTATTCCAGTACATTGCATTACAACATGATATTCTGTATTATAACAATTTAAGTGGTTCATTTAACATAAGTAAAGCAAGAAGCTAACTAGGCCTTGGAACTATATTGTGGAAGAATATGGGAGTATTAAAATGTACCAGCCAATGAGTTTCATTTTGACCATGCACTTCTGCTTATGCCTACTTTATCTTTACAGTAAACTGATTATAGTCAAGAGGTTGTTCAGCTGTGTATTAGTTTGTTATTTTAGTTTCAAATCACAAAGTGGTGATCAATCAGACAACAGCATTGATCATAATGTACTGTTATCAGATATTTACCTGCAAATTTGACAAAAAATGCATTGGAGTGAGTAAGCACACCTGCTTATATTGGTTTAATGGAACAACAGTCTGTTAGGTACCCCTTGTTACACAGCCCTGTCCTGCACACAATGATCATTTTTATTGTCATTCTAAATGTACAAAAAATGTAACATAGAATTCAGATATTTAGTGAGATTTTGTGTAAATGCTTAAGAGATCTATTTTTATATCCACTAAGATGAATTTTGGCATTGCTGAATCATGAGGACATCATTCCTTTAATTGAGTTCACAGCTTTTAGCTATGAAGCAATAATGTTTTATTAAATATTGCAGATGAATTTCATTGTGTTCTAGTTCAAGTGATCATTAGGGACTTTTATTCTTGAAAACAGTTACTGTAATCAGATATTTAATTTAATATATAATTAAAAATGGAGTGACTTGAAACTTAAACAGAAATGGCATTCTTCATCAAAGAGTAAAAAAATTAAATAATGTACAGTATTAAAGCTACTGCACTATATACTATTATTTTATTTTCAGTGTCATTTGGTGGATCTGCTGGTTTGTTTCTCGGTTGCAGTGTTTTAAGCTTGGTTGAGATTATATACTACTTCACTCTGCGCTTCTTCTTTTATCTACAGCGAAAACAGTGTTAAAAGAATAACCTTTTTTATCCAAATAAAACTAAACAAAAAGTTTTTACATATAATGGTATAATTATTGAAGTTAAATTGTCAACATCAGAGTGATAACAACAAAGAGATATATTACATATTTTTTGTGGTGGAAAAACCTACACCACAAGACAGAGATAGATGTGTTGGCATTCTACCCCATGAGCATTGTATCCAAAAAAGTAATAATAATTTATGCACTTAAGAGGTGATATAAGGGGTAAAATAATCTGTTTTGTGAAAGTAGAAAAATGCATTGAAAATAAAATGTTACATGTCTTGAGAGGTAGAATCAGAACTGAAAAACAGTGCCATAGCTGGGATTTGAACCGCAGACCCTCCACTTACCAGCTGGGTGCTCTAACAATTAAGTTATTGTGACAACCTGCCAGAGTGACATTGAATTCTCCAACTGACTAGTATTTCTCCCGGTAAACCACAAAGGCAGTCTCACATCAGAGACAATTACCCCAATGGCAACTTACTATGATAAGTACTTCATGCCCTGGGATTAAATAACCTATAGATGGTAATTACTATTTATTTATGCCAACAAATTTACTGTTGGTGTTTTTAAACACACAAGTCATGTGTAGGCAATGTTTGAGAGGTAGCACTGGAACTGAAAATTTCAATGCCACAGCTGGGAACTGAACCACAGACCCTCTGCTTACCAGACAGGTGTTCTAACCATTTAAAAACACCAACAGTAAACTTGTTGGAATAAAATAAATAAATAAATAAATGAATGAATGAATGAATAATAATTACCATCTATTGGTTATTTAATCCCAGGACATAAAGAACTTACGATAATAAGTCACCATTAGAATAATTGTCTTTGATGTGAACCTACTCTTGTGGTTTACCGGGAGAAATACAAGTTGGAGAATTCAATGTCACTCTGGCAGGTTGTCACAGTAGTTTAATGGTTAGAACACCTGCCTGGTAAGCTGAGGGTCTGTCAAACATTGCCCACACACGGCTTGTGGGTTTAAAAACACCAACAGTAAGTTTGTTGCCATAAATAATAATGTTACATGTCTTATCAATTTGTTCCTTGTAGCACAGATGGAATGGAAATAATTACCCATGGATATTAACACTAACTTTAGAAGTAACAAGAAATGTAAGGCAAGCAATAAGTTTATGTACCTATAAGTTAACTTTGGGCATTGCTTCTCTGTGATAATATTACCTGATCTGAGAAATATTTAAGTCATATATCATATTTATACATACAAGAGAGAACAATAGCTCAATCATGAAGTTAATGTTATCTACCAAACCATAGCGTATGAGACAGAATGTTAATAAACTGAGATGAATTTTATCACATAATTTCATTACCTGAATTTTTTATGTCTAAAACATGTTTATTTTCATCATTAAAGTTTTCAGGAAAGGCAAAAAAACACTTTACTTTTAATAACCATTTAACAAATTAAGATATTATGAGATACTGGCACTTAAATAAGGTAGGTAATACCGCATGTTTACTACAAAACTTGCCCGGGAGCTGCACGACCCATCTCCCGGCATGTACTGTGTAACTGGGCACACAGGCACACAGCTCGTCCCCCAGTCACACATGCATGGATGTCAAATCAACTTCAAATCACATTAAAAATTATCAGAATAAACACAAAACATACCTTATCACAGGAGATGTTGGAAATGCCATCCATGTGCCAAAATAATCTATGGCATCTTCTAAGGAAATTTTCATTCACACACATTAGCCCAGCTTTTGTTACAGCATTAATCTCTCTCCTGATATTTTGTTTTAATTTCATGTTGTGCAAGGAGCCTAAGAGATTTTTGAGATGATGTTCTAACCTTTCTCTGATTTTGTCTAATTTCTGTTCCATAAGCACACACATTTTTACCTTTCTTGTCCTATCACGAATGGATTCCGTCTCCCTGAATTCATTTATAAGCAAGTGAATGGTGTCTCTACTTGGAACACATATGCCAGAAAATTTAGTTTCAAATTGCCTTACAACTTCCCTACAAGATGATGTAAGCACATATGTATCGTACATAAATATTCTTTATTGTACTGTATACTGCAATTGATTCATTTTGAAAACACTTCAAGCAAAACTAAACACTTCTAAAGACTCCTAATGTAATGTTATTCAGTGTGAACAGGACTAGAACAGCACAGAATACCTACCTAAAATAAGTAAGATTGACACATGTGTGACGATTAGCACGCGTGCGCAGGAAGATGTAATGAAAGTCACACTGGTCGTGCACCTGCTGCCCAAGTTTTGTAGTAAACGCCCTGTTAGATTAGATTAGATTAGATTGCGTTCTGTAGGTTCAATGATGGCCAGTCAGACCTTGAACATAGAACATGCCAAAAGCATTTACAATTAAATGCATAAAAAACATGCAAAACATGTATAGGTTTCAAGTTTTGCTGTTGAAGTATGAGATGAACATAATACTTAACGTGCAAATGATCTCTTGTTTTCTCATTTGTGCATTTCACTAAAGAGTATTACCTACCAGAAAAAAACCAGCACAAACACCAAAGCAATTGAAACCACATGGTCCTTGTAAAATGGAGTAGGCAACTCAGTGCTTCATTTGGAAGCCATGCCTAGCTGTGAGATCGCTGATTGGTGCTAGCAGAAAGTTTTAACACCTGCCGCATTACTTGCTTCTAGTATTGCCAAAAGTAACAGCTATCGCCCATAACAGATGTAAAGGTAATATTTGAACAGAGTAGTGGTGTAACAAAGATGTTGTATGAAAATAAAACTGAAACCGTATTTCAATGTTTTAAACATAATACATCTTATATACCCGATGCTGTTAGGGTACCCGAGGGCTACGGAGTCTTTATTTTTCCAACCTTTACATTTCTCTATAGACTCAGGGGTCTCCGTCTAGGACATATGTGAATAGCGACCACAAGGTACCCAAGCTGAGCAGAACATTACTTCCACTTACTGGTGTTTTGCTCCTCACTGTAACTTTTCTATCTGACCTTACCTTGGTCATCTCTTGTTCTCTTCCGACCCCGATGCTATTAGGGTTCCCGAGGACTAAGGGAGTCTTTATTTTTTCAACCTCTCCATTTCTCTAATTTCTCTATAAAACATTAACCCCAAACATGCCATGGCATGTAATACGTCCTCTGATTGGTAATCAGAGGATATGGTCGGTGAACTTATTTTGATAACTCTCCCGGTCAGGTCGGTGAGACCTGTAAACCAACGACAGGTGTGGTCCTCCAGACATTCTGGGGGTTGTGAGAGAGCGATGTGACCGCCAAAACATAAAAATATGGTGCTCTCTAAAAAGCGGTTACTATTACTGCTATTGCTCTCTTCAATATCATCAGTGAAAAATATTGGAGAGCAAGAGGATTAATGACTTCATTGTCAGAAATCCAACATTAGCTAACAACAGATTTTCATTTTTTATCCCATAGAACTGTAGTTTTCCTATCAAAATTTCATGGTTTACACAATCAAATGCTTTTGCTAGATCACAAAAAATGCCACCCACATGCATACTATCATTTAACGCTGTCAGCACTTCATGAGAGAGTTTGTAGATTGCATTATTGGTTGATATTCGTTTTCTAAATCCAAACTGCTCACGGACAAACAGATTATTATGTATGTAGAACTATATTAATTCTTATGTATTCTGTTTAAATAAAATACTTAAAATGCCACTCACCTCACTACCACTACAAACCATTCACTATACAACATTTATTATACAACTTTCACTTTAAAGCAATAAATGAAAAGATAACAGCTTGAATAATTGTATGAACAAAACTGAAATCAAATTGAATAAAATGTAAACAAAGAAAAAATAAAACATTAGACAACCTTGATACTAGAGACATTTTTTTACAATATCAAGTATACCAGCATCAACTCATATCTTATATATTTAAACAAGCAATTCTTGTATATATATACTCTGTGCATCTTGGAAACGGCTCTGACAATTTCGGTCAAATTTTGTATTCAGGTAAGGTTTTGCTTTTTAAGTTTAGCTATATAGGTGTAATTCCTGAAAAAATGTAATTTTACATAAAAAATAACATTTTTTATTCCCACTTCTACAGAGCAATTTAACCTTATTTTGGCTTTTTCTTCTCTTTTAATGGACCAATTTCAACAAACAAAGTAGTGTTTTAAAGTCCTCTTCCAGGGTTATCAGAATACAGTAAGAAAGTTGACCTAGCTATATTAGTTTATGTGTAACAGCTCACCCCATCTATCCCTTTCTCTTTGCATGCTTAACATATAAAAAATTGAACAATGACGTTCCATTTCATGAAAGCTTTAAGTTTTCTGAAACTGACACAAATAACAAGCAGTATCTTCGAAATGCTTCGCTCTACAAAAAAATTTATTTCGACATAAATTGTGTATTTTAGCGAGATCTACATTTTTTGTACAGTAAGATTTGTCTATCTCTTACAGTTTACGAGTTTTCAAAAGTCATCCAGAGTAAATAGGACTACATAGACTATAGCCAAAAAATTCAAGATATACATTTCATTTGTCATAAAAATATCTTAAACATATGGTATTTTAATCAAAATCATTAGACCCATTTTCAAGAAAATCAAAATTTTCAAAAAATTTTCCATAAAAAGGGTAGTTTAGGGTGGTACTATTTTCTTCAAAATCTTCATGTCGCATCTTTGAAAGACATTAAACTTAGATACCAACTTTGGTTTTTAACCGACTTTTCATTTTTGAGGTATGCCGCAAACTGACAGACTGACACACACACACACACACACACACACGCACACACGCACACACTCACACACACACACACACACATGTGCACACATGAACCTTTTTCTAAAAATGCTTTCTTTGGATTCAGGGGGTCTCAAAACATTTCTGGTGAAATCTCAACATTGAATTTTTGGGTGGAATACAATACTTCCTCTACTTACCAGTAGAGAAAGTAAAAAGGCATGTTTTATGATCATTTCTCCTGCATCAGGATGGTAATCACAGGGGGCAAAGAGCTGTACGCCTGAATTTACCATTCTTATTTTTCTTCTACTTGCAGTTTTTCTACTACTGCTATTATTTCTTCCTGCTCACTTTATTTGTCATTGCATTTTAGAGGCACTACATACCATACTCAAAATTATATTTATAGCTCATAAGCTAAACAACTGGACAAGCTTCGTTGCCAAGAGGAAATTACTCTGTAGAAAATAAAAGGTAACCAGCTTGTTATTTAGTTGATATGCTAGTGCTGTAGACAAGCTGTCCTGTTGAAACTGCAGTTGCTGCATCACCTGTTCTCAGAGAATGATCTGTAATGTCCATTGGCAGTGCCATGAACAAAACTCTCATTGGCGTTGGTGAAGTATTGTCAGACATACTTGTCACTCTCTCTAAGGATCAAAGTTTTATAAATGGTGACTATCTTCCAAGATATGAAGAGAAAGTTATCAACAGGACACCAAGAGTTACAATAAACATTTCAAACTTTTCCTCTGGGGTTAATGGTGTTGCTGCTGCTCTGGGTACTGTCCCTGAATCAGCTAAGGGGCAATAAAGCCAATGGTAGGCTTATATCTCAATGCTCCCCACAAACTCTTCCCTGCACATAAAACCCCACCCCTTCTCCTATCCTGGACCTCTCAAAGGTGCTGAAGTGGGTGCAACAGCTTCTACAAAGCCATAGTTGACACTTCTGCTATCTGCTGGTTCACTCCTGACTGGAGTCATCGAAGTCACCCAGAATGACACCGCATTTAAACTTTCAAACTGGAAAGCAAATGGACTGATCAATCTTGGGAGTGAGCTTTTGCAAGTGGAGTGACTGAGGCTGCATTTGGGAATTTCTGTTGAACGGACCACCTTGACCAAGGATGCTGTGGATTATAATGTACTACTGCAATTTTTTCCATCCCTCATTTCCTCTCATCTTCAAGGTTGTAGGTCCTGGCACTTTGGTCAGTGTTGTGTATTGCATGTGGTGAATTTGCTTAATGCATAAAACTATTTCTTCCCTGGCATGGAACCTAGTGCCTAAATGAGGGAGAGGGAATTTTTAAGGTTACCCGGGATTACATAATACGATGCTATTGTTCCCTATTATAAAGAAGCAGCTTACATTATCTAGGAAGTGGGTCTTGCCTTCAGCAACAATGCTCCCAATTTTCACGAATCTGTTTATTTTCCAAAAATTAGAAGTACCGTATTTTATCGCATAAGCCCCCCCCCCCCCTCGCATATTTCCTTCCCCTAAGTTTTTGAAAATTTTGATTTTCTCGAAAATGGCTCTAATGATTTGGACTAAAATGCCATATGTTTAAGATATTTTTATGACAAATGAAACGTATAGCTTGATAGCTTGAATTTCCTGGCTATAGCCTATGTAGTCCTGTCTACTCTGGATGACTTTTGCATAACTGGTAAACCGTAAGAGATTGACCAAATCTTACTATACTCAAAATGTAGATCTTACTAAAACAAGATCAAATCAGGTGCAGGGGAGAGTGGGTAGAGATGCTCCTTGTTATTTGTGAGATTTGGAAAACTTAAAACTTTCGTCGAGTCAGTCCGGGTGGCTCAGTTGGTTAGACGCTGCCTACCGATTCCAAGGTCACGGGTTCAAATCCAGCCCAGACCGCTAGTTTTTAAGTGTGCTTAGAAACGACAGCTCCATTTAGTAGATTTATTGGCATGTAAAAGAACTCCTGTGGAACAAAATTCCGGCACACCGGCGACGTTGATGTGATCCTGGCAATTGACAGCGTCGTTAAACAACAACAAAAAATAAATATAAAACAAATTTTCTTCAAATGGAACATCGTTATTCATGTTTACTTTCTCTACTGGTAAGTAGAGGAAGTATTGTATTCTACCCAAAAATTCGATGTCGAGAATTCACCGGAAATATATGTTTTGAGGCCATCTGAGTCCAAAAAAAAAGCATTTTTAGAAGGTCCGTGTGTGTGTGTGTGTGTGTGTGTGTGTGTGTGTGTGCGCGCGCGCGCGTGCGTGCATGTGTGTGTCAGTCTCTGGAAAGCATAATTCAAAAACGGAAAGTCGGTTAAAAACCAAAGTTGGTATATAAGTTTAGTGTATTTCAAGGATGTGACACAAAGATTTTGAAGAAAATAGCCCCACCCTAAACTACCCTTTACATGGAAAATTTTCCGAAAATTTTGATTTTCCTGAAAATGGCTCTAACGATTTTGATTAAAATGCCAATGTTTAAGATATTTGTACGACAAATGAAATATATATTTTGAATTTTCTGGCTATAGCCTATGTAGTCCTGTTTACTCTGGACGACTTTTTAATAACTCGTAAACCGTAAGAGATAGATTAAATCTTTCTATATAAAAATGTAGATTTCGCTAAAACACACAATTTATGTAAGAATAAGCTTGTTTGTAGAGTGAACCATTTCGGAGATATTCCTTGTTATTCGTGTCGGTTTCGGAAAATAAAACTTTCGTGAAATGCAACATCGTAGTTCATTTCTTTATAGCTATGTTAAGCGTACAAAGAGAACGGGATCTCAAAGCTTTAAAAGATTTGCTACTGAATTCCCATAGTACCCTTGCACATACAAGGAAATAAGCAATAATGTCTGTAAATGCTTATCTCAACTAACACGAAGAAGACATGGGCGTAGCGAACGGGGGGCAAGGGGGGCCGCGGCCCCCTCTTGTAAGTTGGTGAACTTAATGTGCAATCAATTACTGACTATTAAACTATTATTTTAATTTAGAACAATTGTTATTTAGCACATATCAACATGGTTAACTGCAACAAATATAAATTTTCACAATAAAATGATGAATTAATAATATCTGATTGCAAACTTCCAACTTTTCCCCCTAGAAAAAAGTCTGCCGACGCTCATGGAAGAAGATATAGGAATAAGAGTTTGTAAGAATGGTTAGTACAAGAGTAGAGAAAGTCATGTGAATGCAACACATCAGATTTGTTCTATAGTAAAACTCACACATTACGCAATTGATAATTTTAAAATTGTAGTTCACACATACAACGAAAGAAAAGCTATCAATCCAATACTGGTAATATTATAAATGTCCCAGTAATAATAAATTGTCATCAAAAGTGTTTTCAAACAAGGTAATGTCATGTTCTGTGACAGTGCAGCAATGCGACGTGCATTAACAGTCCCGTATTGAGGTCATGCGACTTTCACATGCGCCATGCGCCATGCGACCTGAAAGACAATACGACGTGTTTATCAGGCCGTACGATATAAAATGTCGGGTCGCATGGTATAAATGTTCCAATGATCTTTTAGATCGCGTCGCACTTGCCGCATGACATGAAATCGCATGCGTAAATGGAGCCTGCGCCCGCCGCTGCGCTGGCCGCCCTTCTGCTGCCTCGTATCGACCGACCCTGATGTAGCTTGAATGTTTTTGCTGCGTGCCTACCCTCCATATGGTTTTACCGCAAATTGACTATTTTAAGGAATGAATGTTAAGAGTGTCTTTTTCTGGCTTAGAATGGATTAGCATATATAGAATGAAGCATGTTACTCCTCAGCAACTGTCTTTCAGGGTGCTGCGGTTCTCTGCACCCTGGTGTGTGTGATTTTCCAAAGTTTAAATTCAGTTGGCTAATAGGTGGTTTAGGAGTCAATTAGCTCTTGGATTGGATGCGAATGGAGCTCAACTTTAGCTGCTGGTGGAATAATAATTGCTCCAGTGTGGTATGCCGACTAACCATGCAGGGAACTCGATGTCGCCTGAATCGGCTTGTTCTGGGCTCGAAGAACCCAGGACATGGGCGTCGGCAGACCCTTTTTCAGGGAGGGGGGGGGGGTATATTCGAAGTTTGCAATCAAACAATATTAATTCATTATTCTGTTGTCAAAAACTGTCAAAGACATGAGTTATAGTATTTGTTGCAGATAACCGTATTAATTTGTTCTGAACAAAAATTGTTCTTTACATATAAATTAAAATAATAGTCTAATAATTAACTGCACAGTACATTCACTATTTTCCAAGGGGGGTCCGCGGACCCCTTTACACCACCCCCCCCCCCCTCGCGACGTCCATGCCCCAAGAGTTTGTAGGGGCAAGCGGAGACCTGATTTCATCTTCCACGTATGGAAGAGATGAGGCTTCGTGAAGTAGTTTTACGGGGAATGAAGCCCAACAGAGCAGATGAACCGGAGTCCTCGTTGTTGCCAAGTTAGCCAGTTGTCTAAGGTCATGCCCTAGATCTCGCAAGCGTAAAGCACGAGCGGGTTTATAAGAGACCCGAAAAGGTGTAGCATTAGGTGAACGGGCATTTTGAACCTCAGCATGTAGTACACAGATGCTATAACTCCCTGCGCGCTTGCGGAGAGCTCTCTGACATATTCACGAAACGTTCTCTTCCTCGTGGAGCTGTGATAGAGATAGTGCTGAACTCCTTTAACTTTTGCATCTCATGCTTACCATAAATACGACCAATCAATTGATACTGCTGACTGTAACAGAGTTTTGTGGTACTATAAGGATTAACGAAACAGTTTCATTTCAATCCTTTTGGAGAAACATAAGGATTAAGAAACCTATCAAGTCGATTCTTCTTGTATCTTTTTTGGCCAAAATGTAGGAATTAACATTTCAAAGATATTTTGCAAATAAAAGTAAAGTAATAACGACTTCCCGGCGCGTCACCTGCCGTCTCCAAATTCTTGACCTTCGTTGAATCTGCTGCCAGCTGCTCCAGTGATGAACGTGAGATATTGTCTCAGGGTGTGTGTAGAAGAGTGTGACGGTGAACACTGCCAGTTAAACTGATTTAATGGAGGCCAATAATGATCTATTTAAAGTGATTTGCCAACTGTTTGAGAATGTAGTATTAACTATTTCTAAACCTTAGCACGAGAAATTGTGGCTATTGAAATACCTATTCTATATATGTTCTAACTTCTGACATATTGATAGTTTAGGGCAGCCATGGGTAGAATGTGATTACGACTGTAATCGTGGCCTTGACACAATAGCGCTGAGTTTACGTCTTCTACCCAAAGCGTGTGTTCTGTATCAAATAAGTTGCAGAAATGCGTTGGGGTTTGCCCACCCTTGGTTTAGGGTTTTAAATACTAACTGTTTCTGTAATATAAATGAGAAGTTGCCGTCGGTTTCAGAATGCTAATCGGAAAGTTCCTTTGCAACGATCGCCAAATATGCATAACCTGAGGGCGGTTCTTAGGCGCTCTGGACTGCCGGTAATCGATCAAATAAAACACATCTGTAAGATTGTAAAACATGAAGGAAAAGACTCGAATTTTAGAAACACTCGCACTTTTATTATCTCAAGTCCCCGGCAAAATTTCTACTTGTGTTGCCAATTTTCAAAGCCTTCCATTCGCCTATGAAACACAATTTTTTAATTGGTGACTTGCTAAATTCTAAGAATTTCAAATCCTTGACCATCCTCCCTACAGTCCAGACTTGTCCCCCCCCCTTCCCCCGGTATTTTCTGTTTGCGCCCATGAAAGAATCGCTTGGAGGGAAAAGATTCGAGAACAGTGAAGCATGTGCTCAGTTGACACGCCCTCAAACTTTTTTGAACAAGGAATATTCAAACTTCCAAATCGTTGGCGAAAGTGTGCGGAATGTGAAGTAATTTTTGTAGGGAAATAGTGATGGTGTTACTTGTGTATAGGTTTAAACAATAAATGTATAAAAAAATAGACACCGTTTATATTTGAGTGACCTTAATATATTACATCTCAGTGTCAGTTGTTACACTAAACATGGATGAAGCGTTATAACAGCACCGAAGCATAACATTTCAGAAGACGTTAAAGCTGTAATACTGATGCTATATAAGGATGACTCAATATCATATCAGACTCAAGGGAGAGGTGCATTCTACAGAATCCACGTTGATAGCGCGATCAAAGAGGTGATATCCGGATGAGATATTTGGTGGTTACACTAAAAGAGGCATATGTGTTATTTATGAAGAAATATACATGCATTATACATGCAATGCTAAGTTTGTTTTGGCTGCATTGCACAGGAATCGGGTATCTGTTAAAACTGAAGCTCATGAATTTATATCTCAAGTGGTTTGCGACCAGAATGAAGAGGACTGCATGCTGTCAGGCTGTGGAAAAGTCCACTTCTGAGTAAAATAGACACTGCAAAAGACCAGGTCGATTCACAATGTCGCTGGAATCAATGGACTGCGAAATGGAAGAGCTCAAAGGGGTCTTTGAGACGTAGAATCGGAACTGAAAACCCAATGCCTCAACCGGAAATTGAACCACAGACCCTCCGGCTGTAGCATTGCGTTTTTCAGCTCCAATTCTACCTCTCAAACATTGTCCACACACTACTTGTGTGTTTAAAAACACCAAGAGTAAGTTTATTGGTATAAATGAATTGTAAGAGGGATCTGTTATTGACTGCAATGAAGAGTTGCGCAAGCAGTTGGCAAGCTTTCCAGATCACGTTATGTTAAAAGACAGCAAACAGGTCTTCAAGCCTGCTCGAGAAACTATCCCAAGTAATGAGGTAGTATTAAGATAGATTTCTACGAAAACTACACATGCGAGCAACACAATTACATTCAGACTGTCCATTGGAACAACACACAGACGTCCATCTTCACTGCTGTACTTGGTTTAGTAAAGCGTTTAGTAGAAAGATTCGCAAGTAGTATTTTACTCTGGTGTCCGATTACCTTACACATGATAAATATGCCACTGATATTTGTCTTGGAAGCGTATTTTCTCAACTATTGAAGGTTCTGCGCTCCTCAAAGTAATCAACTCATCAAGATCTTTTCTGATGAATCTGCAGACTACTTTAAATATAAGTACACTTTAAGCAATGTAGTACCACTTTCTAGCATATTTGGGATCCAAATTGAGTGGAGCATCTTTAATTTTATCACGGGAAAAGAGCTGGGATGCGTTTGGAGGGCAAGTAAAAAGGATAGCGTGAATGGCTGTTACGTCTGGGACTATAGTGCAAAATGCGGAAGATTTCGTTCGTGGTATGTGTAACAAAACAAAACGCATTAGTGTCCACGAGATATCCTGGAGTGACGTTGCAGAAGTAAAATAATATCTTGAGAAAGGCTTTCAACATCTTTGGCTTACTCCGATTACTCATAGGGTTCATTGGGTAAAAGTGATAAATGAATGTGTCGTCATAGTGGGGTTGCTAAGGTTTCGCCACCACCCCTGCAAATAAATGCGTGGAGCCCTACTTACTAACAAAGCTTAAAAATGAAGAGATTAAAATATTACATATTCACTCTCATAGAATGGCTTGAAAGTGAAGTAAACTCACCTAATGATGAACTTTTTTTGGAACAAACAACCTAGCGAATTGTTAAATCACATTTTTCCTAAAGGAACAGTATGCACTCTCTAAGCGCATAATGCACATAGGTGAAACAAAATCGTTGCCTGTCAATAATCTGGGTAACTCAGGTATTAACCAAAGCAAACTTCTATTTGTGGTACCTCAGATATCGTTCAGAAACAATAAAACTGAACAACTGGTTAAATCACACACTGATTTATGTTTATACCTTATAACCAATTCTAAAATAATTCAATTTATTGGTTGATCACTTACATTTTCGCATAGATACGAGTCGTATTTACTATGTAGTTTGTTCGACCAACGTTTCGCCAAGTACTGCGCTTGGCATCATCAGGGTAACACGATCCGCTGTCTGCACTGGTCAGAGTTTGAATGTGGAAGCAGAGAGAGAGATGTGGAAGTAAAGACCGTTAACGTCCGTTTGGTATTATTTATATGGTGGGGTTGGGCGGGGCATTGTTGCGCGGCTACGGTAGTGATTGGCTAGCTGTAGGCGGGGTTTATTACAACTGTTGTGTGTCACATTCGCCCATTGGTGTTTGAAGAACACACATGTTTGTGGACACTGGTGGAAAGAGGGTATCCAAGCTGACTCGCCGGAGCAGGAGAACCCGTGCCGACCTGGTGGAGTGCTTTAGTATACGTCGGTGGGCTGCACATGTGCTTCATTCGACGGTCTAATATATCTATATATATCTCGTATATTAGACAAGTTAACTGGTGAAGTACTAAAAGGGGCTTGGAGAGCAAGCTTTAGAACTCACCCAAGGCAAGCTTTCCCGGAGCGGTATAAAGAGCTACCTACAGGTAACCCCTCTTTTACTACTCTCTTACTTTATTCTTTCTTTCCTTGACTGACCAACAGACTGACAACTAACGTGACAGCGGGCTCACAAGATCAAAGCCAAAGGTCGACGGCTTCTGGCCTGAAACCTCGAGCCGAAATGGCTCGCAAAGGCGAGGTCCGGTCCTCTGTGAGCAGCCGGAGGACAACCGCGCTGACTGCCGATGATGGACAACTTCCATCCACATCATCTTCAACAAGATCCGTATTTCCTGGAGCAGCGGAGCCTATTAGGAAGCGCACCAGGACAGATACACAAAAGCGTAAGAGCTATACTCCACGCCACTTACCCATGGCAGATCTAGAAAGCCTGGGTTCAAATGATCATTTACCGACTCTGACTCCGAGTCTGATATGGAGCTGGGGGAGTTTACGGTTGTGGAAAACCGTAAACGGGGAAGAAAGACGCCATACTCAAACAATCTGATACAACAAGCACAGAATGTTGAGTCACCCCTAATCAAAAAGGGCCCAAGACTTCCGCCAATCATAGCGGTTGCATTCCCGAACCACGTCCGGGTCATGCGCATATTGGCTAAACACCTCAAGGAAACCTTTGAGGCAAAACGCAAGCCTAAGAGCGTACATATTCTTACCCACAGCTTGGCTGATTTTGAAACCGCCAAGTTGGTACTACGAGAACTGAACATCACGTTCTACTCGTATTCACCACTACGCCCTCACATTGAACGTCGAGTTATCAGAGGCTTAGACTCAGAATGTACCCCTGACGGGATTAAAACGGCACTTTACGAAGAGCATGGCATAACTGTCAACTCGGTGGCACAGCTTAAGAGAATTGTAAACACCGAGGGGAGAATTAACAATGTTCCTATGCCACTTTTCTTGGTAGTACTTGACAAAGTGCGTAACCAAGAAACACAGCCTATTGACACCGTGAGAAAACTGATTTTCACAGTCGTAAGAGTGGAACGCTACTACGGCAGAGAGGGACCAGTGCAGTGCTATAGATGCATGGGTTACAACCACTCCAGCATGATGTGTGAGCGTAAGCTTACATGTTTGCGGTGTCCTGGGAACCACTTGCTAGAGAGCTGCACTAAACCTAGGGACGAGTGCAAGTGTGCTAACTGCCACGGTACACACGTAAGTGTGTACAAAGGATGCTCTAGCAGGGAGAGGATCATCGAGAGTCGCCGCAAGAGCCGTCCCGAAGATCAAGTGGTTCGCCCAGGGGTGTCCTTTGCTACTGCCTTAAATAAGGCAGAGTACACTCTGTGTCGAGTGGAAAAAAAGGCTGCTACACCAGAGAATGCTTCCCCAAAGTCAAATGCTGTGCCACCACCTCCAGGTCCTATGGAAAAGGCGACAGTGCCTAAACCCCCTGCACCAAAACCACGCAGGAAGAGGAGGAACAGAAAACATAGGCCGAGCAAATCTTCTGCTCCCAGTGTAGTTTCGAAGCCACAGGCTCCTGAAATAACTACAGATGTACCTGTAGAGGCAGAGCCTATTTCCCGGGATAGGGATATACCCTCCACCCCAATTGCACCACTGCCTAACACGGCGACAATCTCCTCCACATTTGCGGCCATTTCGCAAAGAGACCTGGAGGAATTTAACTCACTATCCTCGTGGTTTGGGGATTTCATCAACAAGGCACTTCCTGCACTTCGAAACTGTAAGATGCAGATGAATAACCCCAACTTGACCCCCATGCAGAAGCATTCCATCTTGCTTCAGACACTGGAAGAGCTCTATCCCAACTCAGCTCAATAATGGCCGGAAGACATGTCCGGAGACCATTCAGAGCTGCGATTTGGAACGCCAACGGACTTCGGAGTCACTACCCAAATCTCACTGAGTTTGTACAGTATTTCGGAATCGACATGCTGATGGTCTATGAAACTCATTTGGATGCTGCCACCAACTTCTCCCTCTCTAACTACGTCACCCACCGGTCTTTTTTTTTTTTTATTATTTTTTTATTTTTTAATTAACGTCCTCCAACATTGCGTCATATCGGACGGACCCACCGGTCTGATAGGGTTGGCCGACAAGGGGGAGGTACAGTCATCTTCATTAAAAACC
This sequence comes from Tenodera sinensis, assembly GCA_030765045.1. Taxonomy (NCBI): domain Eukaryota; kingdom Metazoa; phylum Arthropoda; class Insecta; order Mantodea; family Mantidae; genus Tenodera; species Tenodera sinensis. The sequence continues at coordinate 168,502,047 of CM060967.1, read as the reverse complement.
ACATCACACATAAACCTTTCCCTCTTCCACCACTTCAGCATGTAGAAGCCTGTGCTATTAGGCTATCTTTAGGTGGTTTAGATACATTGCTGATTGTGGCATATGACCCCCCTGATCATCGCTTCTATGAAGCAGATTACACGGCTTTATTAAACCTCCACCCTGTGGTCTGCATTGCAGGTGACCTAAATGCAAAACATGCCAATTGGCATAGTCGTGCCACCAATGCGAAGGGGCGAGGACTATTCCGCCTTATAAGCGGTAACACAAGCCTCATTGCGATGGACCGAGAGAGCCCACTTTTCATCCTGCCCGAGGGAGACCGGACGTGCTAGATATTATGGCCACTAAGAACTTTACATTCCATATAGACCTACGACAGTCAATGAACTGGATTCTGACCACGATCCAGTATTAATAGACTCTAATGTTAACATGCCAGCATTGGTAACTCCTGATTGGTCGTACGAGGTAGACTGGGATGTAGTCGTCCTTGAACTGAACCAATCAGTGGATCCCAGACCGCGTATCGATTCTATCGAGTCGTTAGAATTAGCGGCCACTGCATTCTCCCAACAAATATCAAATGTGATACGAGGGCACTCTTACCGCATTCCTTGCAATACTCCTAATCCCATAACCATCCCAAATGAACTCCGACTGTTGCTAAGAGCTAAGTCAACAGTTCGGAAGCTTTGGCAGCGTTTCCGCCATCCCAGATTGCAGGCAATTTATCTACGATTCAAGACCCTGGCTAGGCGCCTCTTACGCGCACATCGCAAAGAGGCCTGGGAAAACATCATGAGGAACGTTAACCTCTCAGAAAAGAAGCCATGGCGGATAACCCTGAGAAGGGACAAAACGCTATACCAGCATCCTATACATGGCACTCGCGGGAGACTATCTTTCGAACCGCAAGAGATAGCCACTGACTTCGCGGATCATTTAGAGTCCCAATTTGAGCCCCGAGAGGACATAGAAGACGAGGATTTTTCTGAACTAGTTGAGGCAACGGTGGATTACCTCTATGAGGACCCACCGCCACCACACGAGGCTACTCACATACCAATTGTCACCCCAAGGCAAGTTTCCTCGCAAATTAGGTGTCTCAAACCCAACAAATCCCCTGGATATGATGGTGTTACGACACATATGTTACAACACCTACCTCACAAAGCCATTATCCTCTTGACGAGGATTTACAATGCTTGCCTGCATCTTCGATACTTCCCTACTGCTTGGAAGGAAGCGAGGATGATTTGCATATTAAAACCAGGCAAGGATCCCATGTTTCCATCAAGTTACCGATCTATTAATCTACTCCCAATCATTTCCAAAATTTTTGAAAAACTTCTTCTGTCCCGCCTAACCCCTCTATTTGAGGAAAGGCAGCTCATTCCGGATCATCAGTTTGGGTTCCGTCAAGGTCATTCCACTACCTTACAGCTCCTGCGTCTTGTTGAGAAGGCTGCCCTGGGTTTCCAGGAAAACTTCAAAACTGTCGCCGTACTTCTGGATGTGGATAAGGCCTTTGCAACAACATGGCACCAGGGCCTACTGTACAGACTCAGAGATGCAGATCTCCCCTCCCCCTACCTGTCCCTCATAGCCAGCTTCCTTCGGGACCGCACTTTCAGGGTGCGAGTGGAGGGCAGGTTATCAACTATCAGACCAATAGCGGCTGGAGTCCCGGAAGGCAGTGTTCTGTCGCCACTGCTCTTTGCTGCATACATGTCTGACTTCCCCGTTGAACCCAGCACTGTTACGTGTCAATATGCCGATGATGTCCTCATACTGGCCCGTAACAAAAATCTACGTTACTGCCTTCCCCCATTACAAAGACACCTAGACGCCATCGACAGATGGAGTGAAAAGTGGAGGATGGCCATCAGTCCATAGGAAAGCTCTGCTTTTCTGATAGGTAAAATTCGTACCTGTAGGCCAGATAGGGACCTGACACTTGGTCACAGGAGAATCCCTTGGGTCAACACTGCCAAGTACCTTGGTGTACAACTTGACCGAGGACTTACCTTCACCAAGCATGTCACAGCTAAAGCTGCCCAGGGCCACGGAGCTCTAGGAAAGCTGTATCCCATCTTAAGATCCACAATGCCTACACGTCTCAAATTACGCTTGTATCGTGGGATCATCCCTCCCCTGATCCTGTATGGATGCGAGGCGTGGGGATTCGTGGCTCAAACTACCATCCGCAGACTGCAAGTCGTGCAGAACAGGGCCCTTAGGATGATCTACGATACTGACCGTAGATTTTCTTCTCATATCCTCCATACTCATTCTGGCATTCCATACATTGTGGATGTTGTGCGTTAAAGAGCCCGCTCAATGTATGTTAAACTTACGCCACACCCTAACCAGCTGGTAAATACCCTGAGTCAATATAATCACCATCTTCCCTGGAGGCGCAAAACCTATCGCTTACTCAAGGATGTCTTGGGTTAATTAGCTTCACTGCTTCCTCATTACACCAAACATTCCACTGCATTCGGTTTCTAGCTATTTGACACTGCTTGACTTGCTGGTTACACAAGCTGACCTGCTAAGTGTGCAGAGACGGGCACTGGGTGCACCAGGATGGGTAGACATTCTAACTTGCACTCATATCCCAAGTCTATAGCAAGAGAGTTACCAATCATCACCATTGGCTGACACTGACAAATAGTTTGTGTAAATTGACTACATCTATTATACCTCACGGGTAAATCCATACTAAATGGATAGGTACCGTGGGCATACATCCCGCCCGGGTAAACCCGAGCGACCTGATTTGGATCTTGGCTCTTGGCTCTCTTGTGTGTGTCTGAAAGTTTATCTAAGACCGGTATCCATGCTTTATGTACATGAAGTATTTCTTCCTTGCGATTAAAGTTGTCTTTGTGTTTGTAGATTTCTATGGCTTCCCTTTGTAGTCGGGCATAGTAGTTAACTGTAGAAGACAGGACTCGGGATTTTTTTTAAGGTATACATCATGGTCAAATAATAAGGCGTTCTCTGCCACAGACGATTTATCCGTATGTCCCAATCTGGTGTGACGTTCATGTTCTTTTAATCTGGTGGGCCACACTGCGCATGGTAGTGCCTATGTATACTTTGACGCAACTGCAGGGAACTTCATATGCACCTGCAGATGTGTGTGGGTGGCGTTTGTCTTTGGCCGATCTCAGTAGGTCTTTGATCTTGTTGGTCGATCTGCAGACAGTATCAACTCCATGTGAGGCCCTAATGACCTAGTTGTCGACGGTCCCTTAAACCACACTGACTCACTCAACTCCATGTGAGCGCAGAAGCTTGCCTATCCGATCGGAGACGTTTGTGATGTAGGGGAGAAAGGCTGTTGCTACTTTGCCGCGTTCTTCCTTTTTCGTTGATGGTCGCCTGGGATGAATCGCACGCCGGATTTGTGTGTGTGTGTGTGTGTGTGTGTGTGTGTGTGTGTGTGTGTGTGTGTGTGTGTGTGTGTGTGTGTGTGTGTGTGTGTGTGTGTGTGTGTGTGTGTCCATTGGACTGGAATACTGGAATGCTGAGCCCGGAAGAACCAAACATTTCTAATAGACAAAATATACTTCTTGCTTCTCGCATTATGCACTGATTTTAGCATATGAAAATTATATATTACAATTATTTATCATCTCGTTATCACATATTTATACAGTTATTAATTTTACCAGTTAATAGTTTCGGTATCAAAAATTAAAAATAGCAATCACCTAAAAAATTAGCCAAGTCCAGATCTGCATCATCTAAAAATATCATAATCTATTATTATTATTATTATTATTATTATTATTATTATTATTATTATTATTATTATTATTATTATTATTATTATTATTATTATTATTATTATTATTATTATTATTATTATTATTATTATTATTATTATTATTATTATTATTATTATTATTATTATTATTATTATTATTATTATTATTATTATTATTATTATTATTATTATTATTATTATTATTATTATTATTATTATTATTATTATTATTATTATTATTATTATTATTATTATTATTATTATTATTATTATTATTATTATTATTATTATTATTATTATTATTATTATTATTATTATTATTATTATTATTATTATTATTATTATTATTATTATTATTATTATTATTATTATTATTATTATTATTATTATTATTATTATTATTATTATTATTATTATTATTATTATTATTATTATTATTATTATTATTATTATTATTATTATTATTATTATTATTATTATTATTATTATTATTATTATTATTATTATTATTATTATTATTATTATTATTATTATTATTATTATTATTATTATTATTATTATTATTATTATTATTATTATTATTATTATTATTATTATTATTATTATTATTATTATTGTTGTTGTTATTGTTATTGTTATTATTATTGTTATTGTTGTTATTGTTGTTATTATTGTTATTATTATTACTGTTGTTATTGTTATTGTTGTTATTATTATTATTATTATTATTATTATTATTATTATTATTATTATTATTATTATTATTATTATTATTGTTATTGTTATTATTATTATTATTATTATTATTATTATTATTATTATTATTATTATTATTATTATTATTATTATTATTATTATTATTATTATTATTATTATTATTATTATTATTATTATTATTATTATTATTATTATTATTATTATTATTATTATTATTGTTATTATTGTTATTATTGTTATTATTGTTATTATTGTTATTATTATTATTATTATTATTATTATTATTATTATTATTATTATTATTATTATTATTATTATTATTATTATTATTATTATTATTATTATTATTATTATTATTATTATTATTATTATTATTATTATTATTATTATTATTATTATTATTATTATTATTATTATTATTGTTATTGTTATTGTTATTGTTATTGTTGTTGTTGTTGTTGTTGTTGTTGTACCTCATAGTATGTACCATATGCACACTGTAGCGAGCTAGTTTACCGATTCAGTAAATTGCTCCTAAGACAAGAAAAGAGTAAGTGCAATTTTAACCGACAGAGTGCACGCGTCGGTATGTGCATCTTCCTCCAATTAACATCCCGTGTGTTTTGTTGTCAATTCGCCAGATAATGGGACCGCCATCTTATTTGGAATGAAACGTCAAATAATGTTAATTTCTTTACATTATTTGTATGCAAATTAATATTCGTGTTTGTAATGCTTGTGTAATCGCTAAGTGGATTGTCGTCTGCATGTCAGCCTCAAATATATGTGATGTCAGTGGCTGTATCCTTGTGTGTATTACGAATTGAATTAAGTGATGAAATTCCTTCCTTAGAGAGTGATACGCACACAGGTATAATTTAAATAGTGCATATATTGTAAGCATGACGTATGTTATTTTATTTCGGATGCTTTTGCGGTATAATTGCTAATGAACATCTTGTAGCATGCTGTGCAAACGTAAAAAGTAGAGGCATATCTGTGCATTGCACGAAGGTATTTATTGTTGGTGAAACACTCATTGCATTTGAGTTTCACGTTTTTACTCATTACTTTGTCATACAATCATTTTTCGGTACTACCTTTGTGTTACTAAGCATAAATGTATTGTGTGGGTGTCAATATCAGCATTGAGGTAGTGAAAACTGATGAAGCATACATTCTATAATCTTTTAACCACATTTTAATTCAGCTAAAGTAAACAATAAAAGAAATAGTAAACATAAAATTTGTGATTGTTTACCATCATATCACTAGGAAAGTGCAGTTTGTATTACATATACGTAGCAATTGTGTAACAGAACACACAAGAAAAGTCATTGAGGCGTATCACTTTGCTGATATTTGTATGTACTTGATTGGTTTACATCCTTGCTGCTATGGATCTTGCACTTTGAACTGATTAGTAATATCCCAGTTTTTAATTTGGTTTTCAGTTGCACAATAAAGCACAGGTATAAATCTTGACTTACTGTAAAATCAAAGGGCATAGTCTGATTCAGAAATGGATTAAACCGGTCTCATGAGATTTATAATCTTAATTTTGCTAGTAGAATAGCATACTGATGTTATCAAAACATTATGAATATAAATGAAGAGTCTATCAAAAAGTAATATTTGTGTGTCCATGTTCGACAGGGCCTCTAATTAGTCATTAGATCCTATACAGTTTGTCCAATAATCAAAAATTAATGTTATTTGATTGGGAAAGAACAATGGACGATATATGGTAAAGTCACATCCATTTTTATGACAACTTATTGTATGAACCAATCTGGACCCCCAATGCATGTCTGGGTAATCTTGCTGCAAACTTGCACCTTCATGGCAGACAGTGCTAATGCACAATGTTAGGTACAACTGTAAAGCAGAAAAAATGCTGCGTAAGTAGGAAACACAGAAGCCATTGGTAGTTTGAAATTGTTTTACACTGCACTAAAAGAAGGCATGAAGCAATAATGAAATGTAACACAAATTAGTAATAAGCATGAATGTAATGAATGTGCCAAATAACTGCAAAGCAGTTAACAATTCTAATTGACTTAAATTATAAAAACTCCACAACAATGCACAGGTTATCCATTGTTACTTCCAAACTAAATCATATAACAGTACATCCTGGAACTGAAAAACTTGCGGTGGAATATGTAACTGGAAATGGTGCAACAACTTTCAATATTTAAAAGTCCAAAACTTGTTCACTTGCACAATTTTAGCAGTTTTTATTTACACAAAGTTGCCTGCCTGCATTGCACGGAGTTTGCCGTAATAGGTGCAGGTCTGTAGCAAGATTACCCATGTCTGCCTATTCTCTCTTATGGGCAGCCTTGCACGCTAGATATTATTTTGAATAGTGTTTTAAAATCCTACAGCCTTTGAGGTTAAAACATTCAGCACAACAAGCAAGTTGAGCCATTCATGCAAGCATCATGTGGCGGACCATAGTCGTTTGAAGTGTATTCAAGTGTTTTTCAAGTTTCACAAAAGAATTGTGGGACAACTCAGTTCCAATATTCCTGCTACAAATAAAGTTTCAGATATCACAATCAAATGCTGAATATTTATCTATTTCTTATGCATATTGTAGTGCTTCTAAACTGCAGTTTCTGCTAGGAAAACTTCCCTAGAAATTTTTGTTAAGGCATTTAATTTAGTACCAAAAATTGAAATCGAGTTTTTATTTATTAATGGTCTTTAACTGCTGTTCTGTGTTTCATTCCTTATTGGATGTGAAAAACAGCTTAATTTTGCTCAGAGGCAAGGTTCGTTTATGTGCCACAAATTTACAACACAGGACCACTGTCGTTATTTCCCTTCTGAAGGATTTTGAGCCCAAAAAATTCCATTGCCCTCCCGGGTTTGAAACTGCGACCCTTTTACCTTAAGACTATTGCCCAAAGCCCATTTAAACAATGCACTGGCTTCTCCTTGGAAACTTAATAAATAGAACTGGAAATTAAGTGCTGTGCTTTGAATAAGAATATTTAGTCATATTTATTTTGTTAACATGTTTTAATGAGACAAAATTGGAATTAAAGACTATTAAATGCAATAAGATCTAAAAATATTTAAACATTGGTATGTGCTGTCATATGCTGTTTACTCCAAGTTAAGAAGTTTGCTACATTCTGTGTGAATGCTACATACATATTCTCTTGACTCAGCACTTTCATTGTTCAAAAGAAGTAAAACAGCGCCAGTGGAAACAAAGATCTCTTTTCTTCAAGGCCACTGGCTTATAAATCCAGAATTGTGGTTGAATTTGTAAGAAGAAAAGTCTCTCACAGACAGTCTTTCAGACACTCTCCCTCTCACATACACTTACACACCCTTGTATTCACACACTCTCTTACACACATATTTCGTAACCCTTTATAATAGGTGATCAAAAGACTCCGAACTGGCTGTGCTGTGTTTTGCCTGTCTGCATCCTCAGCGCTCATCACTGACTGCCGCTGTCATAGAACAGCGCAGACGAAACAATGCAACATTTGTAAAATTACTTTTAATGGCTTTACTTATCAATGTTATAGCAGATGCTGAAACTGGCCATCATTGTTGTCCATACATTTTTGGCACCTCTTTAGGAAACTATCCATCACTCGCCATAGTTCACATTGAGAAATGGTGGCAATTTCTTGGCAGATATTTTGTTTTAATTCTTCCAGGGTGTGTGGGTTCATCTTGTACACTTTGTGCTTTAAGATACACCAAAGATAGAAATCCCAGATCACCTCAAAATCTTTCTATAAATCGCACTTTCACTTGGCGAGTTGACTGACTTAACACATACAAATCATAAATAAATATACGCTGTGCAGTAGAAAACAAATGCTGAGTAATAATACATTTTGTGACTAAGTACAGGACAAAATAATAAAGAACACTGGTAAATAACTCAATCACACGTTATCACGTCAGCTTAATACTGCACTTTCAGAGCAACGGAAAACAAGTCAACCACATGACCTTGTGTACAGCAGCCACATTATTGTGTTTCTGTGTGTGCAGTGGAAAAACGTCTCATAGCAGTTCAGATGTTTTTGGGTCGTGTACATTCATTCTTCCCCTACCTCCTGTGCCAGGGAATTAGGATAGGAAAGAAAAAGTGAAATCAGTCTATGAAAACCAGAAATTATATTCCCAGCATAATTTTACACCTGCTCTAGCGGGCGACACTTGATCATGCTACTGCCAGTAGTACTGAGCAAGGCTGTTCTTGAAATTCCATATTCCTGTAATTCTACATCCACTTAATCTGCTGATAGCTTCTCAAATCTTAGCTCCTTATAAATAGAGGCTGGCTAGTAATTCAGAGTTACTTTACAATGAATGCTCATCATGATAACATTCTGATTTATTGGCCATTCTTCTCTGAGTTTTCTATGTGTTTGACCTCTTTGTGACTGTTTAGATGTGTTACAAGTTGTATAATTGAGTTGTCTTAAATTACATTATTGATTAACTCTGGTGGTTTCTTTGGTTTCCAGAAAGATAAGTGAGTAGAAACTAATTTTAAATTTAAAATTCAATTTTAATTAAAAGCATCGTCAAACATTAATGTTTTGTTTCTTTATTAAATATTTCTTAGCAATTCAAGATCATAATTCCATTTTTGTACCTTTCACAATCACAAACTAGATAGTTAAAATACTTAAATTTTGTGATATATGGTTAAGTTTTCTCCCAATAATTATGGTTTAGATATGTTAATATTTTTCAGTAATGTTAAATATAATTATAATATATTTTAATAATGCATGTAAAGTTTTTAAATTAAAGGCTCATTGTTAACTAAAAACAATTTGTTTTTAAACAACAAAATTATTCATGTCTTCTGTATAGATCGTTAGGTGAGACATGAACAATTCTTGCGCTTAGAGGAAGCTGCTTTCCTTCCCTCCCGCTCTGCAATGGCTGAGAGAGACCAGCCAGTTTGCCGCAAATGAATACACTAGTGCAACAATGTGCAGCTGAAACAATTGCAGTTCACATGAAAGTAATTGTTGGCACATAGCCATAGTTATAGTGTAATCACTTGTGTTGTAAGGCTAATTTGTATACACATATAATGTCATCATTAATGTGCGGTAAAGCTATGCTAGCGAACTTCACTCCTTTGTGAACAGAAACATTATGACTTCTGCACACACATGATTGCGCAACTTCCATCATCATCAGCCATTCATCAACCTCAATCAATCAATCAGCCATTCAGGTGAAGAGTCGCCAGTGCGCAGCTAAGGGAATTGCTCTTGTCTTGCATCACAAGCTATATTCTCTTATTTCCATTATATCTAAAAGGAAATAAATGTTTACTTCACTGTAAGTTTCATTTTAAAGCAGAAGACTGTAGCCTTCAAATGCTGTACACAAAGTAAAATCCTAAATATAGATTTAAAGAATACTACGCAGCTTAAACTTAGTGTAATATAAAACCTGCATGAATTTGGCCTCCTGCAATGTATTACTAGAAAACTGAAAACAAATGCAAGCACAGCTCTCATTGAAAATGCAAATGGTTTGTTGTTTATTGAAATTTGGAAATACTTTTATGTGTGGCCAAATTTTGATAGTATCATGAGTATTAATAGTAGCTGAGAATGAATTATGGCATGTTTTAAAGTGTTTAAAATATAGTTTCGTTGCATGGACATTGTGCAATTGTTTCTGTAGGGTTACATATAAGTTTGTTCAGAAATTTGTATAAGCTTTGGTGTTACTAACAACTAAGCTGTAATTAATAAGTTTGATCCTGTTCAGCTTATCACATCTCCCCTTCCTACCCACATTCCCCCAATAACCCTGAATAGAGGTCTAGCTCATTAAAGCAAATTGTGAAATAAAATAAGCATATAAATAAATACATTTTTAAAACTAATGTTCTCCTCGCATCTGAACTTCCGACAACACTGCTGTCAAAGACAGCAAAAGGTCTTTCCATCATTTTTATGCAGCCATATTTTACATTATATCTAAAAGGCTGTGAGTAGTAGATTCTGGTTTGCCAACAGCTGAAGTACAAGGCTAAACACATGGCTCCTTCTTTTACTATTTACAGGAGTTTCCAATGTTGGTGCTAGATCTGCTTTAGCCATTTAGTGCTAAAAATTACTGTTTGAGTTGGTTAAACACAAAAGTAAACAGTATGATAACACGTGAGAACAGTAACAAAGATAACATAATACAGTGAAATGCATAAGTGACAACGTTGGAGTATGGACAATAATGCTCAGTTGTCACTTTGGGGAAGCACAGGTCTTCTTGACTCAGACCATTCATAACACTGTATTCCAGGGCTCAAGATAAAGTATGCAACTAGTCCGCTGGTTGTTAATCTGCACAATTTCAAATGTTTACATACTTATGAACGTTGGTTTTCTGTAAATACATAGTTTTAATCACTGTTCATTTATGCCAAAACTTACTCTTGGTGTTCTTAAACACACAAGCCATGTGTGGGCAATGTTTGAGTGGTATAATCGGAACTGAAAAATTCAATGCCACAGCTGGGATTTGAACCACAGACCTTCCGATTACCAGGTGGGTGCTTCAACCATTAAGCTGCCAGAATGACATTGAATTCTCCAACTGATTCGTATTTCTCCAGTAAACCACAAAGGCAGTCTCACATCAGATACAATTATCCCAGTGGTGACTCGGTTCTGATTCTACCTCTCAAACATTGCCCACACGTGGCTTGTGTGTTTAAAAGCACCAACAGTAAGTTTGTTGGCATAAATAAATAATTACCATCTGAAGGTTATTTAATCCCGGGACATAAAGTACTTACGATACTTATGATGCTCTTGAATTGTCTGGTCCAAGTAAACACTTGATTCTGGGAGAGTGTAGTGTCCCCAAAATGTACCTTCAAACAAGTTGAAATCTTGAGAGTTTAATCCCTTCATTGTTTAAAAACTTCATATGTGTTGCATAACAGACGAAATCTCGTAGTCATTAATGGCTGTACTGATACTGAAACCTAGCAAAACAGCTAACCAAGCTGGTTCTCCTATCCCAACGCCCTGAGTTTCAACTGTCCCCTCCACCATCTCGCTCGGATCTGCATGTGCAGTATTGTGGCTCAGTTACCGTTTATGCTTGAATCACCGTCATGCATTATATTTTATTCCTTAAAGTAAATGAATAGGGCATCTTTTTGTCTTTTTACTTTCTCTACTGGTAAGTAGGGAAAGTATTGTATTCCACCCAAAAATATGTGTGTGTGTGTGTGTGTGTCTGTCAGCCTGTGCACAGCATAACTCAAAAACGAAAACTAGGTTAAAAACCAAAGTTGGTATTTAAGTTTAATGTCTTTCAAGGATGCAACACAAAGATTTTGAAGAAAATAGCCCCACCCTAAACTACCTTTTACATGGAAAATTTTTATGTTCTTGAAAATGGCTGTAATGATTTTAATTAAAATCCCATATGTTAAAGATATTTGTAAGACAAATGAAATGTATATTTTGAATTTTCTAGCTGTAGCCTATGTAGTCCTTTTTACTCTGGATGACTTTTAAATAACTCATAAACCGTAAGAAATAGACATCTTATTATACAAAAAATGTAGATCTCGCTGAAACACACACTTTATGTTTGAATCATTTTTTTTTGTAGAGTGAATCATTTCGGAGATATTCCTCATTATTTGTGTCAGTTTCGGAAAGCAAGACTTTCATGAAATGGAACATCGTTCATTTTTTATGTTACACGTGCAAAGAGAACAGGATCTCAAAGCTTTAAAAAATGTGACTATCGCTCAAGGCCTACTGTATTCTAATATTCCTCTTTCATCTACTAGGAAATAAGCAATAAGATATTTCTGTAAATGCTTATCTCAACTAACATGAAGAAGATATAAGGATAAGAGTTTGTAAGAGTGATTAGTACAAGAGTAGAGAAAGTCATGTGAGTGCAACACATAAGATTTTTTGACTTTGATTTTTTAAAGCTTCTCAAATTAAAAATTTAAAAATATGTTTGAGTGTTAGAATCGGAACTGAAAAATGCAATGCCACCATTGGGATTTGAACCACAGACCCTCCACTTATCAGGTGGATGCTCCAACCATTAAGGTACTGATACAATCTGCCAGAATGACATTGATTTCTCCAACCGATTCGTATTTCTCTTGGTAAACCACAAAGACAGCCTCACATCAGAGACAATTACCCCAGTGGTGACTTACTATCGTAAGTACTTTATGTTCCAGGATTAAATTACCTTCAAATGGCAATTGTTATTTATTTATGCCAGCAAATTTACTGACTTGAAGCTTTCCCGGCGTTGATTATTGATGATAGTTTCTCGGGCTAACAGCCAGGTCAGATTAGGGTAACTACCCTAATCTGACCTGGCTGTTAGCCCGAGAAACTATCATCAGCAAATTTACTGTTGATGTTTTTAAACACACAAGCTGTGTGGGCAATGTTTAAGAATTCAATGTCATTCTGGCAGGTTGTCACAGTAGCTTAATGGATAAAACACCCAGCTGGTAAGCGGAAGGCCTATGGTCAAATCCCAGCTGTGACATTGAATTTTTCAGTTCCAATTCTACCACTAAAACATTGGCCACATACGGCTTATGTGTTTAAAAACACCAAGAGTAAGTTTTGGCATAAATGAACAGTGATTAAAAATACGTATTTACAGAAAACCAACATTCATAAGTATGTAAACATTTGAAATTGTGCAGATTAACAACCAGCGGACTAGTTGCATACTTTATCTTGAGCCCTGGAATCCAGTGTTATGAATGGTCTGAGTCAAGAAGGCCTGTGCTTTCCCAAAGTGACAACTGAGCATCATTGTCCATATTCCAATGTTATCTATCACTTATGCATTTCACTGTATTATGTTATCTTTGTTACTGTTCTCACGTGTTATCATACTGTTTACTTTTGTGTTCAACCAACTCAAACAGTAATTTTTAGCACTAAATGGCTGAAGCAAATCTAGCATCAACATTGGAAACTCCTGTAAATAGTAAAAGAAGGAGCCATGTGTTTAGCCTTGTACTTCAGCTGTTGGCAAACCAGAATTTACTACTCACAGCCTTTTAGATATAATGTAAAGCATGACTGCATAAAAAAGATGGAAAGACCTTTTGCTGTCATTGACAGTAGTGTTGTCGGAAGTTCAGATGCGAGGAGAACATTGGTTTTAAAAATGTTATTTATTTATATGTTTATTTTATTTCACAATTTGCCTTTAATGAGCTAGACCTCTATTCGGGGCAATAGGTATACAATGTTGTTTGGTGGTAACATATAATTAAGATTTAAATAATACATAAGTAGTTAATATGATATATGATAGCATGCTTCTGCCAGCACCATGTCCCCAGCATTTCGTCAGTCTTCTCCTGCAGTCTAGAGTCTGTGAATTCATTACAATATACAGGGTTCTTCAATTAAAACCTAATGGAACACCCAGCATTTCGCCTCTCCTGTAACCTTGCTGGATTCCCCCACCACTGACTCCCTTGCAACTAGTTGGTACTGGGCCTCTGAAAATCCACATCGCATTCAAGAAATCCCTCTTTATGATGAGAGAGTTGGAGTTTGGTGCACTGTTAGTGCTAGACGCATAATTGGTCCAATATTCTTCAGGCAGACTGTAAATGCAAAGAGGTACCGAAATGACATTTTGACCCCATTTTATTATGAACTGACAGAAGAAGAGAAATCATATGGTTGAGTTGTTTCAACAAGATTCTGGTACTGCCCATGCAGAAGAGAGTCCATGAATAAAGTTAGGAAAGTGTTTGAGTGATTAGTGCTAGTGTATTGCCCATTCCCCCCCCCGATCTAACAGTGTGTGATTTTTACTTGTGGAGTAACCTGAAAGACAAAGTTTATGAGACAGAACCAGATACATTGGAAGAACTAAAACAAAATATTAGAAATGAAATCTGAAACATTGCAGTGGCCCAACTTAATCATGGAAATCAGAATGTGTTCTCCCGATATAATGCTTGTTTAGCTGAGGGTGGGCAACATTTTCATCATCTTCTGTAAGGTAAGATTGTTATACATGCTTTATACGAATGCGGAGTTTATGCAGGAGCAAAGCTGGCTGTGGCACACCCAATTGTACACAGGCAAAATGCTGTGCTCCTGTTAGGTTCTAAATGAAGAACCCTGTATTTAATGACCCTATAGCAAAAATGTGCGTTACATACTAAACAGAGTGTTCAGGGTATAAGTGTAGATATTTTGATGATCGATACCTTAATATATATCCACTTTGGCGTGTTGGTTGGGTTTTTCTCTTCATCTAACAGTTTTTCCAAAAACCAATCTCGTATTTTACTACCTGATGTTTTTGCATGACCGTAATTCCACTGGAAAATTCCCCTGAGAGAAACACTGACCATTTTGTTTCACACTACAATGCGCGACCCACTGTCCTAGTTTCATGTTATCTGTGGCACATCTACTTGAAGGCACTAACCGATCTGAAAAATCTATCCTTAATAAGTAAAATTATAAATCTGCAAAGCAAATATTGATTTAATATTATCCATTACACTTAAACACCCAAAAGTCTAGATAAGCAGCATAATTCAACGTTTTGTGTTATATTGATTATTACTCAACACACATATAAAATGTATACTGAAATTAATGTTTGGTTACTATATGTTGGCTCACTAGAACTTATACTTCAAACTAACCCATATTATGTTCTTAAATTACCGAAAATTCTATCTAACCTGAACCCACACATACATAAAGCTGTATACTGATAGACAATTCCTTATGATGGCCATTCTGAGAGCTGAGAATTAGTATGCAGATAGCTGTGTTGATGAAACATTTTAATGGTTTTAAAAGTAAGGTTATAATTCATGTGCAGTTTATTACATACATAAAAGAAGCAGTTTTGGAAAAATAGATAGCACCTTAAACCTCAGTCTCATGTGTCATCCATATTCTCATAGTTACATCAGAGTAACCACGTAAATAACATCAATAAGATCAAAATGCTTGTAGAACATGAGCAATCAGATGTTAAAAGTTAGATGCGATGCTTTAAGCTATCAGTCTTCATAGAAATGATTCAAATAAGATGAGAGCTTTTTAGATACCTTTATACAAAACTTGCTATTATTTCATTCAGATAAATATGTGCACAAATAAACATATGGTATAAATAAGTGGTGCTGAACATGTGCTATAGTGCATAAGCTGTGAAGATGGTCTTAATGTAATCCCTAACTGATTATGGGTTCTGAAGATAGTAGGGAGGTAAATATGTGTTTTGCCACAAAACATGTTGAATACAGCATATAAATTACTACTTGGACAGATTATTGCTCTCAGATGGCATTGTTGTTGAAGATGGCAAATGGACTTCTCATGTCTCTTACCCCATCATACTTTAAATTATCATAGAAGGCTATGAATTGTGGTTTCCGCAGTTGTTTCTTCCAGGTTAGCTAACGACTGAAGTAAAAGCTAAACATATGGCTCCTTCTTTTAGTATTCACAGGAGTTTGTGATGTGGATGCTGGACTGCTTCAGGTGTTTAGTATTAAAATCACTCAGTTGATTAAACACAAAAATAAATCATATGATGCAAGAGAGCAGTAACAAAGGAAATGCGATGCAGTGGAATGCACAGGTGGTAGCCCTGAAGCATGGACAATGATGCTCAGTTGTTACTTTGGCAAAGCACAGGCCTTTTTGACTAGGATGGCTCATAGCACTAGGTTTTGAAGTTCAAGATAAAATGTACAACACTGCTTCACTTGTGCTCTGGTAAGATGTTATTTTCTGGAGGGTTCAAACTGACTGAAATTCTGTTTAAGATTTGCAGTGCATCTTTTAAAAATAGTTTCTGAAGTGGACATGTATAAAATTGTCAGAAGTGGCCCACAAGCACAGATTGGATTTCTTTGTTAAATTTTAACAGCATGCTTATTTATAAGAAGCCACTCTGCACAGGTTTGGGCTTAATTCTTTCTCTTCCGAAGTAACAACTTCATTCGAGTGGTCGCATCTTATCAGATAGTTGCAGGATGTACCATTACTCATTTGTTTGTAGGGCTACTTTCAGATAGCTTTTTCTTGGAAATGTCAGAAAGGAGTGCCAACTTCTGTAAGAAGCTTACGCATTACTATGATAAAGTTAAGTCTCTGCTAGAAGAGCAGGTGTGTCCTTCAGCAATAGCCAGCACATGATCAGTTAGAGAGAGAGAGAGAGAGAGGAGGTGCTGCATTTAGGAAGTATTTGGAAGGCTGATTGAGAAGAATAGCAAATCTTCAAGAACTGGCCTGCTTTCGGCAGCGTAGAAAGTTTCTTAAAAGCTTTTGTGGGTATAAAGAGAAGAATATTTACCTCAGCACTAGATTGTTGTGATGTGCTACTCAACAACTTCTCTGAGCAAGAGACGATCAGTTCTGTATTCAGTACTTCAGTGAGTGACTGGGGAAAGATAGAGGACTTCTACATTCAAAATTAAAATGATGATTGTGGAAGAGAGAGGAGGGGTCATGTGTTCAATACTCTGGTAAGTGATAGGAAGAGAGAAAAGAGTTTTTTGCATGTGGTTTATTGCAACACTACATGCAAGGAGGAAGTAAAGAGTGGTTGGGAGGGAAAAATGCTCAAAGTCACACTGATGTCAGGAGCAGGATCTAAAAACCAAGATGGAGGAAATGCCTAAAGAAGTATTAACCAGAATAGAGGAGATAGGAACTGAAATGAAGATGCTAAAATCTGGAATGATGGGAGCTGAAATGAAGAACAAAATAAAGCAAATTTAAATTTAAACTTGGTTTTCTGCAAAGGCCAAGATGCTACTTGAAGGACTTGAAAGATAACATTGCTAAGGAGTTAAATGAATTTCCATCTGGCATGGAAAGAAAATTAACATAATGGAGGAGCTACTGGATCAGTTGGTAAATGGTTAAGAGCAGCTGATAGGAAAAACCAGAGAGATGGACATCTGAATAGAGGAGATACACCACAATCCAGAAGCCAAGATCCATGCCGAATAGAGAGGAATCCACAATCACAAGGGCAACTAAAGCTTAAATGGTGAAACCTGGAAATTTGATGGTGCTTGATTGTGTGCAGTGTCTAACAGTAATTTGAGGCCATTGCTACTCACAGTGGCTGGGATGAGCAAAGAAGGAAAATGACAATCTTTTGGTGGCCTTGCAGTGGCAAGCAGCTGTAAGCTCTTTCCATGGAGAACATTGCTGGTCATCGCTTACTGGGTCCAACTCTAGAGCACGCCTGATATCCACCTTACTGGAACCCTTGCTTCTTGACAAGCTTTTGGTGGCCTTGCAGTGGCAAGCAACTGTAAGCTCTTTCCATGGAGAACATTGCTGGTCATCGCTTACTGGGTTCAACTCTAGAGCACGCCTGATATCCACCTTACTGGAACCCTTGCTTTTTGACAAGCTTTTGGTGGCCTTGCAGTGGCAAGCAACTGTAAGCTCTTTCCATTTAGAACATTGCTGGTCATCGCTTACTGGGTCCAACTCTAGAGCACGCCTGATATCCACCTTACTGGAACCCTTGCTTCATGATAAGCTTTTGGTAACCTTACAGTGGCAAGCAGCTGTAAGCTCTTTCCATGGAGAACATTGCTGGTCATCACTTACTGGGTCCAACCCTAGAGCACGCCTGATATCCACCTTACTGGAACCCTTGCTTCATGATAAGCTTTTGGTAACCTTGCAGTGACAAGCAGCTGTAAGCTCTTTCCATGGAGAACATTGCTGGTCATCGCTTACTGGGTCCAACTCTAGAGCACGCCTGATATCCACCTTACTGGAACCCTTGCTTCATGATAAGCTTTTGGTAACCTTGCAGTGACAAGCAACTGTAAGCTCTTTCCATGGAGAACATTGCTGGTCATCGCTTACTGGGTCCAACTCTAGAGCACGCCTGATATCCACCTTACTGGAACCCTTGCTTCTTGACAAGCTTTTGGTGGCCTTGCAGTGGCAAGCAGCTGTAAGCTCTTTCCATGGAGAACATTGCTGGTCATCGCTTACTGGGTCCAACTCTAGAGCACGCCTGATATCCACCTTACTGGAACCCTTGCTTCATGACAAGCTTTTGGTGGCCTTGCAGTGGCAAGCAGCTGTAAGCTCTTTCCATGGAGAACATTGCTGGTCATCGCTTACTGGGTTCAACTCTAGAGCACGCCTGATATCCACCTTACTGGAACCCTTGCTTCATGATAAGCTTTTGGTGGCCTTGCAGTGGCAAGCAGCTGTAAGCTCTTTCCATGGAGAACATTGCTGGTCATCGCTTACTGGGTCCAACTCTAGAGCACGCCTGATATCCACCTTACTGGAACCATTGCTTCATGATAAGCTTTTAGTGGCCTTGCAGTGGCAAGCTCTTTCCATGGAGAACATTGCTGGTCATCGCTTACTGGGTCCAACTCTAGAGCACGCCTGATATCCACCTTACTGGAACCCTTGCTTCATGACAAGCTTTTGGTGGCCTTGCAGTGGCAAGCAGCTGTAAGCTCTTTCCATGGAGAACATTGCTGGTCATCACTTACTGGGTCCAACTCTAGAGCACGCCTGATATCCACCTTACTGGAACCCTTGCTTTTTGACAAGCTTTTGGTGGCCTTGCAGTGGCAAGCAGCTGTAAGCTCTTTCCATGGAGAACATTGCTGGTCATCGCTTACTGGGTCCAACTCTAGAGCACGCCTGATATCCACCTTACTGGAACCATTGCTTCATGATAAGCTTTTAGTGGCCTTGCAGTGGCAAGCTCTTTCCATGGAGAACATTGCTGGTCATCACTTACTGGGTCCAACTCTAGAGCACGCCTGATATCCACCTTACTGGAACCCTTGCTTCATGACAAGCTTTTGGTGGCCTTGCAGTGGCAAGCAGCTGTAAGCTCTTTCCATGGAGAACATTGCTGGTCATCGCTTACTGGGTCCAACTCTAGAGCACGCCTGATATCCACCTTACTGGAACCCTTGCTTCATGACAAGCTTTTGGTGGCCTTGCAGTGGCAAGCAGCTGTAAGCTCTTTCCATGGAGAACATTGCTGGTCATCACTTACTGGGTCCAACTCTAGAGCACGCCTGATATCCACCTTACTGGAACCCTTGCTTCATGACAAGCTTTTGGTGGCCTTGCAGTGGCAAGCAACTGTAAGCTCTTTCCATGGAGAACATTGCTGGTCATCACTTACTGGGTCCAACTCTAGAGCACGCCTGATATCCACCTTACTGGAACCCTTGCTTCATGACAAGCTTTTACAAATCATGAGTGTAATCACTGTCTCAGTTCAGAAACAGGGAAATTACAACACTGGACCTGAATTGTAATTATATAAAACAGAACTTTGTTTAGTTCCCAAATTAACACACTTTTTGGAAATCTTTTTGTGCAAGTACAAAGATATATTTCCATTAGAACATTTTAAAACTGTGCTTCACCTAGAAAACAGACTGAAATTCCTGAGCTACGAATAAAAAGTAAAAATATAAAATTTCCTTTGGAAATGAACAATGACCAGTTTTCAGATTCTAACAATGCACAATATTTGTAGTGTCAACTTGTGTAAAGGAAACAGTTTGTTAAAGTGTGTAAATTTTGTTAGAAAACTATTATATGGTTGGACAGTCAGAAAACTCATTTCAAACTTACTTTTTGTATACCTTTTGTAACTTCCAACATATAAATAAAACAGGCTAAATGTGTTACTCTTTCTATCTCTGTTTCAAGCTTATAGTTCCCAACATGGGTTTCGTGAAAATGCTCAACAATTTTTGCCCTAATAAATCTGGTTAGCGATGCCTCTAAAATGATTGACGAAAAAAAGCATACAACCATACAAATATGTTACAACTCTAAAGCATTTGACTGTGTCACACATGATGTATTGTTAGACAAATTAGTATTTTATGGCATAAGAAACACCAAACTAAAATGGTTTGAAAATTATCTTCAAAATAGAATTGCTACAAATAGCCAAACAGGTACAGTTAAATCAAATTGGAAACTAATAAAAACCGGAGTTCCTAAGGGAAATGTCTTGGGACCTCTACTATACATATTATATATCAATGACCTTCCAAATTGTCTAACTGGGAAAACAATCATGTATGCTGATGACACATCTATTTTGCTAAAAGGGCAAAACTGTGAGGAACCAGGACAAAATTCAAAAGAAACACTAAATCACTTTAAAAAAATGGTTTTATGGCAATGGGTTAAAACTAAACACTGCCAAAACATTCATTATGCAATTCAATATCCAGTGTAAAAACTGTTGTAACAACATCCTTACAGATTCAGTAAATCATGCACTACAAAAGTTTTGGGCGTGTACTTAAATAAGCAATTAAAATGGGAAGAACACATCCAGAGCATATCTAAAAAATTAAATAGCACATGTTTCAATATGAGCTGCATAGTAAAAATAACCGACTTAGAAACAAGAAAAATTGTGTACTTCAGATATTTTAACTCCATAATGACATACAGGATTATACTATGAGGAAATGTCATGGGATGGGAAACTATCTTTAAAAGACACAAGAAAATAATCTGCATAATGACACAAACTAAACCCAAAGAATCTTGTAGAAATTTATTCAAAAAACCTAAAAATCCTAACCCTACCATCACAATATCTATACAAATTAAATATATACATACAAACTTTGAAACACTTTATAATTGGCAAAATCATCACTATGTGGAGAAAAGCCCACTATATATTGAGTAAAAGTCTACAATAAATTGCCCAGCAATATCAGAGCAACTAAAGACTCAAGATATTTAAGCAAAACAATAAAAAGTCTATTAATTGACAAGGCCTGCTACTCAGTAAAGGAATACATGAATGATGAACTAGAGCCTTAGTTCCCATAATGCCTTTTTGTAACTCATGTTGGGAAAATGTTATAGCTTTTTTATATACCGTATTTTATCGCATAATTCCCCCCCCCCCCTTTTTTTTTCTTTTTTCAAAAATTTGCTTGAAAACACTGGGGAGGGAATTATGCAAGTGATGCTTCTAGGAATTTTGAAAGGAAGTGAAACCATGTAGTATTATGTAAAAGTTATATAGGTATACAGTAATTTGTGAATGAACTGGATACATGCCATGGTTTCATTGGGCCTACAATGTATTGTTTCATTGTTTCTTTTCTCTGACTATTCTGCCGTTTCACTATCATCACTATTTTCATTTATATCTGGCTCAGATAACACATCTTCATGTTCACTATTCCACAACATGTCGTCAGAATTAGTAATGGCACAAGAAATAGAGTTTTTTTTTTTAAACTCTTCTTAACAATATGGCGACTTGTAACAAACTGACTTAGGAACACGTCTGCAACTTCACATTTCAATTTTACAATATGTTGTGACAATGGCAATACAAGTATTTTTGTGGCAAGCACTGCATTATTGTTGTCCGTGACAGGCACAGCTATGTCGATTGTTGTCCATTATCAAGTCATTTGAAGGCCGCTCCAATAAGAATGAACCAGGAGAGGGAATTATGGAATGTTTAGAGTCCATCAGTGTAACAGGACTAATGGTTGGAGCAAGAGGGACAATTCCGAGGTTACTTGCAGAATTCCTGAAGAGCTTTGGCTTATCCAAAGATTTGGCATACGATATTGCTATACTGTCGCTCAAAGGCTCTATAGCTATTGTTAGAAATCACCTGTACAGACCATGGTTTTTTTTCTGTTTTATTTATTTATATATAATTTTTATTGTTTTAAGAGATAATACTTTGTCATTTACAAATTTTAGGTTTTGTACTTTATATTCGTTATGTTTTATTAACTATTTTGTCACTTTTGTATAAGTATTCTTTGTCTTTTTGGTAGCCTGTAACTGTAACAGGAAGATATTAAAATAAAATAATAGGTAAATAATTTTTAGTGATGAAAAATCATAGGGGAGGGAAATATGCGAGGAGGGGCCTTATGCGATAAAATACAATATATTAACTTATCTAAGAAAAGTATACATTGTACACTTTGTTTTAATTTTGTTTATGTAAAGTT
This sequence comes from Tenodera sinensis, assembly GCA_030765045.1. Taxonomy (NCBI): domain Eukaryota; kingdom Metazoa; phylum Arthropoda; class Insecta; order Mantodea; family Mantidae; genus Tenodera; species Tenodera sinensis. The sequence continues at coordinate 168,479,497 of CM060967.1, read as the reverse complement.
TATGTATTGTTAATATTTCTTGACGAATCAGTAGTTTACTGAGCTTTTGCTCAAAAATTGTAAGTGTATGTAACAATAAACCTTATTATTTTATCTTTTGTATATTTTAGTTTCAGTATTATTTTTTTATGAACTTTTGAATATTGCAGTAGCAATAAGAACAACTTAAACATATGAAACTGATAATGCTGAAATAGTGCAGTCCTTCCACATCATGCATGTGCAGTGTTACCGAAAATCATTATGTTCTGCTGCATCACTTGTTACATTTCAATTTCTTATGAGCAGTCTGATGGACTAGAATAAACTTTCATAGTAAGTTTATTCTTAACAGTAGCTTCTGCACCAGGAATGGTTTACCAATTGACAAGTTTTAAAGAATTGAACTACTCTCTCTCTCTCTCTAAATGCAATATTTATTATGCACTTATTAACATAATTTACAATTACAAAGCTATATTTGAATTTACAGTATTTATGCTTACACATTTAAACTACAGCACTCAAAATTCATATTCGTAAATTAAAAATTAAGTTAACGTAATATTGCTGTGTTTATTCAGAGCATTTATTTTAAAATAACAAGGATGATGAACTCACATTTTTGTATTTAAGCATGAATGCCTGCCTGTGTATCCTGTCCATTAAATTATATGCCATTGCTGTATATTAAGCGTTAATTTTGCTTGCAAACAAACTGAAGTATAAGGAGGATTTGAACCAAGGTAGTTATCTATTTCTTTACCTGATTACCCTCCTCTTATGTAGGACTTACAAGCCAGTGCCGAGGGTCAGACGCCTGGAGTGAAGACCTGGAAGCGGGTGGTCAGTTTGAGAGTGAGGGAGAGGGTGATGTGAAATGCATGATGTGAAATGGATGATTGGAACGGTGACAATGGAGCAATTGGTGGAATGAGTGGCAGGGGAAACTGGAGAAAACCTGCCCTGACACCGCTTAGTCCACCACAAATACCACATGCGGGTCCCTGGGATCAAACCTGTGCCACCTAGGTGGTAGGCAAATACTCTAATCACTCAGCCATGGCACGGCCACCAAGGTAGCTCTGATTATCAAACACCTGTATTTGATCGGTTCACATTTGAGTCACATCATCGGAATTATAGTTGAGCTGCTCTTTACATTTCCAGTTTGGCTTATTTGATTCTAGTTTTGCGGTAGCTTGACACATAAATAAAGCAGTCGCTCTGTAAGGAACTGGAAAGTCAACTTTTGGAGGTAGCTTCACACATAAATAAAGCAGTCGCTCTGTAAGGAACTGGAAAGTCAACTTTTGTAGGTAGCTTCACACATAAATAAAGCAGTCGCTCTGTAAGGAACTGGAAAGTCAACTTTTGGAGGTAGCTTCACACATAAATAAAGCAGTCGCTCTGTAAGGAACTGGAAAGTCAACTTTTGGAGGTAGCTTGACACATAAATAAAGCAGTCGCTCTGTAAGGAACTGGAAAGTCAACTTTTGGAGGTAGCTTCACACATAAATAAAGCAGTCGCTCTGTAAGGAACTGGAAAGTCAACTTTTGTTGGTAGCTTGACACATAAATTAAGCAGTCGCTCTGTAAGGAACTGGAAAGTCAACTTTTGGAGGTAGCTTCACACATAAATAAAGCAGTCGCTCTGTAAGGAACTGGAAAGTCAACTTTTGGAGGTAGCTTCACACATAAATAAAGCAGCCACTCTGTAAGGAACTGGAAAGTCAACTTTTGGAGGTAGCTTCACACATAAATAAAGCAGTCGCTCTGTAAGGAACTGGAAAGCCAACTTTTGGAGGTAGCTTCACACATAAATAAAGCAGTCGCTCTGTAAGGAACTGGAAAGCCAACTTTTGGAGGTAGCTTCACACAGAAATAAAGCAGTCGCTCTGTAAGGAACTGGAAAGCCAACTTTTGGAGGTAGCTTCACACATAAATAAAGCAGTCGCTCTGTAAGGAACTGGAAAGTCAACTTTTGGAGATAGCTTCACACATAAATAAAGCAGTCGCTCTGTAAGGAACTGGAAAGTCAACTTTTGGAGGTAGCTTCACACATAAATAAAGCAGTCGCTCTGTAAGGAACTGGAAAGCTGACTTTTGGAGGTAGCTTCACACATAAATAAAGCAGTCGCTCTGTAAGGAACTGGAAAGCCGACTTTTGGAGGTAGCTTCACACATAAATAAAGCAGTCGCTCTGTAAGGAACTGGAAAGTCAACTTTTGTAGGTAGCTTCACACATAAATAAAGCAGTCGCTCTGTAAGGAACTGGCAAGCCGACTTTTGGAGGTAGCTTCACACATAAATAAAACAGTCGCTCTGTAAGGAACTGGAAAGTCAACTTTTGGAGGTAGCTTCACACATAAATAAAACAGTCGCTCTGTAAGGAACTGGAAAGTCAACTTTTGGAGGTAGCTTCACACATAAATAAAACAGTCGCTCTGTAAGGAACTGGAAAGCCGACTTTTGGAGGTAGCTTCACACATAAATAAAACAGTCGCTCTGTAAGGAACTGGAAAGTCAACTTTTGGAGGTAGCTTCACACATAAATAAAACAGTCGCTCTGTAAGGAACTGGAAAACCAACTTTTGGAGGTAGCTTCACACATAAATAAAACAGTCGCTCTGTAAGGAACTGGAAAACCAACTTTTGGAGGTAGCTTCACACATAAATAAAACAGTCGCTCTGTAAGGAACTGGAAAGCCGACTTTTGGAGGTAGCTTCACACATAAATAAAACAGTCGCTCTGTAAGGAACTGGAAAGTCAACTTTTGGAGGTAGCTTCACACATAAATAAAGCAGTCACTCTGTAAGGAACTGGAAAGTCAACTTTTGGAGGTAGCTTCACACATAAATAAAACAGTCGCTCTGTAAGGAACTGGAAAACCAACTTTTGGAGGTAGCTTCACACATAAATAAAACAGTCGCTCTGTAAGGAACTGGAAAGCCGACTTTTGGAGGTAGCTTCACACATAAATAAAACAGTCGCTCTGTAAGGAACTGGAAAGTCAACTTTTGGAGGTAGCTTCACACATAAATAAAACAGTCGCTCTGTAAGGAACTGGAAAACCAACTTTTGGAGGTAGCTTCACACATAAATAAAACAGTCGCTCTGTAAGGAACTGGAAAACCAACTTTTGGAGGTAGCTTCACACATAAATAAAACAGTCGCTCTGTAAGGAACTGGAAAGTCAACTTTTGGAGGTAGCTTCACACATAAATAAAACAGTCGCTCTGTAAGGAACTGGAAAGTCAACTTTTGGAGGTAGCTTCACACATAAATAAAGCAGTCGCTCTGTAAGGAACTGGAAAACCAACTTTTGGAGGTAGCTTCACACATAAATAAAACAGTCGCTCTGTAAGGAACTGGAAAGTCAACTTTTGGAGGTAGCTTCACACATAAATAAAGCAGCCACTCTGTAAGGAACTGGAAAGTCAACTTTTGGAGGTAGCTTCACACATAAATAAAGCAGTCGCTCTGTAAGGAACTGGAAAGTCAACTTTTGTTGGTAGCTTGACACATAAATTAAGCAGTCGCTCTGTAAGGAACTGGAAAGTCAACTTTTGGAGGTAGCTTCACACATAAATAAAGCAGTCGCTCTGTAAGGAACTGGAAAGTCAACTTTTGTAGGTAGCTTCACACATAAATAAAGCAGTCGCTCTGTAAGGAACTGGAAAGTCAACTTTTGGAGGTAGCTTCACACATAAATAAAGCAGTCGCTCTGTAAGGAACTGGAAAGCCAACTTTTGGAGGTAGCTTCACACATAAATAAAGCAGTCGCTCTGTATGGAACTGGAAAGCCGACTTTTGGAGGTAGCTTCACACATAAATAAAGCAGTCGCTCTGTAAGGAACTGGAAAGCCAACTTTTGGAGGTAGCTTCAGACATAAATAAAGCAGTCGCTCTGTAAGGAACTGGAAAGCCAACTTTTGGAGGTAGCTTCACACAGAAATAAAGCAGTCGCTCTGTAAGGAACTGGAAAGTCAACTTTTGGAGGTAGCTTCACACATAAATAAAGCAGTCGCTCTGTAAGGAACTGGAAAGCCAACTTTTGGAGGTAGCTTCACACATAAATAAAGCAGTCGCTCTGTAAGGAACTGGAAAGTCAACTTTTGGAGATAGCTTCACACATAAATAAAGCAGTCGCTCTGTAAGGAACTGGAAAGTCAACTTTTGGAGGTAGCTTCACACATAAATAAAGCAGTCGCTCTGTAAGGAACTGGAAAGCTGACTTTTGGAGGTAGCTTCACACATAAATAAAGCAGTCGCTCTGTAAGGAACTGGAAAGCCGACTTTTGGAGGTAGCTTCACACATAAATAAAGCAGTCGCTCTGTAAGGAACTGGAAAGTCAACTTTTGTAGGTAGCTTCACACATAAATAAAGCAGTCGCTCTGTAAGGAACTGGCAAGCCAACTTTTGGAGGTAGCTTCACACATAAATAAAGCAGTCGCTCTGTAAGGAACTGGAAAGCCGACTTTTGGAGGTAGCTTCACACATAAATAAAACAGTCGCTCTGTAAGGAACTGGAAAGTCAACTTTTGGAGGTAGCTTCACACATAAATAAAACAGTCGCTCTGTAAGGAACTGGAAAGTCAACTTTTGGAGGTAGCTTCACACATAAATAAAACAGTCGCTCTGTAAGGAACTGGAAAGCCGACTTTTGGAGGTAGCTTCACACATAAATAAAACAGTCGCTCTGTAAGGAACTGGAAAGTCAACTTTTGGAGGTAGCTTCACACATAAATAAAACAGTCGCTCTGTAAGGAACTGGAAAACCAACTTTTGGAGGTAGCTTCACACATAAATAAAACAGTCGCTCTGTAAGGAACTGGAAAACCAACTTTTGGAGGTAGCTTCACACATAAATAAAACAGTCGCTCTGTAAGGAACTGGAAAGCCGACTTTTGGAGGTAGCTTCACACATAAATAAAACAGTCGCTCTGTAAGGAACTGGAAAGTCAACTTTTGGAGGTAGCTTCACACATAAATAAAGCAGTCACTCTGTAAGGAACTGGAAAGTCAACTTTTGGAGGTAGCTTCACACATAAATAAAACAGTCGCTCTGTAAGGAACTGGAAAACCAACTTTTGGAGGTAGCTTCACACATAAATAAAACAGTCGCTCTGTAAGGAACTGGAAAGCCGACTTTTGGAGGTAGCTTCACACATAAATAAAACAGTCGCTCTGTAAGGAACTGGAAAGTCAACTTTTGGAGGTAGCTTCACACATAAATAAAACAGTCGCTCTGTAAGGAACTGGAAAACCAACTTTTGGAGGTAGCTTCACACATAAATAAAACAGTCGCTCTGTAAGGAACTGGAAAACCAACTTTTGGAGGTAGCTTCACACATAAATAAAACAGTCGCTCTGTAAGGAACTGGAAAGTCAACTTTTGGAGGTAGCTTCACACATAAATAAAACAGTCGCTCTGTAAGGAACTGGAAAGTCAACTTTTGGAGGTAGCTTCACACATAAATAAAGCAGTCGCTCTGTAAGGAACTGGAAAACCAACTTTTGGAGGTAGCTTCACACATAAATAAAACAGTCGCTCTGTAAGGAACTGGAAAGTCAACTTTTGGAGGTAGCTTCACACATAAATAAAGCAGCCACTCTGTAAGGAACTGGAAAGTCAACTTTTGGAGGTAGCTTCACACATAAATAAAGCAGTCGCTCTGTAAGGAACTGGAAAGTCAACTTTTGGAGGTAGCTTCACACATAAATAAAGCAGCCGCTCTGTAAGGAACTGGAAAGCCAACTTTTGGAGGTAGCTTGACACATAAATAAAGCAGTCGCTCTGTAAGGAACTGGAAAGTCAACTTTTGGAGGTAGCTTCACACATAAATAAAGCAGTCGCTCTGTAAGGAACTGGAAAGCCGACTTTTGTAGGTAGCTTCACACATAAATAAAGCAGTCGCTCTGTAAGGAACTGGAAAGCCAACTTTTGGAGGTAGCTTGACACATAAATAAAACAGTCGCTCTGTAAGGAACTGGAAAGCCGACTTTTGTAGGTAGCTTCACACATAAATATAGCAGTCGCTCTGTAAGGAACTGGAAAGTCAACTTTTGGAGGTAGCTTGACACATAAATAAAACAGTCGCTCTGTAAGGAACTGGAAAGCCAACTTTTGGAGGTAGCTTCACACATAAATAAAGCAGTCACTCTGTAAGGAACTGGAAAGTTGACTTTTGGAGGTAGCTTCACACATAAATAAAGCAGTCGCTCTGTAAGGAACTGGAAAGCCAACTTTTGGAGGTAGCTTCACACATAAATAAAACAGTCGCTCTGTAAGGAACTGGAAAGCCAACTTTTGGAGGTAGCTTCACACATAAATAAAGCAGTCACTCTGTAAGGAACTGGAAAGTTGACTTTTGGAGGTAGCTTCACACATAAATAAAGCAGTCGCTCTGTAAGGAACTGGAAAGCCAACTTTTGGAGGTAGCTTCACACATAAATAAAACAGTCGCTCTGTATGGAACTGGAAAGCCGACTTTTGGAGGTAGCTTCACACATAAATAAAGCAGTCGCTCTGTAAGGAACTGGAAAGCCAACTTTTGGAGGTAGCTTCACACATAAATAAAGCAGCCACTCTGTAAGGAACTGGAAAGTCAACTTTTGTAGGTAGCTTGACACATAAATAAAGCAGTCGCTCTGTAAGGAACTGGAAAGTCAACTTTTGGAGGTAGCTTCACACATAAATAAAGCAGCCACTCTGTAAGGAACTGGAAAGCTGACTTTTGTAGGTAGCTTCACACATAAATAAAGCAGTCGCTCTGTAAGGAACTGGAAAGTCAACTTTTGGAGGTAGCTTGACACATAAATAAAGCAGTCACTCTGTAAGGAACTGGAAAGTCAACTTTTGGAGGTAGCTTCACACATAAATAAAGCAGTCACTCTGTAAGGAACTGGAAAGTCAACTTTTGGAGGTAGCTTCACACATAAATAAAGCAGTCACTCTGTAAGGAACTGGAAAGTCAACTTTTGGAGGTAGCTTCACACATAAATAAAGCAGTCGCTCTGTAAGGAACTGGAAAGTCAACTTTTGGAGGTAGCTTCACACATAAATAAAGCAGTCACTCTGTAAGGAACTGGAAAGTCAACTTTTGGAGGTAGCTTCACACATAAATAAAGCAGTCGCTCTGTAAGGAACTGGAAAGTCAACTTTTGGAGGTAGCTTGACACATAAATAAAGCAGCCACTCTGTAAGGAACTGGAAAGCCAACTTTTGGAGGTAGCTTCACACATAAATAAAGCAGCCACTCTGTAAGGAACTGGAAAGCCAACTTTTGGAGGTAGCTTCACACATAAATAAAGCAGTCACTCTGTAAGGAACTGGAAAGCCAACTTTTGGAGGTAGCTTCACACATAAATAAAGCAGTCGCTCTGTAAGGAAGTGGAAAGCCAACTTTTGGAGGTAGCTTCACACATAAATAAAGCAGTCACTCTGTAAGGAACTGGAAAGTTGACTTTTGGAGGTAGCTTCACACATAAATAAAGCAGCCACTCTGTAAGGAACTGGAAAAGCAACTTTTGGAGGTAGCTTCACACATAAATAAAGCAGTCGCTCTGTAAGGAACTGAAAAGCCAACTTTTGGAGGTAGCTTCACACATAAATAAAACAGTCGCTCTGTAAGGAACTGGAAAGCCAACTTTTGGAGGTAGCTTCACACATAAATAAAGCAGTCGCTCTGTAAGGAACTGGAAAGCTGACTTTCGGCCAAACTATACATGCATTTTCCTGTTTATTGCAGATCTTGAAAATGATTGGTAGCTTTAAACTGGGAATTGTTCAAAATGTTCTGAACTACACTGATTTTCTGACTGTTGCTCATTCTTTTGTTTTTAAGATCTTTAAAGAATCGCAGCCTGAAATTACACCAGCAAAAAACATTCAAAATATGGATCCTAATGCTGATTTCAACAAAATACACATGTTAGCAATATTAGAGTGCTTTTTACATGGAAATGTTAAACAAAATTTTAAGGGGAGTGTGTAGTATAAGCATTATATGGACATGCACCTAACCCAATAAATTTGGATTCCTCTAGCTGTAATTGACACATAAATGTAAAAAGAATTACTGATTAATATGTATATCTTCAAATTTTTACAATCATATGTTGTTATAGTTTGAAAAGAATTGTTAGCTTCAAAAAACTTTGCTAAATAAGGCAAACATTTACATGTCTTTTCTCAGAAACCAGTAGCAGCATAGTCTGAAGTACATTCTGCTTCATACCACAGAACTGGGGAAATTGAGCTCCAATAATATTTCAGGTTCTAATTTTTTCTTTTTACTTTCTCTACTGGTAAGTAGGTGAAGTATTGTATTCCACCCAAAAATTCAATGTCGAAGTTTCACTAGAAATATATGTTTTGAGGTACCCTGAATAAAAGGAAAAAAAAAAAGCATTTTTAGAAAAAGGTCCGTGTGTGTGTCAATCTGTGGACAGCATAACTCAAAAACAAAAAGTCTGTTAAAAACCAAATTTGGTGTTTAAGTTTAATGTTTTTCAAGGATGCGACATAGAGATTTTGAAGAAAATTGCTTCGCCGTAAACTACCCTCTACTTAGAAAATTTTTCAAAATTTTTGACTTTCTTGAAAATGGCTCTAACAGTTTTGCTTAAAATGTGATATGTTTGAGATGTTTTTATAGCAAATTAAATTTATATCTTGAATTTTCTAGCTATTGCCCCTGTAGTTGTATTTATTATGGGTGTCTTTTGAATAACTTGTAAACCGTAAGAGTTAGCCAAAATCTTACTGTACAAAAAATGTAAATCTCGCTAAAACACACAACTTGTATCCAAATAAATTTTTTGTAGAGTGAACTGTTTTGAGGATGTTATTTGTGTCAGTTTCAGAAAACTTAAAACTTTCGTGAAATGAATTATCGTTGTTAATTTTTTTATATGTTAAGCATGCAATGAGAACGGGATCTCACACCTTCAAAAAGATTTGACTATCGCTCAAAGCCTACTGTACTCTAATATTCCCTTTGCACTTTCAAGGAAATAAGCATTAAGATAATTTTTGTAAATGTTTATCTCAAGTAATACGAAGAAGATATAGGAATAAGAATTTGTAAGAACGGTTAGTACAAGAGTAGAGAAAGTCATGTGAGTGCAACACATCAGATTTTTTTTTTAATTAGGAGGAAATAAAATTTACATTTACACTTTTGACACAATATCCTCAATTTATTAAAATGTGTTACACTTAAAAAAAATACAACTCTAGTTCAGTGTATGTAAAAGATTATCTCACTTAAGTCTGTAAAATTTGAGCCTTGTAGCTTTTATAGTTTTTGCAAAAAAAGAACATATGTTTCGAAAAATACATTTTTGGGTTAATCACACCGGAAAATTAACTTCAAAGTTATGACTCATGTTACTGAATTCCAGTGGAGCAGCATCATCAGCAGATAATTATCTTAAAACATACTCTGGATTCCATTTAACATATACAAAGTGATCTAAACAGTGAAACTTTTTAAATAGTTGTAGAAGTACTTGAGTTGACCTATAGACACTTTTAGTTTCACTTAATTTAATTTTTATCAGGATGGTTTCATTATCAACAGTTTCTCGACTGGCATTTGAGGAGGAAGAACCTGTTGTGGTTGTGACTGTGCTGCTATCTGTGTTGGATGTAAACTTCACAATGTTGTCTGCTTGTGGTGTTTCAAAATACATTCTTTATGTGCATTTCATCCCAAATTATCGGTTCAACTGTAGTTTTTACAAGGAACACACCAGGAACATAAAACTGAAACAAATTGACAAATCGGCCCTAGCCCGTCATTTCTGTCAACTCGACACAACATAAAACAGGATATCAAACTATGAAAACATGTAAAAACTACAGCTGAACTGATGATTTGGGAAAGAAATACACGTAAAGAAAAATTTTCACCTAGGCATGAATCTTGAATAGAAAATACAAATTTTATCATTTTTTTCTCTTCCTTAAATTAACTGTTGTTGTTGTTTTCTAGTGCCTTGCATGTGGCAATGAAGCCATTAGCATTCGTGCTTTCCAATACTTTTGAACTGTACCTTAAATTAACTGAGATGGATGAAAATCCTTAAATGGAATATGAAAAATGCTGCTCAACAAACATAAGAAATTGGAGTTCATCAGTCAATAAGAGCTTAAGTAGACATGATAGTCACCTTTTTCGTATAAAATAATGTCATGTGACCTTTCCTTAGCAGTGCCCAGAAGCTCTTGGCTGCCAAACAACAAACATTAATGCAGTCTCTACTAGGTAGTAGAAGATTTGAAATGCATTTGCAGCACATAAAAGAATAGACAGACACATGTTCTTGAAAACATTCTCCAATGATAAAACAGAGAGAGCAAGGTTATTTTAGTGGATAGAACTGTTTATGTAAGAAGCCTAAGAAATGCTGAAGATTATATTCATGTTAAACAACTTAGTTTTTTTCCTTCCCTCCTCCCTCATTTATTTGAGCATGATTCAGTTATATGTATACTAAAAATGTTACATAAAAATGGTCATTTGCATATTCTTCTAGCTTTAATGTAACAATAAAAATGAAGTCATTTTATAAGATGTACTTTTGATAGCAATTGTTTTTTCACAACAGTACCCTGTGGTGCTATGGCAGCTGAAGGAAACAAAACAAAATTCTCACGTGGACGACGAGAGATGTGTGATATCACAATTGAGACGTACACAAGTGATCTAGCAGAAGCTAAACCCAGCAGACTCATTCCAGGATCAGAAAGCAAAGAATTATCCTTAACTACAGTAGAAGGTAATATTCAATTTTTTGCTTTTTAAAATGGTAGAAGGGCATTCAGATCACAGATGTGTTACTCTCTCCATACACAATCACTGTAATAGAATTGGGTTACAGTTGTGTATGCAGGAAAACACTGTTTCATCAGAATACATAAGTTTTACTGGGTATATCATCTTATGTATTGACTCATGATATGGTTTAATTGTGTATTCCACTGTATTGAACTAAATAAATTACGTGTATTACTACATGTTGTATAAATACTGTGCATTCTCAGACCGACTGGACAACCCCGCAGAGTTACTCCTAAAGGACCAGCAAGTCATGGGTACAGAACACTAACTACTGTACTAACTTGCATTAGAATTATCTGCATCACAGCAGATGTTAAATTTATGACCTTCAATGCAAACACATTCCCTATAATGTCCAAAACCATTTCTGGTTTACTTGCAAAAGTTCATGTTGACTGATTGCCTGTATTTCTCTCCTGATATCATCCTTCAATTCCTCTAACATGAACGTACTTGATGTGTACACTTTATTCTTTAACATTTCCCATAAATAAAACTCACATGAAGAAAGGTCAGGGGAACAAGAAGGCTACAGTCCTGGACTAATTATTCTGTCCCCGTACACACATCGCAATTCATGCATTGAATTACCAGCAATGTGTGCTATAGCTGAATTCTGTTGAAACCAATCACACAATCTTTAATTTCTTGTCAGTTGTGGAAAAAAATATTTAAAATAGAATGTACATAAATGTGTGAATCAACTGTTGTGTCATAAATATGAGACTGATAATTCTACACCTGGTGAAGAACTTCATGAATAATAGAGTGATTTTCGGTAGCCCAGTATCAATTGTTCTGAATAGAAATGCGACATTGAAGATAAAACCATGGTTCATCAGTGAAAAGCATTAAAGGAGGATCCATGTTGTCATTATAAACGGACTGCTAAAACACTAGATAAATACAGGCAATCAGTCAAATGAACTTTTGTGAGTAAACCAGAATTGTTTTTGGAAACATAGGGAATGTGTTCACGTTGAAGGTCATAAATTTCTGCATCTGTTGTGATTCAGGTTAGTCTAGTGCAAGTTAGCACAGTAGTTAGTGTTCCGTACCCATGACTTGCTGGTCCTTCACGTGTAACTCTGGCGGAGAGCCTGCAGGTCTTCGTCTGGGGCAATCCAGTCGGTCTGAGAATGCACAGTGAAATGATACATGTATGCAACAAGCGATGTTGATTGTTTACCCCTATACACAATCTTAACCCAGAACTGCATTAGAAATGAGCTTATCTTGCAAAAACCTAGCATTCCCATTTCCAGAAATGCTATGCTGAGTATTATTTTCTCTATTTTAATGTTAAATCTTTTATTCAAGGTTCATAATTGCTGCACAATTTTTATCTGCAGTTTTTTGTAACATTATTTGTTTTCATTTGTGTATTGAAGTCTAAATAGTAAAATATTTATCTAAAATATTTATTTGTTGCATTTATTCAGTTTATTCAAACTAGGGCAAAATAAATGAAAGGATAATTTGTAGTTGGTAAGTATGAGGTGCGGTCCAAAAGCAACACAAAAAATTTTCAATATTCTTTATTCACACAAAATCATCCATAACATACATCATTTTTCCACATAGTATCGTTCATTTAAACACAGTTGCAAACATTGAACCCATTTTTCACAACATTTTTTTGTAGGAGTCTTTGGGTATATGTTTAGAGAATGGTGTACTGTAGATCCTAGGCTTGATCTTGAGGAAAATTCCCCCCAGATAGTGCTTTCCACTGTGTCTAACGGCCAGAAATCTCTTGGAACGAGATCAGGTGAATAGGGAGGAAGTCTAAGTGTCAGTAACATTTTGCAGTAGAAATTTGGTGACAATCTGAGCTTTGTGTGATGGAGCAGGAGGATGAGCTTTCCCACCAGTTCAGGCCAATTTTCTGCAATTGCAGGCAACAGCTTGTTCCTCAAAATGTCTCTGGGACATTCTCCAGTAATTGAAATCCCATTTGGAAGAGGATATGACACAGTAACACCCTTATGACCCCAGAATATTGAATACAGGGTTTTCTCTGCAGATGGGCCAACTCTGAATTTTTTGGGGGTGGTGAATCTGAATGTTTCCATTGTTTTACTGCTGCTTTGTTTCAGGATTGAAGAGCGGGATCCATGTTTCATCCATAGTGACCACCCTTTCCAAAAAATGTGCATCTGAGCAGTGCATTGTCAACATTTCTTCCAAACAGGACATCTGAAGTTCTTTCTTGCTTTCACCAAGCATTCGTAGCACGCAACAAACACTCACTTTTGTCATTTTCAAGTCATCTTTAATGATCCTCACCACTGAAACATGGCTAAGATCTGTATTAGCCCAAATTTCCTCTATGGCCATTTGGCAGTCACTCAAAATGAAGTTGTTGATACGTTCTGTGTTTGCAATCATGCGAAATGGGCACGGTCAGTCCGAGCACTGCAAATCGGTGCTGATCACTCTTCCTGTTTTGAACCATGTCATCCACCTATTCACATTACTATAGTCCAGAACATCATCCACACAAAAAGAGATGAGTTCACTGTGAATATTGAAACAGTTTTCATTTTTTACACAAAAAAAATTTGATGATAGCACACTGTTCTTGCAAAATTTCCATAATAAGCAGTATACAAATAGCCTCTTAAGGAAACTGCCACTATCCCTTCATGTGCTTACTCTTGGAGTTGAACTGCCCAAGGTCATCTTCCCCCACCATCATTTCTGCTGCAGCAACAATCGTACAGTCACAACAAAAATCTGTGCATTACTTTTGGAGCGCATCTCATATAATTGAATAGGAGTAAGCTTATTCTTTGGAGGTTCAAGCACTCATAAGTAATGATGAAGGGGAAAGAAGGTTGCTGACTTTTATTTGTCACCACCTAAGGAGCTTCTCTTAAGAAGTATATCTGATTTGGTCTGGTCAGGGGCGTTGGCAGGCTGAGGACAGCCCAAGATGTGTCATGAATGTACCTGCCCTTGACAGGACTTAAGGGGAGGCATCAGTGAAATTTGGACAAAAATGACGAAAAATGCAATTTTTCGTTTTTTGCCTTAAAATTATGTCTGTACCTTGTACTTACAGAATCTACCATTGTTTACTCCTCATTACCATTTAAAAGGCCGTTATGCCATGATTTAAATGCCCATGTGCAGGTGGGCGTGGCTGCTGAAATGCATTCATTACCCCATTGCAGCAAAATTGCGTATAATTTTGAAGTTTAAATTGGACGGTCTGATTCAGTTCTGGTGGATATAAGCAGAGACATCTTGTGGGATTTTCTGCAAACATGCATGCCGGTGAAACAAACAAATGATTCCTGTTTTAACATGTGTGTACTACGTGGTTGTATTTCTCTGAATTTTATTCAAGATTACACAGCTTGAAGAAGAGAGAAGTCATCTTTATTGTGGTGTACATTTAGATAAGTAGAGTTTAGAATAAGAATAAGAATAAATATAATACAGAATAAGATAAGGCAGGGAATACTAAATAAGTGTCTTCTTGCTGTACCTAAGTGAAAATCTAAATTCTTAATTTAGCTGTTTGTAAACACACAAGGAGCTAATACTCTTCTCACTATTATAATTTATTGTAAAGATTGTGCATTAAGTGGACCAGATTTTTATTAAATTATTATTAACTGGTATAAAAATATTGTAAAGTGGGTAAGCAAAAGCAAACAAAGAAATCTCTTGCAGCAAGAAAAAATATAATGCCTAGATGGCAAATCTCAGGGGGAAACAAGCATAACTAGATCTACAGTAGATCTTGAAGGAGCAGGTTCAAGTAGTAAAGAATTGCAGTGACTTCAGCTATCAGTGAATTTAATATGAGTTGTGAGGCTACTCTCTATGTAAAGGAAAGAGTCACAGCTAGTAATGTAAGTCCAGTAAGCAAAAGAATTAGTAATGTTAGGAATAAGGGAAGATTAAAGCAGAGTGCACTGAGTACATTAAATACATTCAAATCAGCAAAAAAAAGTTAAGAGTAGCAAAACTTAAAGAAGAAGAAGCCAAACAGTTAGCTGAAGGACCTTCATATGGTCCAGGGGAATTCTAAAGCAGTAAGTGTATGTTGTCATACACTTAAAACTTTAAAGTCATTTTTCTCTGCTTTCTATTTTTTCACATTTTTCAATCCTCAAAATGCATCTTCTAATACAGTTCTTAATAGATTTCTTTTAAATTTTGCACATGTGTTCTTAGATAGTTGCTTCATAAAACTTGGTATTTTAAATGCTGTAGATGGAGTAGTTTAATTGTTATTGAATTTTTATTTTGAAAATTATTAATAATTTGGAAAAAAATGGACATTGAGGTATTCAATATTTGTTTCTCCAAAACTGTTTGACATAGCCAAATAAAAATACCAGGTTTTGTAGACATAATCTAGGGAAACATATGGCCAGAGTTTAGTTTATTTAGAACAAATATTTTATAAGAAGTGTTTGCTGTACTACCCTAAAATTGCAGCAAAAAAAAACATTTTTTTTTTTTTTTTTTTTTTTTTTTTTTTGCAAAAACTATCTTGCATAGAAAAGTCAAACTTGGTAAATCTTCTAGTTATGCTTTGACACACATACATACAAATTTTCACATCATTGTGACAAAAATTGTGGATTTTTGTCATTTTCAAAGATGCCTCCCCTTAACCACTCTAATGATGGGATGTGGGGTTTGCAGGAGGTGGGTGTAATTGAGGTTGGGGTAGTGACAGGAAATAGCAATTTGCTCCTCATAAGAAATTTGTTCTAAATGAATACAGTATCTAAAGGTATCAATGGGCCATTTCAATACTAAAGTGCTGTATCTCATGTGTTCCTGCATTTTGAGGTGATTGTACACAGAATATCAGCAATGAAAATTCTCTTAAAATCATGATTACAACAGTACATGAAAAATAAATTGATGAAGGTTCGCATATTCTTATACAAAGCCTTTATTAAGGTAACGGGAGCTCTCAGGGCACCATGAAACATGCTATTTCCCAGGGGAGTTGGATATTCATAACCCTTTAAATTCAATCACAGAGATTTCTCATGCAAATTATAATTTCCATGACCACATGTCATCATCATAGAAGATGATGGAAATGACGTCCTTGTGCCATGATACATCTCTCGTACTTTGATGTTATACACATATCATGGGATTCTAGTAAACTTACTACTAACGGTATTATTCAAGTCCATTTGTATTGCACATGGTGATGAAGTTGAGTTATGTCACAAGTCAAAGGCTCTAAAGGACTGGTCCACTTTAAATGGTTCAACTCCCTCTCATCTTGAGGAACAGAAAAGCTGGGACCTGATTAATTTTAAATGTATCCATGACTCTCTGCTTGGATCTGAACAAACTGCAACAGAACCAGCATGTTACAGAGGTACTTTTTAGACGTGGCTAATGACCTTGCTAGGATCTGCACAAGTGGCATCGTGAAACTTGATAGTGGAGATAAGGTCTCGATTTGATAAGTAAGTGTAAGTGACTGTTTATAATGCCAGCAAGCACTGTACTTACACACTGTTGCAATGTTGACTGCACATAAATCGGAGAGATGCTAACCTGACACCTGAGGCTGCCCGTTTTTTAGGTTAGGTTAGGTTAATTCTTTGTTTCCCTGTGTGTCCTGTCCTGTCTCTGCTAAACTCTCTGGTATGAAATATATTTACCTACGCAACTTATAAAAACCCCGCGCTATACATATTCAACTGCTAATAATTTTAAAAATTTCATCCATTGCAAGAACGGTTTCACGCCCCTATGGTCTTTACAAAAGTGAGCTCGACTTTAAATCACTGTGCCATTTTCTGCATTCACTATGTGTAAAACATATCTCTGTACATTGCTATTCAAGAGAAAGAGGCAAGTTCATGGTTAACAATTTTATCATCTACCAATATTGGCACTTTCATGGACAGTTTGTCTTTTCAGATTGCCATAGCCTTATGTATTGGTTCTAAAATATGCCAGCAACATAAAGTGTGTGTGTGTGTGTGTGTGCGCACGTGCGTGTAGTGCTATTGTTGATGAGTATGGATACCATGGTTTGAGCTGCCTTAAAAACTGTGGAAATTTTTCCCACATTACACTATCAATGACATTGAAAGAGAGCTCTTACATCTGCTGAAATTCCAACTCTTTTGGAACCATTTGGTATTTACTGATTTCACAGAAAATGCCCTGACAGCTTAACAATGATTCCGTGGAACAATAGCAAGTTCTCGTTATGGAATACAACTTAGCATCCTCTCGCCTGCACTCCACTTCCCAGCTTGCTGTAGCTGCTGCTGAATCAGCTGTGATGCTAAAGAGCAATAAATAGTGCAACATTGATGAAGATTACATATTTGTTACTTTTACTGTAGAAATCTTTGGGCCATGTCATATGGAAGTTAAAGAACTCGTTCACAAAATTGGTCAAATTCTAACAAATGTTTCGCTAATCTTTGTTCTACCAATTATTACATCAACAAATAGCTATCACCATACAGTCAGGAAGTGCTGCAAGCGTTAGAGGTCACAATGCAAGACAGTGTTGCAAAGGATTGCAAAAGGCTTGCTTACCATACAGTAGCAAGTTGGGTCAAAGCCTTCAAAGAAGTCAAATGTGACAGACAGCGGAGAATGCAGAAAATTGCCACAAGATTGTTTCCATATGATTTGGCCAAAAATAAAAAAAAATCAGATGTGTTAAACTCACATGACTTTCTCTACTCTTGTACTAACCATTCTTACAAACTCTTATTCCAATATCTTCGTGTTGGTTGAGATAAGAATTTGTACAAATTATCTTATTGCTTATTTCCTTGTAGGTGCAAGGGGAATATTAGAATACAGTAGGCTTGGTGCAATAGTCAAATCGTTCAAAGCTATGAGATTCTGTTCTCTTTGCACACTTAACATAAAAAAATGAACAACAATGTTGTTCAGTTATTGTCCGGTTGATAATGGAGGAAAGTTACCTTCGAAACGTGTCCCGGAAAAATATGTTGTAAGTGTTGTTCAGTGTTATTAATTAACTCACCTTTTAAATTAAAACAATGTTGCATTTCATGAAAGTTTTCAAGTTTTCCGAAACTCACACTCATAACAATGAATATCACCGAAATGGTACAAAAAAATTTATTTGGACATAAATTGTGTATTTTAGCAAGATCTACATTTTTTGTAGAGTATGATTTGGTCTATCTCTAACGGTTTACCAGTTATGCAAAAGTCGTCCAGAGTAAATATGACTACAGGGGCTATAGCCAGAAAATTCAAGATATGCATTTCATTTGTCATAAAAATATCTCAAACATGACATTTTAATCAAAATCGTTAGAGCCATTTTCAAGAAAATTAAAATTTTTGAAAAAATTTTTCATCTAAAGGGTGGACTATTTTCTTCAAAATCTTTGTGTCGCATCCTTGAAAGACATTAAACTTAAATACAAACTTTGGTTTTTAACCTACTTTTCGTTTTTGAGTTATGCTGTCCACAGACACACACCTGGACCTTTTTCTAAAAATGCTTTTTTTTTTT
Source organism: Tenodera sinensis (assembly GCA_030765045.1). Lineage (NCBI taxonomy): Eukaryota > Metazoa > Arthropoda > Insecta > Mantodea > Mantidae > Tenodera > Tenodera sinensis. The sequence continues at coordinate 168,461,150 of CM060967.1, read as the reverse complement.
GGATTTAGGGGGTCTCAAAACATATATTTCCAGTGAAATCTGGACATCAAATTTTTGGGTGGAATACAATACTTCCCCTGCTGACCAGTAGAGAAAGTAAAAATGGCCATGATATGATACAGCTGGTACACAATTGGAGCGCTATGAAAGCGATGGTGAGGCCTTCTTACAAACTGAACATTACTATTGACGAGCAGCTGTTGCAAACAGCTCTCTCTGCATGATAATGTGAGAGCACATGCAGCAGGAGATGTAACTGACTTGCTCAATTGCTGGGGCTGAGAAATGCTTTACCATTGCCCTTATACTCCAGATCTAAGCCCCTGCGACTATGATCTCATCCCTAAAATGAAGGAATCACTTCGAGAGATCCGCTTCTGCATAGTTGATAACTTTCTGCAAGCAACTGACCACTCCCTTTGCAACATCCAGAGATTAGGCAGTGCCAATAGCATCCAACGACTTCCACATCGCTGGTAACACTTTATACACAATGGTGGTGATTAAATCGAGGGCCTGTAAGGATTAAAACTTTGTACGTATGCTATGTATCTAAATAAAAAATAGTTGCCACTATTAAAAAATTAACCCATGTAGCAAATACAAAAACTCAGACCTTTTGGTCCTAGGTTTGATGTTCCATTATTTCCAGGCAAACTAGACATTTGGAGACAGTTCACAATAAAACAGGAGAGGATGTTACAGCAACTTATATTTAATTTAATTAATTCAAATCATTCCAGCAGCAAAGGTAGGTGATGATGTAAACGTGTGTGAAATATATGTACTACATAAGTTAAAGTTAGTGAAGCTTAAGTGTTAATTTTGATTCAGAGTTACTCCAGCAACTGATGGTGTGGCTTTCACAGTTGAAGTCATTAAATCTAAAATCAATAACCAGGTTTGTAGACCATGGTGTACTGACCAAGCTATTTGTCATTGCCATCGACATCAACACAAGAGGTTTTGGCCATGCCACTTAAGTCTGACGCAACTTTGGATGAAACATCTGGAAGAAGAATGTCCAGTAGACCATGGCCTAGTAGCCTGGATAAGCAGGCATGAAGAATAACAGAAAATATCACAGCTCAAGGATTCTCAAAGCAGACAAGGTTGCAGTTCTTATTTGCATGTTATTTTGATGGAATTTTTACTACCAATTGTAGATGCTTAGGATTCAAAGAGCATCTGAATTTTGTTGTATTACTACAATATTGAACTGTGCCATCACAGTTTCAATATTTGCACTTTCTCCAGTCCCATCTAAAGATTAATTAAATGAACTAACATGTGTGATTCTCTGTAGTTTTTCTGAAATTCAGTTTCAGTTTTGTAGGCTTAAACATCAGGTAAGTAATAATTAATAATAATTATAATAAAAAAGATTAAAGATTATCTTTGTAATTCGTATCTGTATAAATAAGTAGTATATTGAATCAGTAAAATTGATTATACACAGCAATACATTTTAAGAACTTTTCTGTGAAATAATGCCAAAATTGATCCTGATTTTATATCAGAGTTTTAAGACTTTTATTCACCATAAAATTACATTTCTGGTAATTATAAGTAATTTTTAAAAATTTCTTCTCACGTGTATAATCCTTGTAAAGTATACACCTTGTACAAATTAGCTAGGTATATTATGACATAAAAAGTACTGTCACCGCGCCCGCCGCATGTAATTGCCGACAACAGCAGTGTCACCCATCACATTATTGTCGGCACTACCGCAAAGGAGCCGAAGGAAAGAGACAGAGAATGGCCGCATTGTTGCGGCGCTTGCCGAAAGAGAGAAAAGGATAGAAGCTTCTGGAATCTTCCGCTTTGTATTCCACCGCAATAACTGAACTTTCCAGAATAGTGCCTGGGAGATATAAATAGCGGTAAAGTGTGACAGAAGAGGCAGTCAGACGTATGTGAAGCGTTGAGTAGTCGTGCCGACGGAAAGAAGAGACATATGTGAAGCGATGAGGAGTCGTGCCGACGGAGAAGGGACAGTTCTTTGTGTTACGAATTCGGAGCCGTGCTGTTGGAGAATCGGAAAAGACTTTCTTGCTGTTGCAACGAGTGTACAAAGTTACTGTTTACGGAAATAAAAGTGTTTCTTTATCTAGACTACATCTGTCTTCTTTACTCTACACCCACAAAAGTCACAGTACATTGAACAAAAAATGTTATATCAAATCAAGATTAGGTACAATGAGTTTGATGCTGGACAGTAATTGCAATTTTTTAATTTACTCTCTTTAGTATTTGTTGGTTTAAAGCACTAATTTTTATTTGGCTATATATTCAGCTTTATTCTGCCATTTCAGAGAAATTATTTGCTTTAGCTGCTGATGCAACTTATTCTTCCAAAAGTATAACTTACTTTATTTGCATATGCTTTATGTCTTTCCATTATTTGCTACTTCATTCATGTATTGTTATGGCTGTATGTGCCAAACTAGTTAGCTGTTAATGTATTTGTTTGATTTTTTCACAGTCTTCTTCTTCTTCTTCTTATTATTATTATTATTATTATTATTATTATTATTATTATTATTATTATTATTATTATTATTATTATTATTATTATTATTATTGTTGTTGTTGTTGTTGTTACTATTATTGTTATTAATAATTGTTTTTGTTTTTTTATATTTTTTTAGGAAAGTTACATAAGTTCTCTTTGTTATCATATATAATGTATTTGAATATCATAGACTCAACTGATGAATAATTATTTTTAGTATAAAAATTAAATTCTGTATCAATGGCAAGTCAGGTATCTATTATGTTGTTATTATCTATTATGTAGTCACCAACATAACAAGATATAAAATTGGTTTCTTTGATCCATATGCCAAAAGCAAAAGTAATTTATCTAGTTAAATATAAAATATATCTTTTGTTTTTAATTTTCAGAGTAACGCATAGTTGGTGTACGAACAAAGAACAAGGTGACCTACAGAATCTGGTTAATATATAAACTGCTAATTCATAATGGTTGATTTTACCTACAACAATTATCTTATTAGGTGTTAGCCCCATGGTTTGGTAAAACACTGTTTCCACCAGACCAGTGTAATGATTACCAAGGCATGTAAACCTGTTGAAGCACTTCTGCAAATTTCCATTGTTAATGGATTAAATAAAATTTAGCAAAGTCACACCACAGCTCAATTTTTCAGTGCTGCCCTCGATTATTTCTCAGTATTATGCTTTTTTACAACAGATGCAAAACCCAGACGTTCCTGTGAGCCAGACTTCAAACCAAGAGATCAGATAAACTTCATATCTGGCAATCCATTTGTTGAGGTTACCAAAGGCATACTTCATCTCTATAAGGAAGAGTGAGTATACTAGAGCACTAAGAGTAAACATAGTTTTTGTCATCTGTATGCACAAATTGAGATGTTTATTACTCTAGCCTCACCTTCTTCATTAGAACTTAAGGGACATGTATATTGTCTTAGTCGGAATTCTGTCTTACTCATTCAGAAGACATTAATTCATATCACTTTATTACTAGAACCTCAGTAATGTATTCCACTGCGTGCAAGGAATATAAATTTTATATCAGTTGTAAGGATACAAATGCTATTTGGCATAACAACCAACAAAGGCAGGTTAAGAAATGAAAACTTGTCTCCTTTTATGGTCTAATGGCCAGAATTCTCTATTCTCAGCCCAAAGTTACAGGTTCAATTTTCTGCTGGAGTGCAGAATTATTCCTTAACCAGAATAATTCCCTTTCCACTACAGAGTCTGAAAGCATGAGTGAGGAAGTGAATGTGAATGTGTTTAACTTAAAAACAAAAGTCATGTTAAAAAACACACAGTTCAGCAAGTAAAAACATTGTGCCATCAGTTGTTTTTCAAGTTCAAACCTCCAATATGACCATAGAATTTAAAGGAGGCTATGTAAATTATTTTTAAAAATCTGATGTGTGTACTCAGATGACTTTCTCTACTCTTGTACTAACCATTCTTACTAACTCTTATTCCTCTATCTTCTTCATGTTAGTTGAGATAAACATTTGCAGAAATTATCTTAATGCTTATTTCCTTGTAGGTACAATGGGAATATGGGAGTACAGTAGACTTTGAGCGATAGTCAAATCTTTTAAGGCTTTCAAATTCCATTCTCTTTGCATGACTAAGATATAAAAAAATTAATCACGATCTCCCATTTGACGAAAGTTTAAGTTTTCCAAAACTCGTAAAAATAACAAGGAATATCTCCGAAATGGTTCACTCTACAAAAAAATTTATTTGGACATAAATTGTGTGTTTTAGCAAGATCTACATTTTTTGCATTGTAAGATTTGGTCTATCTCTTATGGTTTACCAGTTAATAAAAAGTCATCCAGAGTAAACAGGACTACATAGGTTTTACTTTTATTTATTTTTATTTAAACATCTTCCTGTCACAGTTATAGGTTGCCAGAAAGACAAAGAATACTAATACAAAAGTAACAAAATGCTTAACAAAGCATAAAGAATATAAAACATAAAAGCTATCGCCATAAAATTCAAACTATACATTTTGTTTGCCATAAAAATATCTTATATATGTGGTGTTTTAATCAAAATCGTTAAGGCCATTCAAGAAAATCAAAATTTTCCATATGAAGCGTAGTTTAGGATGGAGGAATTTTCTTCAAAATCTTCATGTTGTATCGACGTTGAATTTTTGGGCGGAATACAATACTTCTACTGTACGTAGTAGAGAAAGTAAAAATGCACATTCTTCTAACAACTTCTCCTTTGAGATAGAAATTGTTTTATTGCACATTTCCTTATAAGTATAACAGGGATACGGAAATACAATAGGCAAAAGCAATAGTCAAATCTTTTAAAAGCTTGTTGCTATGTAATGGCTTTGACATTCCGTTCTCTTTCCATGGCCAGGACATATAAAAACAAATGAGGACTTCCTATTTAAGAATAGTATAATTATTTGAAAATTCAAATATTAACAGGAAATATCTCAAATGGTTATCTCCACAAAACAATTATTTATTTAACAAAAGTTATGTGCTTTAATAAGATCTAAAGGATTTACCAGCTATGTTAAAGTCATTTAGAAAGAAGAGGACGTCAGAGGCTATTCCTGGAGAATTCAACATATACATTTTATTTGTCATGAAAATATCTTAAGCATGTGGTATTTTAATCAAAATTGTTTGAGTCATTTTTAAGAAAATAATTTTTCCATGTAAAGAGTAGTATTGGGTGAGGGAATTTACAGTCTGTGAAGTTTAGCATGTCATCTCCACCCTAGACAGAGGAAGGAATACTCACCATCTCACTCTATGATGACGCAGGCAAAGCAGATACACCAGCAAAACATGCATCCAGTGCTACACAAGGACAGTAGAAAGTATGACAACTTAAACTGTAGTTGAAAATCTTTCTGTCACATTCTTAGAAGATGCTGAATTGAAATACCATGTTTGGTATTGAACCAACTTTTCATTTTTGAGTTATGCTGCTCTCTCTCTCTCCCTCTATCTTCCTCTCTCTCATACACGAACCTTTTTTTAAAAAAGCTTTTCTAAGGGGATTCAGGGGATTTCAAAATGTGTATTTTCAATGAGATCTCTGTTGGGTGGAATGCTTCATCTTCTCTGCCTACTATGTACACCTATGAACTAAAAAATGAGTCATATGTGGAATGCTAGGCTACCTTAGTGGCAGAGAACAACTCCAACTAGTACCAGAAGAACTCCAACTAGTACCAACTGTAACTGTCTGATGGCTGTCATGTATGTTCCAGACATGACTCATCTTTTTTGTCCACTGAGGTACATGGTATGGAAAGTGAAAAGAGGGGGGGGGGGGGGGGGAGACAGATTGCATGAAATATTACTCTATAAAATGTTTGTAAATTTAGCTTTTGATTTTTAAATTATGTTTAGCACTTATTTAACTTGTCATGGTGGCACCATGGCCAAGCAGAGCGTTCATCTACCACCTAGGTGGCCTGGATTCAATCCCAGGGACCCACGTGTGGTATTTGTGGTGAAGAAAGCAGCGTCAGGGTGGGTTTTCTCCAAGTTCTCTGGTTTCCCCCACCACTTATTCCACCAATTGCTGCACTGTCACCTTTCCAATCATCAATTGTACCTGCATTTCACATGATCTTCCTCAGTATCATACCTGGTGCTTTGCTGACCACCTGCTTACAGCTCTTCATTCTGTCTGGTGCATAGGTTCCTGTGCTCCCCGACAGGTGTCTGACCCTAGGTACTGGCTTGTAAGTCCTACATAAGGGGAGGGTAACCAGGTAAAGAAGAAGAAGAATTTAATTTGTCATAAAATGATTAGGTTTTTCATAGTCAGGATAGCATAAGCTTATTAGTACATTTTTGAAAGCCTCATAAGCAGTGCAGTTTCCTTAGAATTTTCATAAAAGGTCAGAATAAATAGATAATTTAAATTATTTAGCTTTTTCTCAATTTTAAGTGTATATAATACAGAGCCTTCGTTTTGGTGTGTGACTGGCCTAACAGGAATATTCTGGCACTGGGAAACATGTTTGTCAGCAGAGTTGAATATAATAACTCCTTAATTTTAAGTGCAAGTTGACGTCCTTGTGCCACTGTATATCCCTCATACCTTTTAAGAAAATATATATTAAAACTCATTAATTCTTCATGGCAATGTAAATAAAACCATGCTTTGTTGGTAAAAAAATTAAATATAGGTCATTAGAGCAGACATTAACATTATTCAACACCCAATCACAGAAATTAACTCTTCTAACAGTATCACATGCTTGTAATTCCTGTACTACAGTGAAGCTTATAGGGTTTTAATTTTAAAAGGCTAGTGGCATTCCAAGTCGAGTTTTCAAAATTGCTGATTCCTGTGCATTATAACAACTGTCTAGAGCACTGAAACATGTGGTCTCATAGCATATCAAGCTCTGTATAGCTCAGGTCAAGTGATTATACAGCACAGGAGTGGTTAGAGAGGTGTAACGTTCTTCTTCTTACAGGAAGCTTACCTCACTGAGATCTGAGGGTACCATTTGCTGTTTGGTGTAGGTGGGGGGCGTCAATCCTTCCTTGCCGGGCTAGCACAGCGGTGGGCATGAACTACTCTTTCTTTTATCAGTAGTCCAGTTAAATGTTCACATCCAGGGAGTGGTGCGGGACAACACGCAGTATGATTAATTAAAGTTCAAATTTAATTTGTTGAATTAGTTTATTTTTACTCTCACACAAGAATGTACATTTCGATATGATGGATTGGCGTCCTTTCCTACGTACGGGGTTCACCCGTCGATGCCACGGACCACGCACTTTTATATTCTCTCTAATTATTTGAGTTTATCACCCTCGTCATAAACTATACTTCTCTTTTGCAGAGGATGATTTCTAAATTCTCCTATACAAGTCTATTTGCGTATCAGAATGTCATTTCCCGATAAATTCTAATTTTTATCGGGACTTCGCATGTCACACACGACGCCAATCCAGATAACAGATGAACAAACAGAACAAGACAATTGAATATCTACATAATTGCCCACTATAACAATGATTCACAATTTTAGGGGTCTTTTTCTGCCACCACTATAAACACACATTTTAAATACTTCAGGAGGCTTTTTCAAGTAATATCGCCTCAGAGGGTACAGAACCAGATAAAAACAGCATAGCTCAGAGCAGGGTAAGCAATTCCCTGTAACATGGCCACAGGTCCAAAGAGAAGCTTTGTATGTATACTAGAATGAGTTAGCTGGATTTCAGACATAGGCTTTTGTAAAACAATTGATTCTATGTTTGAATTCTTTTTTATGAGTAACTCTTTTACATGCACCATCACTTTAAAACTTTTAGTACTTCCAGCATTTGAAAGGAAGGTAAGTATAAAAAAGAACTAAAATATGAAGAACACCTTACTGTTAATAGTACTTCTGTTTTTAATGTTTAATTTATTCTATACTGACTGCACCTTTACCAGCAGTGTAAAGGAGAGAAAAGGATTGTAGTGAAGCCAAGTTTTGTGAATGTTGTGCAGTGAACTTACACCTATGGACAGGGCAGCACAGCGCAGCCAGACAGTATGCATTTTGGCAGTTCCAGCCACAATGACCTGCCATGATCTCCTCACTTTCACTGCTGCTTGCCATGCTGATATTCAGCACCTCCGCATCATCCGAGATGGTTCCCCTAACCGTTACATGGCTTTGCTCACATTCCGTTCTCAGGTGAGAGCGCTTCATCTAATGCTTAGAGTATAAATTTTAGTGCATGAACATATTTACTTTAACTGCTATTTGGAGGAAATTAGTAATGTGATGTCCAAATGATAATAAACTTTCGGAGTCAGTTTTCTAACGCTACTTTACTTCCATTTTAATTTTTGAGGGTCTAGTTTCAGGAGCTGTTGCTGCCATTTTCAACCTCAAAGGTCCAATTACCATTGCTGGTTGTTCGTTTCTGCAGCCTTCCCTCTGGTGGTGGAACAATGAACTTGTTTACTAAGTTGTGGACTGGCAGGATTTCAAGATTTATTAGTCGATCTTTGTGCTTTCATATCAAGATGTTCTCCCATGTTGCAAGTTTGTGTGGCTTGACATGTTTTTTAGAGTTTAGTAGCTTTAGTAGTTGTGGTTTAGTAGATCTGACAGACAACAACGTGAGAGAACATCTTAATATAGAAGCACAAGGACCAACTAATAAATTTTGAAATCCTGCCAGTCTACGACTTAGTAAAGAAGTTAATTGTTCCACCACCAGAGAGAAGGCTGTGACCAACTGCAATCAGCAACGCCAGTCAGATCTCCAAGGTTGAAAATGGCTCCCAAAAGTAGTCCCTCAAAAATTAAAATATGAGTGGTGTAGTGCTAAAAATCTGACTCCCAAAGTTTAATATTTACTTTAAGTGATATTTATATAGTCTACATGTTCAGAGAAATTAAGCAAAGATGCTGCAATAGAGGAAAATTAATGGATAAGTAATAGGTAATATAAACAAAGCAGAACCTTGTCTTATTTATGATGTATTCAATGAATTCACTTACCATTCTGTTTACAGTTCCCATTTGCAAAGGTTATATTAGCATTGCAGAATGGGCAGCAATAGAAAGTATGCTTTCCATCTCTTAGTTCCAGCCATACTACACTCATGTAGCAAAGCAAACAACTCTAAAATGTCAGTTAAAGGTTTTGGTACAAAATATGTTCAAAATGTGTACCATCATAAACATCTTGATGAACGAAGATTGCTGCAAGGATATGTCATCTTCTTGAATATACTCGGTGCCAATTAAGAAGGGGATTGACAGATGTTAAGCACATGGCGGAAAAGCATAAATGAATGGGAAGGGATGGATGCGTCTTAGCAGTTGTCATAGCAACAAAAAGAAGGACCAATTTGATCTAAGGCATTATAATGGCATTTCCATAGAAACGGTATACATAAGGAACTTCTTGCTGATATGTAACACATGGTCAGCATATGACCAATGAGGAACTCATCAATAACATAAGCTGCTGTTGTTATTTAAATTAAGGAAATTGAAGCTATTAACAGTGAAGCAACAAGATTCTAAAGTAAGAACAAACTAGAAACTAAAAACTTCACTTATCTTAGTAATGTTGCAAGTTCTTGTTGCAAAACTGACTCAAGTTTCGAGTTGACTCCAACTCATTCTCAAAGCTATACATTACTAAGATAAGTGAAGTTTTTAGTTTCTAATTTGTTCTTACTTTAGAATGCTTTTGTTATGTTCTACTATCACTGCAAGTTTCTCAATTTTCCATGGCATTTAATAACTATGTGACACACTTCATAAAATGGGACCTCAGTTAACCCAGAACTTGGTTAATTGGGGTTCAGATAACCATGGTTTTACTATATATGTAACACTCATATTCTCCTTGAACAGATTTTTTAACATGCAAAGCTTGCTATTTTTGGAAGTTATGGTAGAAAACAGTATTGTTCCTGCTTACTGTGCTTTGTGGAAAAAGTAAAAAAGGACTTAAAATGCTGCATCAAATAAAAACTAATGGAATTGCTTGAATGTTGCAGCAAGCTGCTTCAGAATTTTATTCTACCTTCAATGGTGTACCATATAACTCATTAGAACCAGACTGTTGCTGTCATCTGGTGTTTGTGTCTCAAGTGGAACTGCTCCGTGAAGGTGAAGGGGGCTCTCTAGCTCCTTTGGCTCACACTGAACTCCCCACATGTCCTGTATGTCTGGAGCGCATGGATGAGTCTGTGGATGGCATTCTTACCATCCTATGCAACCACTCATTTCACAGCAGCTGCTTAGCAAAATGGGGAGATACAAGGTAATTTAGTGCATGCCAAACAATTAAGCATGTTACCTTGTTTTACTAAATGAAATCTAAAGGTTTGTAAGAGCTAATCAATTGCATAAGTTTTCTCCTTCCACCCTCACTTTAACTCAGCCCACACAGCAGCCGAACCAATAAACAAAGACTGGACCAACCATCAACCGCCCACACATGCTAAGCGTATAAAACCTGTGAAACCAAATGGCTCCACATCAGTCGTCACTGAGACTGGCAGAGTACTATTGATTATGTACAACGTAGCTTCGAGTGAAATGTCTGGAAGGAGACTTTCCACTAGATCGTGACCCACAAGCCTGGATAATCATTTTGTATTTGTAAGAACTTTATGTTATGAGGAGGGAATTGACCCCTATGCTGTAAAAACAGAAAGGAAAGAGGAAGAAGGAGGGAATTGAATGCATCTTATCCCTAAGTACTTCAGTTTTTAATTATGAAATGTAGTACAGTAAAACACCGCTAATCCAAATTAATTAGGGGTGTGGTCTGTTCAGATTTGAAAATGTTCGGATTTTCCGAAAAATGGAAAAAAAAAAAAAAAAAAGAGTATATAAATTCAGCTATAGGATTGTAGAGGACACAGTTTATTGGAATACCCCAAAAAATAACTGACATTTTTCCCCCATTATGCGCGGTATGGTTATATTTAGTGATATTCCATCTGTTAGGTTGCATTAGTACCATCAACTGTTTGTAAAATATAACCATGGTAAAGCTACGGCCATAGTGTTATTGCATCATTATGTTGTCACAGAAACTCTTGTTTTTGAACTCATTGCGGAGAAGCCAACCGATAGATTTTAAAATAAGATTCTGTTTAGACACTGTATTAATTAATCTGTGAACACCATTGTATTGCTCGTGTTTGCATGATTTTGTCTTAGAGCAGTATTTGCAATTATAGTTACTGTTGTTATTCTTGTGTTTGCAACACAGTAGTGCATTAAATATATATTAGGATATTTAGCATTCGGAAGTGATTTTATCCAAAAGTGTTATTTCAGAACAAAATTTGCTTAAGATGAGTATGTTCATCATGTGTTGTTTGCTAACAATGTTCAAGCATTATTATCGTTCAAAAGAATATTACTTCAACCCTGTGATATTTGAGGCTAGAAATAATTAATCCCAGGACATAAAGTACTTACGATAGTAAGTTGCCATTGGAGTAATTGTCTCTGAAGTGAAACTGTCTTTGTGGTTTACCTGTAGAAATACGAATTGGTTGGAGAATTCAATGTCATTCTAGCAGATTGTCACAGTAGCTTGCTTAATGGTTAGAGCACCCGCCTGGTAAGCGAAGGCTCTGTCGTTCAAATCCCAGCTGTGGCATTGGATTTTTCAGTTCCAATTCTACCTCCCAAACATGGCCCACACAATGGCTTGTGTGTTTAAAAACACCAACAGTAAGTTAAATAATAAGCTATTGTCTTTTAAATTATGGACTTTGTGTTTAGATTTGCAGGGTTCTACTGTATTGAGGTTCTTAATCTTCATGGTTGTGTGGTTTAAATGGGCAAATTTTAATGATTACTGCTTTTTAAAATTTCTGTTCCCTTATTAATTTTGAAATTAATACATTTTCTCCAGGTAAAACACACCATCTTTGTAATCTATTAACTTTTCTTTATGATATTCATTTCTCTATTATTTTTCTCAGTAACTGAAGTACATTTTGGTAGACCTGCATGTGGCAAAGTAATAACTTCTTGTCAAGATGTTATCTGTGTTAACAACTGTTGTTATGATGATGTCAATAAGTATTTTTGCATGGCTGACGAGATAGACAGGCTGCGGCACAAATTGGAATCAGTTGATTCTCCTAGTTCAGTCATGACCCAATTAAGTCAAATTATAATCACCTAATACATCCATATTCTAAACAACCAAAACAATTGCTCATTGAATTCACACAAAAGATAAGAGCTATTTCATGATGTTACACAGTTTTAACCATGTTTAAGGCTACCATTAATAGCCAGCTCCAATTCGCACTGTAGTGTGTTTATCTCGTTAGCTACAGTATTTTTTTGTGTGATGTTCCCCTTGGTATGTTAACAGTTGACTTTGTTAGTAATTACTGATGTGGGCCATGCAACATTAGTGTCATAGTTTTAGAGTTCTTCTTCTTCACTACTTCTTCTTTCTTCCTTTCTTTCCTTCTTTCTTTCTGTCTTTATTTCTTTCTTTCTCTTACTTTTTCTCTTTCCTTCTTTCTCTTACTCTTTCTTTTCTTCTTTCTTTCTCTCTTTCCAACTTTCGGGTAGAGCATATTAATGTTTTGGTCTTGATTTTAAATTTGATTTCAATTTATCCATTTTCATTTCAGCATTGCAGTTCAGTTAATTATAATTCTTGCTAACAAAAAATTGAATCTACTTAATACATTCATATGCTGTACTTCAAACTAGAAAGAAAGGGTGAAAAAAGTAAAACTTCATAAAAACATCTAAGACTTTACATCATTTTACAGGGACTGCTCATGGCAAAATTGACAGTGACAAAAAAGATTGTCATGCCCTATCCAAGATTTCTGGTGCGAGCCAATTAAAGGAAATGATAGTAGTGTTCATGCTCATTTTTGTATGAAATAAAAAAAGAAAGAAAAATAAAGCAGTAACTGTATGACAGGAAATGAACCCATGACCTTTGAGACAACAGCTTTCAGCACTATGAATTAAGCCACAAGAGCAGTTAAACACACATTTCTAGAGTAGGATGAATAACACAAGAAAGCAACTATAGTTGTTACAAAATTTGATGGCAGGTGGCTCAATAATAAATCCAATCACAGGCGTGCTGTGTTGTATAGTTAAGCACACTGGGAAATCACACTGTAAAGCGAGTGATATAAATATCATTTGCACCCACAAAATTTATTTGCACAACAGGAAAAAGAATAGTAATAGTCTATCAGCTGCCATTAAATTTTGCGGCTACCATAATCTTTGTTTAGTGTCATATTGTCAAGTGATTAGATTGAGATTTGAGAGGTTTTTGTGGCATTAAATCTTGAGAACGCTGATAATGAGCTGCTGAAAATCGATAATTCTGTACTCAAGCAGCAGCTTTAAAGACATTCTAAGCCAGTCTTTCACTCGGCTTTGCGTTAACACTGGTTTATAAGCATCTGATTGCAATACATTTAATACCATATAACTGCATTATGTTTAGCTGCGGACCATACATTGCCTATCTCTATTTACTTATGTCAGTCACTTCTACAATCTCAAAAGTTATTTCACTGTACATTAATACTATGTATATTCTTTGAAACATGCTTTGAATGTTCTTTCTTGTCAGATAATAGAATTCATATTCATTCAGTGATACTGCTTGCACCAAATCATGAGGAACTTACATTATTATTCTCTTGCAGTCCTACATTACTGCTAGAGTGCCATATATCATTATTTGTTTCAGTTGCCCAGTTTGTCGATATGTCCAGACACCAGAGCTGGTGGCTGATAATCGCTGTTTTGAATGTCATTCAGCTGATTCTCTTTGGATCTGTCTTATCTGTGGTCATGTTGGTTGTGGACGCTATGTACAAGGCCATGCCTATCAGTAAGTATTCATTTGTATGAGGGTGATTCAAATATAAATGGTAATTTTGTTAAAAATATTTATTGATTAAATATATACACAAGTGACTACATCAACATTTTTCTATATAGCTTCCTTCACACTGTGCACATTTTTACCAACATTTCGGAAGCTTGAACATTCCTTCTTCAAAAAAATTTGAGGGCACGTCGCCAACCAATTGCACACATGCTCCTCAACATCGTCGTTGCTTTCGAAATGTTTCCCTCCAAGCGGTTCTTTCATGGGTGCAAATAAAAAATAGTCTGGGGGGGACAAGTTTAGACTATAGGGAGGGTGTTCAAGGGTTTCCCAGTGCATGTCCGCCATTGTGTCCATTGTCAAATTGGTGTGAAGATTGTCTTGGAGAAGGATGACATCTCTGATGGGCATACGCCATCTTTTGCTTCAGTAGGCAGCTTTTACAGACCTTAACAATTGGCAATAGTAAGCTGCAGTCACTATACGTTGATCATGAAGAAAATCAACCAACTTCTGATGCGATTTCTTCAACAGTGTGAGATTTGACCTTGGGCGTCGAGCATGACTTTCATTTTCCACAAATTCTTGGCCACCCTTAAATTGTCTGGCCCAAGTAAACTCTCGATTCTGAGACAGTGTAGTGTCCCCAAACTGTGCCCTTAAACGAGTTAAAATCTCCGAAGGTTTAACCCCTTCATTGGTTAAAAACTTGATAATAATGCATTACCCAACAGAAGAAGCAACCTCTTACTCACTCATGGCTGTATTAACGCCTGAACCTGGCGAAGCAGCTAACAAAGCTAGTTCCCCCTCCCTAACACACCAACCTTCAACCCCCCCACTCCACTGCCCCACTCTGAACTGCTTCCTCCGTGATATGCAAGAATTACCGTTTATATTTGAATTACCCTGTATGTGTAACTTTTAAATGTTGATTGAAATAAATAGCATATTAATGTTAGAACATCATACTTAAATTGCTATAAATATTTGTAGGCATTATCACGAGACACAACACTGCTTTTCAATGCAACTGGGCAACAATAGAGTATGGGATTATGTTGGTGATAATTTTGTGCACCGTTTGTTGCAAAATAAAGGAGATGGAAAATTAGTTGAAGGCAGTGCTCCATCTGGAAAACAGGCAGTAAGTGAATGTTACTTTATTTAGATCAGTCATTGTTAAATTATGTTCCATATAATTCAGAAGTGAAATATCTTTTATTATATAGGGAGACAGTATGCAGTGTCTTTCTCTCCATCTGTATATTCCCTGTAACTTCCTTTTTATGTCTTTTTGGGCATAACCTGTTAATCATGTACATTTGTGTGTTGCAGTATGATGAAGAGAAATTAGATTCAGTGCAACTAGAATTTACATATCTGCTAACTTCACAGCTAGATTCTCAAAGATTATATTTTGAGGAAAAAATGACACGTTTAGAACAGCAGGCGTTGGCAGAGGTGAGTTGTGCTACAGTTGCAGTTATACATTGTATTTGTAGAGTTCTGTTCCATGGGTAGAAGACCGCATAGTGGGTAGTATGTACGCTGCATACATGTGGATAGAATTATAACATCTCAGATATGTCCGTTGAAGATTTTCTTGGTCTCGTAAACTTGTGGATAGTATGTCTTCTTCATTGTTTGAAGTATGGTTAACCTACTTTAAAAGCCCTTTAAGAGAAGCTATATGAAATAGACTACAGAACAAAAATCAGTTGCAAGATAAGGTAAGGAAATCGAAATTGGTATTCTGTTGGACATACCGGGGAAGTAAAGTAAACTAGGCCTGGATAATTTCCTTCCCAATATAACGATGAATGTGATTATAAATTATATAGAGTTAAGGCAAGGATGTAAGTTAAGTCCTGTATTATTTAGTTTATTGATGACATTCTAGAGGCACTTAAGTTGGAAAATGGGCATTTTTCAACAATTTGTAATAAGGAAATACCAGGTTTATTATTCACTCACTATCTGGCTACAGGATCAATAACCAATGTTGGTCTAAACAAAGTAATTTGGGCAATAGATAAATTTTGTAACAAGTGGAACCTTAGAATAAATACAACGAAAACAAAAATAATAGTTCCACTTAATATATATGAAGTGATATAGACAGTGAGACTATTGAGTCTCTGAAACATTGCCCACCCATGGCTTGTGTGTTAAAAAACACCAACAGTAAGTTTGTTTGTCCTCCAGACATTCTGGGGGTCGTGAGGGAGCGATGTGACTGCCAAAACATAAAAATATGGTGCTCTCTAAAAAGTGGTTACTATTACTGCTATTGCTCTCTTCAATATCATTTATATTGGAGAGCAAGAGGATTAATGACTTCATTGTCAGAAATCCAGCATTAGCTAACAACAACATATTCTGCTCTTTCAGGCAAGTCAGAGGCTCCCATTTTAGTTATTTGTACAAGTATTGCTTTCCTATAGTGTAAATGCCTACTCTGATACTGTAAAACTCTGGTAGCTAGTTTTGGCACTCAGTCTTACTATGTAAAACTGCTTCAGAGTTTTGTGATAGGTTTAAGTGTGAAGAAGGGTGGATTATGTTCGTAAATTTTTGTCCTAAATACTGAGTTGGTAACGCTCTACATAATCATGGGGTGTAAATGAATGCACTCTCAATGTTTTAATAAAGATTTATAGAGAAGACTATTATTAATGAAATGAAATAAATATCATCATTACTATTATTATTATCATCATTATTATTAATATTTTTCTTCCTCTCAGGCTGCTGAATTAAAGGAGAAGGCAAGCAAAGCACTAGAAGAGAATCAGAAGCTACAGGTGAAAGTTCTCCACCTAACTCGTGAAAAGCAGGCAACAGAAAAAAAGGTATTAAAAATATATTGCACATAATTGTTTATTGTGCTTCAAAGAAGAAGAAATAGACATGGAACATCTAAAAAGTTGTGAATCCCTTATCGCTTTTTAAATTCTTAACATCAAAATATTGGAAAGCAACAAGGAGAATGATTTCATTATTAATTCGTGAGCATTAGACACCTAGACAGACATATATATTTGCACATTTTTGTGTCTCAGTGTTTCACTTTGTGTACTTCTTTAGAAGTACCTGTCTCTCCTCCATCACTTTCTTCTTCTTCTCCTTCTTCTTCTCCACCTGATTACCCTTCCATTATGTAGGACTTATCCCCCTAGGACATACAAGCCTGTGCCTGTCGGGGAGCACAGGAATCTATGGACTGGACAGAATGAAGACCTGGAAGTGGGAGGTCGGCCAAGCACCAGATATGATAGTGAGGAAGAGATGATATGAAATGCAAGCGAAATGGATAATGGAGCATTTGGTGGAATGAGTGGTGGGGGAAACTGGAGAACCTGGAGAAAACCTGCCCTGACACTGCTTCGTCCATCACAAATACCACAAGTGTGTCCCTGGAATCAAACCAGGGCCGCCTAGGTGGTAGGCAAATGCTCTAACCAATCAGCCACAGTGTTGCCCTATCACTTTTAATGTGTTCAATTTGAAAATCTGTGGCTTTGGCAGGTCTATAGCAGATACAAAATTTAATGGCAGCTGATTCTAACCATCAGATTATCCTCTTTCATGTTGCACAAATAAATTTTGTGGTTGCAAAAAATATTTATATCACTGCCTTTACAGCATGTTTAGTTATAACACCACAAGACCTGGCAAGTCTCTGATTGCATATTGTGTTGACCAGCTTCTCGTGCCACCTGCCATTAAATTTTGTGTCTGCCATAGTTGTCAGAGTATGTATGTTATTTTTAGTATCAATTGAAAACTGACACTGTAAAGTGATGTAGCAATTCCAGAAAATTATATACAGTGAGACAATTAATACACTCATGCTTCATATATCTGAAAATTAAAATTAATTGCACATTGAAAATCTTATTATTCATGTTGTCTCTTATTTTCTACATCTAATCACTGTCAGTCTTTTCATTTTTAATGTAACTTTTAAACCCATACTACATTAGGCCAAAATCAAGCTCTCAGATTAAGAACTGGAGCAGTTAAAATCACTACAATTAAGGCATTACAAGCCGTAACATGCAATAAACCTTCACAATGGAACTTGAACAGTAAGTTTTAACCTACAAAAAAGATCATGAGACTATCAGATAATAATTGTGAAAAATATCATAATTCTATCAATACTTTAAAAACTCAAAAAGATAGGATACAGAAAGAACAAGAATTGTACAATATAAATTATCCATCTGAAAGAGAACATGGAAAATTTTTCAAAAATTTTGATTTTCTTGAAAATGGCTCTAACAATTTTGATTAAAGTGCCATATGTTAAAGATATTTGTATGACAAATGAAATGTATATTTTGAATTTTCTGGCTATAACCTATGTACTCCTGTTTACTCTGGATGACTTTTGAATAACTCGTAAACCGTAAGAGATAGACAAAATCTTACTATACAAAAAATGTAGATCTTAAGAGGTAGAACTGGAACTTAAAAATTCAATGCCACAACTGGGATTTGAACCACAGACCTTCCGCTTGCCAGGCGGACGCTCTAACCACTGAGCTATTGTGACAAACTGCCAGAATGGCATTAAATTCTCAAGCCAGTTCCCAGTTCTACCTCTTAAACTTTGCCCACACACGGCTTGTGTGTTTAAAAACACCAACAGTAAGTTTGTTGGCATAAATAAATAATGTAGATCTTGTTAAAACACACAATTTATATCCAAATAAATTTTTTTGTAGAGTGAACCGAATTTCAGAGATATTCCTTCTTATTTGTGTCAGTTTCAGGTAACTTAAAACTGTGGTGAAATGAAACATCATTGTTCATTTTTTTATATGTTAAGCATGCAAAGAGAACAAGATCTCAAAGCTTTAAAAGATTTTACTATCGCACAAAGCCTACTGTATTCTAGCATTCCCCTTGCACCTACAAGAAAATAAACAATAAGATCATTTCTGCAAATGTTTATCTCAAGTAGCACAAAGAAGATATAGGAATCAGAGTTTGTAAGAATGGTTAGTACAAGAGTGGAGAAAATCATTTGAGTGCAACACATCAGATTTTTTTTGTGTCTTCTCATAGGTCAAGATTGTCTCTGTAAACATCTATACAAAATAGGATTATAAGGCATACGGTATTAGATGGCACATGAGGCAGACCTCAAGAGGCTTGCCTAGAGCAACTGTCCTATCATAGTCGTGCAGCATTGCCTAGTTCAGAATGCACAGTATAAACGTAAGCAACAGATTTCTCTTTTTCATGTGGCCAAAATTATTACTGGAAATTCAACATTCTAATATGCCTTGGTGTATGCAGCAAGAATTTTTGAGGCAGCCTGTACAAAGGCCATTTTTCTATGATGTATGGTTCTCGAGTTATCGCTTCGAAAATGAACAACAAACTCCCGTGTTTATGCTTATGTATGCAACTTCTTACCTGTGTGTTTTATTCCTTTTCATTACACAGTTACAGAGTAAGACATTACGAAGTGTTATTAAGAACTGTATATTTAGTTCATAAATTAACTGACCACGGATCACTGCAGTTGTGCACAAATTCTTTAGTTTGGTTCAATACCAATCCGTAACGCAAATTGTGCTTTGTGTGACTGTGACAATAAGCAGAAAATTCACATGTTTACATTGTGTTTAGTGAAGTGTTAACAATGTCACTTTCAAAGTCTGGTACCAGTGGCGCAGGTACTAAGGGTAAGGTTTCTCCGCTCTCAGGCCAGAAATGTTATGTTTAAAGTGTACAGTTTTTTTAAGGAATTGTCATCTGAGGAAGTGCGTGTAAATGAGTATGTTAATATTGAGTGTTACAGTTTATAATGTTATCATTATCCTTTGCTGCGTAAGTTTACGTTCTGACAATTTGTGACACGACAAATGTTCCTTTTCATCGTTTCCTCCCCGTAACTTCCACTTACTGGTGCATCACTTGGCAGCAGTGCAGCCACCGTGTGCACGCAGTGGTTCAGCTCATGTGCCTTCTAAAACCATACACTGTATAGTAACCTCTCCCCTAGGGATGTTGTGCACCAAAGAAGAGGATATGGATAAAAACCATCTAGCAGTACGTGAAGGTCTAAAGATCCAAGAAAATCTAATCTCCAGTTATTGGGAAGCCAGACAGAGAATGATTTTATTAACTCCAGAGCATTAGATTCACACACACATTAGGACACGGTGGCAGTGTGACTGGTATCACGGCCAGTCTAAAACACATATTCTAATGGCCCATTCCACACAGGGTTTCTTCATTGCTATATAATAGAACCATAGAAAAGAAAATTAAAATTGGATCACTATTTAGCACCCAATTGCAGAAATTAACTCTCTTCACTTCATGTGATTGCAAGTCCTGAACTACATTTGTATTATAGAGTTTTAATTTTCAAAGTTTAGTGGCATTCCAAGCCGAGGTTGGCAAAGTTTCTGACTCCTGGACAAGCTACCTCAGATTTCATTGGATTTTGTTGTACTTTTCTCCAGTCATTGAGTTTTTCCTGTATTGGAACATGGCAATTTACTTTTGCTTTCTTATAAGAATAAATCCTGCTTCCTTAAATCTATTCACAAGATCATAATCTGTTTCTGTGTCAGGTATATGAACAGCAGAGAGTTTTTGAAAGACAGAATCAGAACTGAAAAATTTCATGCCATAGCTGGGATTTGAACCACAGATCTTCCACTCTATGCATGACTGCTCTTGACTACGGAGCTACCACGGTAACATGCTGGTAGGTCATTAAATTCCCCAACTGATTCGCATTTCCCTGATAGGCTACAATGGAATTTCACATTTGAAACCACATACCTCAGTGGCAACTTAAAATGTTCAAGTACTTAATGTCATACTAGCATCTTACCATGGTGGCTCATTGAGTAAGACCAGCTTCATGTAGAGCGGAAGATGCATGGTTTAAGTCCCAGCTATGGTAATGAATTTTTTAGTTCTGATTCTTCCTTTCAATTATCATTGATTGGCCTTACATCTGGAAAACAGGGAATCTGTGTAAGTCACATCTTACTTCTGTACAAGAGTTTGCCTTATAGGATCCATACATAAGAATCTGTATGCTGAAATATACAGACTTTTTGGTATAATACAAGTACTGAAACGTGTGTCTCACAATGTATCAACTTCTCCACAAAGACTGCATCAACTGATTAGCCAGCACAGTGAATGGCCTGCTTTTCTCCGTAATACAGCCATGTGTCAGAATAAAGGCTCTGCTGCTTACCAAGTAAGGCAATCTACAGCAAGAACAAGAACAACTGATAAACTGGCTGCCATAAAACAAACATTTGTACTCATAGAAACTAAAATGTCATACAATGAACCATTTTTAGCTGTCATCTATAAGTCCCTGAAAAAAAAATAAAAATGTCTCATTGTTGTTAAAATCACAGTGTATTTATTTGTATGATTAAGTTTACATTTTACTTGCTATTTACTAACAGCTGCAACAGATTACAAGCAGATTGGCCACTGCCAGCGCTCAGCTAGAGGATGAACGTCAAATGAATCGTGCATTGCAGCAGAACCAGACTGCATGGCAGTCAAAGTTTCAGACATTGGAAAAGCAGTTCTCAGATTATAAGGTAGAAAAGGATAAGGTGAGAAACATTTACTTCTTCGTTATAGAAGGTAACCTATATTAATCTCCATTTTAAAAAATTAATTCTTTTAGTATAAATTTTGCAGCAGAGCGACTCATTCTTGTGATAACTAGCATTTTGATTGGTGTATTCTTCTAAGATAAACTGGTATCCAGATTTTCATTTGTAATCGTGAGAATTGAAATAGAATTAAGGGTGTGTAAGCCACATGCTGGAGTGTCGATTTGAAATGAAATTATTTCAAATTAATCACTACATTTCCATGGGGAATTGCAATTGACTTGAGTCCAATCCCATTTTCAATACAATCTGCATTTCCAAGTTGAATTTAATCACAGTCTGCTTAGCCCTCCAATTGAACATGTATGGGACATGATGGGAAAGAAACTGACTAATGTCTGCGCCAACTAAGAAAGGGATTGACAGCTCACAGTGAGGGAGAGGTGACGTTGGCGCTTGGTCGTCACTGCTTACTGTGACAACGTGGAGAGCATGGTATGATTGTGTACGAAGAAGGTTGGATTGCACCTGGAATGTTGAGTGCGTATTATTTATATTCATATGCAAAAACAAAATATTGAATCTACATTCAAAGGATAGAATATGCAGTTATATATTATTTCAGAGGATGCTATTTCCTGCGCTTATCCTTTAATTGGGATACCTTTACCAAACAGTTTTATTTGGTTCGTGAGTACACTAAATTTTTCTTGCACTATTGCACTATTTTTGTCACTATTTTTCAACATTGTTAAATACACAATTGTAAAAGCTCACAACATATTCACAGATACACATACTCAGATACACGTACACACAAGGCAAATAACCGTCTATATAGAATGATGCAAACGAACTTCTCTACACACAGGCAATCTTATAAGTGATGCAAGCATTGCATTGCAAGCTCGGGCTGCATCACTATTTGTTTATATGCCTTGATAGCAGAACATAACAAAAGCAGTTTGTTATTGATGAGTTCCTCATGAGCCACATGCTAATCACTTGTTACGTATCGGCAACAGGGTCCTTGTGTGTACCGTTTCTATGGAAATGCCATTATAACGCCTTAGCTCTAATTGGTCCTTTTTGTTGCTATGGCAATTGCTAAGATGCATCCATCCCCTCTCGTTCATTTATGCTTTTCTGCCACATGCTTAACATCTGTCAATCCCATTCTTAATTGGCACCGAGTACAGGTTTCCATGGCCAATCACAACCATTGCCAAACTGCAACAACAGGTGCAGCATGCTTGTAATGTGTATCACAGGATACCATTTGCCTCATGTATGACGACTGCCTGCATGAGTACATGCCTGTATTGCTGCCCGAAGGGGTGCACCAAATATTGATGCGACTTATTAGAACATACCTTCTTGTGATGCGTCTACTTCATTTGTGCTGATTTTGTTACCATATGATGCTATTGTGATATACTACTGTTCACATAATTGTCATTAAATTTAATCAATCCTAGATAGTGTTGCAATTTTTTTTCCACCGGTGTATTTAATTTTTTTTGTATGGTGCTGCATCAGACCTAATATATGTATTAGTTTTTACGTTAACTTATCTTCAGGGCATCAAGGGTGCAAACAGACAAATAAGGGCAAGGTATTATTATTTGTAATTCAATTTTATTGCCATTAATGCACAATAGATTCACAAATTAAATTCATAGTTTCACAATAAGTAGCACTTTTGAGTCCCGAAGCTATTGCATACGAGAACTTTCTGGTTTCATAAGAGTATCCATATTTTTCTCTTTCTTTGGTATGTGAAAATATTCACGGCAAGACTATGCGTATCAAATATTCCCATGCTGTATTTAGTCTGATGTTCTTTAGTAGTGTACCCAACATCGTTGGATTACCAACAAATTTCCTATTCAGTAGTACGAAATGCCACCATCTGTTACGAGGCATATATCACTAATAGAGTCTGTTTAGTCAACGCATGTGCAGTTGAGTCACAAAGGAAATTTGCACCACCCACAACAATGACTGTCATAAATCCATCTCCACACCGCAGACCAATAGCAACCCTGATTTTAAGGAACTGGCAGACACATGTTTACTCCACGTGGAGTCTCAGTTGCCAAAGTTCCAAATTCTGTTTTTTTGAGAGGTAGAACTGGAACTTAAAAATTCAATGCCACAACTGGGATTTGAACCACAGACCTTCCGCTTACCGGGCGGACGCTCTAACCACTGAGCTATTGTGACAAACTGCCAGAATAGCTCAGTGGTTAGAGCATCCGCCCGGTAAGCGGAAGGTCTGTGGTTCAAATCCCAGTTGTGGCATTGAATTTTTAAGTTCCAGTTCTACCTCTCAAACTTTGCCCACACACGGCTTGTGTGTTTAAAAACACCAACAGTAAGTTTGTTGGCATAAATAAATAATAATTACCATTCTGTTTTTTTGTTTCATTGCGTACAAAAGTTCAGTGACTGTCACGATGTGGAGACCGTGGGAGCAGGAGAATTCAGTGCTAAGTGCAAATGAAACATTAGATAACGTTCCATCAGGTGAAAATAATCACAGTTAAGACAGTAGTTTTAATAGTGTAAACGGATCAGAAAGTGCTCCTGTTTACTGAATCGATATAACATTTTTGTAGCCCAAACTTGAAGAAATGCAGCCATTTTCCTTTGTTATAGACATCTGTTGAACAAGTGAAGCCTACAGAAAGGTATACTATTATTTTTCTTAGTATTGCGTACAAAACAAATTTTTTTCCTACATTTCATGCAAGATATTCATAGTTCATTCTTAGAAGTGTAACCTATGCATGGGCTACTAGATCAACAATTTCCTAAGAGAGAAAGCATATACTTGAGGCATATACTGAGCTGCTTATGCATGCTGATGTAGTATTTCGTTCCAAAACTGTATGAAAGAGTTTACTAAGATTTCCTGTATCTGCAGTAAGAACAACATACTATGACATATATCATAAAAATAGTATTATAATAATAATAATAATAATAATAATAATAATAATAACCATAGGAAAATATTTAATTGTTACAGTTTCTATTAATATATATTTTCTTGTAAAAACCTTCACTCTTTTGTGGAATGTGATTCACTTCTCATGTTTAAAGAGAGAGAGAGGTGTTCTGGAAACAGATGGTGAAGTTAAGATCTTGCAACACTCCAAAAAGGGCTAAGGGAAGGAGGGTATGTGTTGTAAAACGATTATTACAGGGTCCTCAAAGAAAGCGTACAAAGTGCACACGAGTTGAGTAAACAAACTGTAATGATTCCTTACCTCTCTATGCAGATAGTTTGTTTCCATAGTTACGCACATAGTAACTGCTATTGATTGGCTATTCAGTAATTCGATTACGATGTGTCGGTCATATGGTCATGATAAACCTTGAACATATTTCCTTTTGATGTGCATAGTTTTGGGACATTGATTTAAAAAAATACAATTTTGATAATTAAATATTGTATACAATATTTAATGGAGCTCCAAAAACCTCATGACTATCAATGTGGAAAAAACAAATTATGAATTATTTACACTAAAATACGAACCAGTTAATATTAGCATAAATTATCATGGTAAACCACTCAAAGCAGTTGATGATGCCAAATACTTAGGCATCACTTTCGACAGAAAGCTAAGTTGGAAAAAACATATAACAAACATCTCAGAAAAGGTTGAAAAGAAATTGCAAATCCTGAAAAGGTTAGCTGGTGCTAAATGGGGCTGCTCAAGGAGAGTCCTTAACACAACATACAAAATGTATATTAAACCAAACCTCTTGTACTGTTCTGAAGCTTTAATAACAGCAGCAAATGCTAACATCAATAAACTTGAACAAATACAAAATCAGGCTCTTCGCCTAATCACTGGAGCAGTTAAATCCACACCTATTGACGCCATGCTTGCCTTAACACGGACCCCATCAATAACAACAAAAATAGAAGAACAAGCATTGCTCCAACACGAGAAAATGTTACGACTACCAAACTCTAAATGGACAGAAGAGAACCTCCCCCCTTCAATCCTCAAAACTCATAGTAGTTTCCTAGAAAAGGTAACACAGATTAAATCCAAATTGAACATTCCTAACACCAGAGAAAATCTACTTATAAGAGAAAATCCATTGGAATTATTGCAACCTACCTTCAATTTGGAATTAATAGAGGAAATAAGTAAATCAGACACACCAAAAGAAATACAAAAACTTCTAGCTCTGGAAACAATCAATACTAGGTATCCCACAGAAGAATGGCTGCACATATATACTGATGGATCCTCGAAGGAAAACCTTACTGGAGCTGGAGTTACGTGTTCACATTTTTCCTTTTATCATTCTGTTGGCAGAGACACAACAAATTATGATGGAGAAATAGAGGCTATACACATTGCTCTCCAACAATTATTAAATCTTCCCTTAAATAAATTTAACAAGGCAGTAATTCTTTCAGATTCTAAAGCTGCAATTCAGGGAATATGTTCAAATACTACAAAGAAGTCAACAAAAATTAGAGAATGCTACAAAATGTTAAAACAACTCCTAAAAGTTAATAAGACTGTTCATCTCCAATGGATTCCAGCACACTGTGGAGTCATGGGGAACGAAGCTGCAGACTCACTTGCAAAGAAAGGCACAACAATAAAACAAAAGTCTAAATTCAATTTCTCATATTCCTCAATAAAACGCTTGATCATTAAAAATTCATATCTACAAGAAATAGAAACAAATGCCAAAGATAAAAAATGGATTACACTACTTTCCAATCCAGATATAATCCCCCAGAGACCAAGGAAAACAGGTGTTGCAGCCTTCCGACTATTGACAAATCATGACTGCTTAGCAAGTCATCTCTACAGAATTGGTATCTCAGCCTCACCAATATGTGTCCTGTGTAACGATCCAGCAGAAATAAATGAAGAACACTTGAAGACCTGTGAAGCATTAAGATCAGAAGAAACTACAGTTCAAAAGTATTGGAAAGCACGAATGCTAATGGCTTCATTGCCAGATGCAAGGCACTAGAAAACAACAACAACATATTGTATACAATTTGAGAGGTAGAACTGGAACTTAAAAATTCAATGCCACAACTGGGATTTGAACCACAGACCTTCCGCTTACCAGGCAGCTGCTCTAACCATTGAGCTATTGTGACAAACTGCCAGAATGGCATTAAATTCTCAAACCAGTTCTACCTCTCAAACTTTGCCCACACACGGCTTACGCGTTTAAAAAACCAACAGTAAGTTTGTTGGCATAAATAAATAATAATTGTATACAATATTTACATTTGTTTTCCAAAATTAACGTGGCATATTCTGTGGTGCATTTTAACATATGCAATTCCAGTTACATATATATGCAAACTACTTATTTTAATTGGTGTTTTTTGAGGCTCCTGCTCCTAAACAGTGACCATGTAATGGCAATTGTAACATTTCTTATCCATGGGCATGGCCACTATTATTATCATTGTCACCACCACCACCATACACAAATGTCTGCAAATTAGGTCACCAGCATGAGAACTCAATATAATGCCCCAACTGCACCGTGAACTAGGATCAGTTTCTACTTAAATAAAAATCAATGTCAAAACCCTCAGATAAATCATTTTTTTGATTAATATATAATACAGATTCTTACACTGTATAGTGGACTCTTGGATACATGAAATGAAATATCAGAGAGGAAATTTGGGAAGCAGACATTAAAAGGCTTTTGAAAGGTATACATTTATTTTTATGAAATATAGTAACTTATTGGGGAAAAAAAGAATTCTAATTATTTGGAGCACAGTATGATTCAAAGCTATTTTTATTTCCCAAACATATAAACTCTGGTATAAAACAATTTTAATGTGTGGTTTTCCCCACAGGAGCTGACTGATGTAAAGGAACAGTTGCGGGACATAATGTTTTATCTTGAAGCTGAGAAGCAGATATCTGAAGCAGTTAACAAGGATGAAATAGCTGAAGGACGAATTGTGATTGGACAACCTTCTCCTTCAGCATCTGAAGCTAGTGGAAAGAGCCATCGCAGACGAAGACATAGATAAGTTCCTGAGGCTTCACCATCATGAAAGCTACAGACTGTGATTTATTTTGAGACAAATATGTGAAATATAAAAAGTTGTCAACAGAAGCAGAATCTTTTCAAGAACAATGGGAAGTGGACATTGTAACACTGAAATTTGATTTTTGTACTTAGTGTCATCATGCATTGTCCCATTCAGTTCTTCAACTTTCAGTGAACGCTGTAAAAATAAATATGTTTTAAAATGTTTTAAACTTGTTTCTCTTCTTAGGTAAGTCAGTAGATGTCCATTTTTGTCAAATTCAAAACCTTACTGCTAAAGCTTGTGGTGTTGGTAAAACAAGCGTGCCTCATATTTGCGGAGAGGCAAGGAAGTTTGATCCCAGTGGTTCTCCAGTGTCTGTTTTGCCTAGAAAACACATTGGATCTCCGAAAAGGTTACAAATTTAAGTGACTTTGACAAGGACGTTGTACGTAGAACTGTGTTAGACTTTTATGACCAAGGTGAATTTCCAACAATACAGAAAATAACTTCCGCTCTTAGTGGTAAAATATTTTACTGGGTAAAATTCATAGAACTTACAGAATTTTGAGAGGATTAGGGCTCAGGTACATAAAGGCAAATGGTGGAGTCAATTTTTAATGGAGAGGAGTGACATTGTTGTGGCAAAAAGCAGTCGGCTTATCATTTGTCATGTAGGATCTGCTAAGACAGGTTTCCTACCTGAAAGCAAATGGATTTTTTTCTTGACAACCACCTCAGACTATCATGAAGAGATGACAGCTGATACATTTAAAGAATGGTTTCTAAACAGATTCTTAAATTATTTAGAACAGGGAAGCATTATTATAATGGATAATGTGTCACATCATTGGTTATTGAAAACAAAGTGCTGAATACGGCCAGCAGAAAAAACCAAATTGTTGAATGGTTGCAAAAAAAGGGGGTTGAATTTTCGACAGCAGAAACTAAAAAGAGTTATTGCAACAAGTACTTCTATTTGAAAACCAGGAAAAAGTGTATCAGCTGGATCAACTTGTAATTGAAATAGGACATGTAATTTGCCTACCCCTTATCACTGCCAGTGTAACCCATTTGAGTTAGTGTGGGCCCAAATAAAATGGGGGGTTGCAACCAGAAATAACACTTATAGACTGTCTGACGTTGAATGACCTATTCATGAAGAAATTGACAAGATAACTTTACAAGACTTAAAGTATTGGAATTGTTGTGATGAAATTTGCCTAAAGATGTCCCCACCCGGAGGACACACCTATTGATGCCATGCTTGCCTTAACACGGACCCCATCAATAACAACAAAAATAGAAGAACAAGCATTGCTCCAACACGAGAAAATGTTACGACTGCCAAACTCTAAATGGACAGAAGAGAACCTCCCCCCTTCAATCCTTAAAACTCATAGTAGTTTCCTAGAAAAGGTAACACAGATTAAATCCAAATTGAACATTCCTAACACCAGAGAAAATCTACTTATAAGAGAAAATCCATTGGAATTATTGCAACCTACCTTCAATTTGGAATTAATAGAGGAAATAAGTAAATCAGACACACCAAAAGAAATACAAAAACTTCTAGCTCTGGATACAATCAATACTAGGTATCCCACAGAAGAATGGCTGCACATATATACTGATGGGTCCTCCAAGGAAAACCTTACTGGAGCTGGAGTTATGTGTTCACATTTTTCCTTTTATCATTCTGTTGGCAGAGACACAACAAATTATGATGGAGAAATAGAGGCTATACACATTGCTCTCCAACAATTATTAAATCTTCCCTTAAATAAATTTAACAAGGCAGTAATTCTTTCAGATTCTAAAGCTGCAATTCAGGGAATATGTTCAAATACTACAAAGAAGTCAACAAAAATTAGAGAATGCTACAAAATGTTAAAACAACTCCTAAAAGTTAATAAGACTGTTCATCTCCAATGGATTCCAGCACACTGTGGAGTCATGGGGAACGAAGCTGCAGACTCACTTGCAAAGAAAGGCACAACAATAAAACAAAAGTCTAAATTCAATTTCTCATATTCCTCAATAAAACGCTTGATCATTAAAAATTCATATCTACAAGAAATAGAAACAAATGCCAAAGATAAAAAATGGATTACACTACTTTCCAATCCAGATATAATCCCCCAGAGACCAAGGAAAACAGCGGTTGCAGCCTTCCGACTATTGACAAATCACGACTGCTTAGCAAGTCATCTCTACAGAATAGGTATCTCAGCCTCACCAATATGTGTCCTGTGTAACGATCCAGCAGAAATGAACGAAGACCACTTGAAGACCTGTGAAGCATTAAGATCAGAAGAAACTACAGTTCAAAAGTATTGGAGAGCACGAATGCTAATGGCTTCATTGCCAGATGCAAGGCACTAGAAAACAACAACAACTTTACAAGACTGGGAAAATTGTGTGAGACATGCAGAAAAACTACAAGACGATGACTTTTGGAAAGAAATAGGCAGTGATGAGATTTTGGAACTGATCATAAATTTGCAGGACTCAGACGATGAAGACAATGGCGAATTGCCTCTTGACATAAGTGATGACAGCAATACAGATAAGTCACTGGCAGTTTCATTTGATTAAACAACAGATAATTCATAAAATATAGCTATATAGCATCTAACATACATAATATGCATGTTTCAATTTGAAATTAAACAACTGTATTATTATAGAAGTTCGGAAAATATATTTTGGGTTCCCTTGCACCTAGCGCAGGTTGACTTGCATGAACTAGAACAGTGTGCGAGAGAGAGGGAAATATGAAAAGAGTAGGGGTAATGAGCTTGCAACATTGTGCACGTAAATGTATCTCACTGGCTGCAGATCAGAACTCTTCCCATTTGAAAAGCATAGTAGTAAATTCCACATGTAATAATAAATACTAGAAGTTCATGACAATGTTGGAATCACATTAAAATACGAATTTTGAGTCGCCACAAACCCAACATAAGCATGAGACCGATAATCAGCAGCATTAACTCACCAACATATAATTTGGCAATATGGCTAACCAAAAAATTCAAGTCTTTCCCTAAATTCAATGGTTTTAGTGTCAAAAACTCCTTTGAATTTGTTGACATCAAAGATTTGCAATTAAAAGAAGATGATGTACTGGTTTCATTCGACGTAGAATCACTGTTTCCTAGTACTCCAATAGAAAAACTTTCTAAATTGATTAATACCTGGTTAAAATCCATAGAGATACCTGCAGAAAAAAATTTCAGAATACATCAAGCTCAATTCAAACAGACAGACATCAGGACTAGCAATGGGTAACCCATTTTCCCCAGTACTTACAGACCTTTTCACGAGCTCCCTAGAAACAAGGGTAGTCAAGAACTTCCCTTGGATTTTCAAAACATGGCAACGGTACATACACGACGTCTTCGCAATAGTACCAAGGAAACACATTGAGGATGCACAACCTCCTTCCCATTTGAAAAGCACTATAGTACATTACATTTAGACTGCAGATCCTGTAACAGTTCCAAAGCTTTTTCTACAGGATGAATCTTCCTGCTGAAGAGGTCAACAATAGTCGCTCATAATGGAGGGATCCCATCTACCCTGATATCTACCTTCCATTTGTAGCATATCTTGGTAAACTGTTCCCCTTGCTCATTGCTAACTACATCCAAATTCTCAGGAAAGAGGTCTAAGTGTGAATGTAGAAAATTCATTTTCAATAACATCCTGCACCCCAGTTTCTGTTGTTATTTAAAAGATCATTGATAAGTACTTTTTTGTAATTGTTTGATACCTAGAAATCTACTCACCACTTCTTTGAATGATAACCGTGCAGCAAGTTCAGCAGGGTTCAGCTTAGCATCAAATTGTGTTTTTTAAATAATTGTCTTATCTGTGGACCAATGAAAATTTCTTCTTTTATCTTTATACATTCCCTTCGTTAAGTTTTTCATGTAAAAGCAGAAGATAAACATTTGTAAGGTTTACCAATAGCTTGTGTTTTAGATTCTGTTTCCCTAGTTCTGATTCTTCTCTCTTGGGCCATTCTTTGACCATGTAGTGTTGTTCAATAGCTGAACTGTCCCCACAGGCACAGGAAACAATACAATTTTGTGAATCCACTCTGTAATCCTAGAAGTCTGCTAACTTTTAAATCACCACAAATATGCCAATTAAAGCAGCACTGTGGCAACGTTTGTCTACCACCTAGGCAGCATGGGTTCAATCCCAGGGACCCACATGTGGTATTCATGGTGGACGACACAGCATCAAGGTGGGTTTTCTCCGCCACTCATTCCACCAACTGCTCCATTGTCACCTTTCCAATCATCAATTTTGCCTGCATTTCATATCATCCTCTTCCTCACTATCATACCTGGTGCTTGGCTAACCACCCACTTCCAGGTCTTCACTGTCTGGTTTATAGCTTCCTGTGCTCCCCAGCAGGCTCCTGACCCTAGGCACAGACTTGTAAGTACTACATAAGGGAAGGGTAAGCAGGTAAAGAAGAAGAAATATGTCAGCTATGTTGTATTTAATGACTTCTAGAATCAGTGACATATTTTCGTGTTTCTTTCATATCAACTGCATGGGCCACAGGAAACAATGGCAGTTCATTGCCATTGTAAAGTAGTGCAGCCTTCAAACTGTTGTTTTCTAGTGCCTTGCATTTGGCAATGAAGCCATTAGCATTCGTGCTTTCCAATACTTTTGAACTGTAGTTTCTTCTGATCTTAATGCTTCACAGGTCTTCAAGTGGTCTTCGTTCATTTCTGCTGGATTGTTACACAGGACACATGCTGCCCTCAAACTAATTTTGGAATAATCTATAAATAAACATCAATCTTGTTTAATTTTGATATCCAGCTGATCACATCACAACAAACAAGAGTGATCATTCTTGCCTAAAATATGGTAATACATCTTGATTCCTATTTCGGAAGAAGTTCTATAAACACAGCTGCATTCAGACGGGGCAAGATTCCCATGTAGCGAAAAACAAACAGCGATAAGTTTTTCCCTGATGTGATAGAAACATTCTGTTTCCAGCAATCTATTGCATACATTATTTGTAATAATATCCACTACTTCCCTCCCAGTTCCCAAAACTTTGTAGAGTTGTTTAATTGAAAGACACACCCATGTAGTTCTTTGTTTTTTAATAATTAAAAAAATATGTTATTTAGTTACTCTGTGCACTTTAGTGTCAGTAAATTCTCCCAGTTGCATTTCCAGAAGTTGTGAAGTAAAACTCCTGAATTTTCCTTTTTCTTGTGTGCTTAAGTATTTATTACAGAACCATAGTGCCAGTACCTAATTATGCTGGACAATTTAACATCCTCATAATCACAACACACCTATACTCGGCGCCAAATAAGAAGGGGATTGACAGTTGCTACCTATGTGGAGGAAGCGTCTAAATGAACAGGAGGGGATGGATGCATCATTGCGATCATCACAGCAACAAAAAGAGGAACGAATTAGAGATAATACGTTTCCATAGCAAAGCTAAACGCTAAACCAGTGTTGTCGATATTTAACATGTGATTAGCATGTGCCTGACCTGCAATCTAGCAGTAACGTAAACTGTGCATCTTATCTTCTGTTTTCCCTGCAATATATACAATGTCTCCCTCCAGCTCCAGCTTGCAGTATTTGTATCAAAGATTGCCTGTGTGCTGACAAGCCTGTTTGCATCATTGTTTATTTGCCTTGTACTTAGGTGTGTCTGAATCTGTGTATCTGTGGATATGTTTTGAGCATTTACAACTGTCTCACTCTTAATGAATAATTCTGCCCAAAAATATTGACAAAGACAGTGTAGCCAAACAAAAACGAAAAACTTAACGTACTCGGGAAGCAAATTGTGTTTGGTGAGGTACATATCCCAATCAAAGGATTGTGCAGTCGATGGTATTGTTGAAGAACATGGTTGCAAAATTGTTTGGTTTTCCCCTTTCATAGTGTAATCCAATTTAATTACTTTGGGCCGAAGTAAAGGGTTACATTGTGTCGCCTGTAATAAAGCTACATCAATAAAAAGCTAACAAAGCTGTTACTGATACAAAGTGCAAAATAAGTGCAACATGGGAAAATGGTCGTCTCAGAAGCAAGGATAGGACAGTTTGTCATTTCCACAGGTAATTCCAGCAACAACAGTAATGATGCGAGTTGGATATCAGTGGCAGTTCTCATTACAATACTTCACAGGTATGTTTCTTTTGTTAGCAAATCTTTACAGCGATATATACTTCCATATTCTATCCTTTGCATGTAGATTCACTAATTTACTATTGCCTTCGAATATAAATTATACCCGCTCTACATTCCAAACACAATCCAACCATGTTAATACACATAATGCTAACAAGCTCTCCATGCGGTCGCGATAACCACCTCTCTTTCACTGTGAACTGTCAATACCTTTCTTGTTTGGCACTGATGATAAATACTTATCTAATTACCCTCCCTATATGGAGGACTTACAAGCCTGTGCCTAGGGTCAGATGAACCTATTAACCAGATAGAATGAAGACCTTGGGTGTTCAGCCAAGCACCAGGTATGATAGTGAGGAAGAGGATCATATCCAGTTGATAATGGAGGAAAGTGAAGCCTCTGAAGTGTTGTGTAGTGCTATTAATCGACTCACCTTTTTGGTTTAAATATATTACTACAGTGTTTTATTCCATGTACCATCCCCAATGATTCCTTAGGCTATAGCCAGCATACCCTACCACTCTGTATATTCTACGATGGTACTTAAAATTTGTTTTCTGTAACTCACCATTTATTTATCAGGAGATTTAGAATTAATTGTGTTATTTAGAAAATCAGTTTTATTATGCACTTGGAGTATCAAGTTATATATACAAATATCTGAAAGCATCAATAAAAGAATAAGAAATAAATTACATGCCTTAAAAGTTTTTACACAACCCTTCGCACTTCAAAGAAACGTTTCAGATAGTACACTTGTCCCATTGTCATTGCCACTAAAACTAGAGCTTCAAAAAATGACCATAATACAACTCTTGAATTTGTGCTTTCATTGATACTGCGATGAATTCGATCACGAACTTGCATATATTCCTGTTCATGTTTCACTCCTGTCAATGTAGTGGACAACTCCTTTATCATATCCTGAAGCTTGTTATGATCATCTGTAAGTAAACAAAAATAAAATTAATTTACTACATCATAAGACACTGTATGAATAAAGCATTTCCCCCTTGTGCTTTTGTGTGTGAACCAAGCTAACACAAAATTGGGTATTTGCATTCACTTGACACTTGAGGTAGAATATATTTTATTTTTCTTCCCTTTTTATTTACCATACTCAACTACTGAGGCAGGGGAAGTATTGCATTCCTTTCAGAAATTTGATAAGATTTCATTGGAAATGTATATTAAGTAAGATAAATGCCAAACTTTGTACAAAAGTCAAGCATTGTTTAAACATGCAAATAATGTTCATAATCTTTCATTTTAAAAAAAAAAAACGAGTCAACAGTATGTTAATATACAATACCTATGTGTGACATATTGGGTCACATAAAAGCAAGCAATGGCTCAAAATTTATGTACTTGTACTATTTTTAAGCCAGTTTCATAAAATAAGAACAGTTTTCATCAATCTATTTGTTATGGCTACTCTTTTTCCAAGATTCTTAAATCCCTATACAAATGTAATTTTCAGCATATACATTGTATAAGATTAAATATGCACGATACTGTATTCTTTTCTAAATATGTCTCAATATCTTACGGTCCAATTGCAGCTACTGTATATATTGAATGAGCTGTGAAAGACAGTAAGGTTAACTTTGTGCAGCAGAGCAAACTGAAGACTATTGTCAATTTTAACACATGCAAGTATATTTGCTAAATAGAAATTTAGCATAAAGAAACAGCATTACAACAAAATAAAATGGCATATGAGAAGTACAAGCATTTACTTTGCATTTTTACAACATACTGTATGGAATAGGAATGTTACCCATGCAATGCCTAGTAGATTTTCAAAGCCTGAGGTTAAAAATGGGCAAAATTAGAGATAGTTCCCCAACAGTTCACAGTCACATTTTTCCTAACATTCAATACAAAAACTTTAACACATGCCCCTCTTTGTGTTTGTGCTTTAAAAACTTTGGAAAACCCTATTCTGCATTTGCTAACTGAATTAATAGACAAACTGTACTAACGTTGGCTACAATAATCTTAACCACAGAATATGACTTCTCTTTAGTAATTTGTTCTCTGAAAATATTAACAGACAATACACTAAAATACATAACCACAGCATGCTAGAGCAGCCTAATGAATAAGCTCTTCAAAAAGCACATCACTAACTTCGGAATTGCTACGTGACAGTGTTGTGTATTTGGTAAGAAATGGGTAGAGGTACCATAACAGGTACTATATGACATGCTCAATGTCCCACAGCACTGTTCGCTACAGGCCCAAAGAGGGAGGCGAGCAAGATCAGGTGTCATCTTTTTGCTAAGTCTGCCAGGAGAACCTTATTTGAATAAAATTTTCCAAATTTCACTCTTATTACATACCCTGCTGATCTGAAGCATTGCCTGCTTGGTCCTTTGGCGATTCACCAATATCCATATTGAACATTACCACTTTGGGCGTCATTGTTGACATCTGATTACTAAAGCAGTATGTGTAAACACCTGCCATGTGCGCTGCAAAGGTATACTTCCCACTCGTTTCACGTTCGCCTTGGTATATGACTTTTCCATCTGGTCCAATGATTTTCACATCAATGTCCAAAAATCCACCTTCTGCTATTTCAAACATGAGCCCTGCAATAAAATATTTGCACTTTAATTAATTATGGCACAACTACAGTGGAAAATGTGCATACTGTACAACATTGGAGATCTGTCCCAAGTAACCTACCCATTTTGGTACCAGATTCCACCTTATCGAAAAAGCACTCTTCAGCGTGAGCATCAACAGTAATAAAGTAACCATGACAAAACTGAATTAACGATGTTAAAGTAAATAAAAGAGCTAATGTACTATACATCACCATTTTAAACAGAAAACAAACACTTTCTTTCTCACATCAAATCAAACCCAACCTCAAACTGCAACCGGTTTCAACAGTTCATCCACGTAAGCTCAAGCTCAAGGAGTAGCACCTTCAAAGACGCTGCGTTTAGAAAACAGGTAAGTAAAGTAGTTACTATACTCTTTGCTTTTGTGTCTCAGTCACGTCTCAGTGTAAGGAAACCGCAAGCTATTTATGTAAACAACAAAAATATCGACTGACAAACAGATAATAAGACACCCATTTTAGCATTTCGCTTTTATCCAGGGGCTTCAAAATATAACTCAAATGAAAGTTCGATAACAAAACGCTATTTCAAAACTGGCACTCCAGTCACTATTTATACTTTTAATTGTTGATAATTTGTCTCTGTAGTGTTGGGATAGTGTATCTGCCTCACATTTAAGGGATCCCGAGTTCGAATCTCAGTCAGAACTGTACAAGGTTTTATTCCGGGGTTTTCTCTTGTGAATCTCGGATCTGCGGAAGCCTCAAGTGAGCATCATGTCACCTATTTCATTCATCTTCCGATATCATCTAGTCGGTTATAGGACGTTAAAACCTTAACAAGGTGTTAGGGGTATAAGTGCGCAGGCTTTAACGGTGACTTCTTGATGTTAAGCTGAAATTTGAGTTCCTCTGCCATTTTCATCTATAATCAGGGAGCGAAATCCCGGGGGATAGGTAAAGTTCCCTCCCCATCCAGGAGTGAGTACGAGTCGCCTGGGTTAACCCAGGCGGATGATAAGGTGGCCACGGTACCTATCCGTTTAATTACGGATTTACCCGTGAGGTGGTATAGTTTGTCTAGTTTTACAAGCTTTAGTGTTTTTGTGTCTCTGATGGTGCAGGTTGGCTTCCTGTGTTGTCACTGGCGGTGGGATGTGTCAGATCTTGGATGTCAAGCCATCCAAGCGACCATTGCCCTACTGCTTACTTGGTCGGCCGCTTGTGGAACCGTCGAGTAATGCAGTGCCAGTGACAGGAAACCGAGAGGAATAGGTGAAAGGTGTGGTGGTGCCAAGTGTGATTACATTTGGCGGTTTGTGAAGGGATAGCGGTACTTACCAGCCAAGGGCGTCCTTGCGTAAGCGGTAGCTCTGTCGCCGCCTGGGTAGGCAATGATCGTATTGTCCCAGGGTGTTGACCAACTGGTTTGGGTGAGGTGTGAGTTTGGCATACATTGTGCGAGTCCTGTCCCGTATGACGTCCACAATGTATGGTATGCCGGAATGAGTGTGAAGGATGTTTGATGGAAACCTACGGTCGGTATCGTAGATCATCCTAAGCGCCCTGTTCTGCACGGCCTGCAGCCTGTGGATGGTGGAACGAGCCATCGTACCCCAGACCTCGCACCCGTACAGAATCAGGGGCGGGACGATCGCACGGTACAAGCGTAGTTTCAGGTGTGTAGGCTTGGTAGAGTGGAGTATGGGATATAGCTGTCTCAGGGCGCCATGACCCAGACCGACCTTTGCCCTGACATGTGGAGTGAAGGTTAGACCACGGTCAAGTAGTACCCCAGGTATTTGGCGGAGTTAACCCATGGGATTCTTCTCCGCCGCAGTGCCAGGGATACACCCGGCCGCCAGTTTCGAACTTTGCCCAATAGAAGAGCCTGACTCTTCTGCGGGCTAATGGCCATTCTCCACTGTTCACTCCACCTGCCGATGGCATCGAGCTGTCGCTGTAGTGGAGGGAAGCAGTACCGAACATTTTTGTTCTGTGCCAGTATGAGGACGTCGTCTGCATACTGACACGTAACAGTATGCGGTTCCACGGGTAGGTCAGACATGTAGGCAGCAAAGAGCAACGGCGATAGCACGCTACCTTCCGGAACTCCAGCCGCTATGGGTCTGACCGAGGACAACTTCCCCTCCACCCGCACCCAAAAAGAGCGATTCCGAAGGAAGCTAGTTGTGAATTTTGCATAACTAGTAAACCATAAGAGATAGATAAAATGTTGCTGTACAAACAATGTAGATAAACACACAATTTATGTCCAAATAATTTGTTTTGTAGAGTGGCCTATGTCGAAGATACTCCTTGTTATTCGTGTGAGTTTTGGAAACCAAACTTTCGTCAAATGGAACATCGTCATTCATTTTATTACTTTCTCTACTGGTAAGTAGGTGAAGTATTGTATTCCACCCAAAAATTCAATGTCGAAGTTTCACTAGAAATATATGTTTTGAGGCACCCTGAATAAAAGGAAAAAGCATTTTTAGAAAAAGGTCCGTGTGTGTGTCAATCTGTGGACAGCATAACTCAAAAACGAAAAGTCTGTTAAAAACCAAATTTGGTGTTTAAGTTTAATGTTTTTCAAGGATGCGACATAGAGATTTTGAAGAAAATTGCTCACTGGTAGTTACAGAATTGTCCGAAGTGAGTACCGGAGGTTCCAGTCTTCGTTCTGGACATCTTCCCGGGGTTCGAATTGGGACTCTAGATGGTCTGCGAATGCCGTGGCTTTCTCTTGGGGCTCATAAGAGAGTCTCCCGCGAGTGCCATGTAGAGGATGCTGACGAGTGTTTTTGTCCTTTCTAAGGGACCTGATTATCCGCCATGGTTGCTTCTCAGTAAGATCTACGTTTGCCATCGTGTTTTCCCAGGCTGTCTTGCGGTGTATTCGCAACAGGCGTCGTGCCAGGGACTTGAACCGCTGGTAGACTGCCTGTATCCTGGGATGGCGGAAACACTGCCAGAGCCTGCGGACAGTTGCTTTGGCTTTAATCAACTGTCTAAGTTCGAGGGGGATGGTTCCCCCATCACCGCCGCACCAATGATTTTATAGCTAGAATTGCCCCCCCCCCCCATTAAAATATCCCAGGGGGTGGTTTATATAACCAGACAAACAGCGAAACATCCTCTTCCCACTAAAATGCTCCCCATCCCCTCAACTTTAACGGTTTTACACCCTGTCTATAAGACATAGTTGCATACAAAAAACATAAAATTTGTCGAATGCTTGCTTGCCAATGTGTCACCACTCCTTTCTCGTTTGCTTCTGCATTTAGCATACACGGGTAGAACTTCAAAAGATAAGTTACGCGAGTGTGTTCCATTTGCTGCTAAAATGAGTTGTTTAGCCATAAAGTGACAGTAAATAGTAGGATCCCATTGTGTCTATTTGAATATATTCGTGGACACACGTTTGGCAGTTTTGCAAAGCGGAACATCAGGAATGTTGACATTAAAAACTACCAGCTCAGGTCTCGTGAATTGTACTCAAAAAGATCGAAAGTACCATATGTCACCTCTCTCCTCGTTACAGTAGGGACGGTAGTTTTGCACTGGTATCCTTCTTTCTTTCTATCGCATTAAAGTATATGCCTAATGCCTTTACTGGCAACAGACTGCCTGCTGGAAGACGCGAAAATATCTTGTATCTGCGATTCCGTTTCGTAACGGGGTGAACGGTGGCTTTACAATCCCGATATAACGTGCGCGTTCTTAATAACACTTCGTCATGTGGAAACTGCGTGCATTGTTAGTCATCCTAACCCAATGGTA
Organism: Tenodera sinensis; assembly: GCA_030765045.1. Classification (NCBI taxonomy): domain Eukaryota; kingdom Metazoa; phylum Arthropoda; class Insecta; order Mantodea; family Mantidae; genus Tenodera; species Tenodera sinensis. The sequence goes on along the minus strand of CM060967.1, from coordinate 168,421,015 downwards.
CAAAATTAAAATTATTCAGGAATCTAACCATTGCAGCGAAAAATAAATTACACTTACGAAATGTACTTACTGAGTGGCAGGGATCTAACAGAATATTCACTTTCACAATAAACAACAAAGGTAGTTTGCTTCTAACAATGGTACTCGCGAACATAGATAGTTTTAATGCCGTCTACAAAACATTTCTAGGGCATTGGTGCAGGGTTTGGCAGGGAATAGCTCTGCAACTCTCGAGGTTGCCTGAACTGCTATTCCAGGGCAAGTTAGGCAGTTTTCGCCAGCCCTCGTTTACGGCGTTGGACTTAGAACATTAATTTGGAGTAGTTTTGTTTATATTAATTTATGTACTATTAGCGGTTGATTTATTGTAATATATAACTTAGACTGCATGTTGTTGATTTATTCTTCATTGTTACCTGTATAAAGGAGTTGTTGTTTTCTAGTGCCTTGCATTTGGCAATGAAGCCATTAGCATTCGTGCTTTCCAATACTTTTGAACTGTAGTTTCTTCTGATCTTAATGCTTCACAGGTCCTCAAGTGGTCTTCATTCATTTCTGCTGGATCGTTACACAGGACATATATTGGTGAGGCTGAGATACCTATTCTGTAGAGATGACTTGCCAAGCAGTCGTGATTTGTCAATAGTCGGAAGGCTGCAACCGCTGTTTTCCGTGGTCTCTGGGGGATTATATCCTGTATAAAGGAGTAACATAACAGAAAACACCGTAATTTTTCCTTGCAGCTGAAGTTTAACAATTTCATTAATGGAAACGGATCCAAGCACAGATCCTTGTGGAACCTCACATCTTATTTGATGACAGGCTTTACACCATTTATGGAAATATATAGTACATCGATTTCCAGATAATTTGCGCATCAGGCCAGTAGGGTACCTTTGATATCTAGTCATTCGTTTTGTGCAGTACGAGTTTATGACCAACCACGTCAGAAGCATTCTTTAGGCCAATAAAGATACCATTTGCCATATGATTTTGGTATAGCACTTTCTGAATAAAACTGCTATTATATAGTCAGTAGAAATCCACATAGTGCCATGCTCCTTAATCCATTATGAGGACTGTTAATGTAGACAGCAAAGATTTCTTAATTGCTTCTTCAATGATTTTTGATAGACTGCATAGGATACTAACTGGAATTACTTGAATTCTTTCTCTTCGCCTCCTTTACTAATATGTAAAATTTTAACACACACACACACACACACACACTCTCTCTCTCTCTCTCTCTCTCTCTCACACACACACACACACACACACACGCGCGCGCGCGCAGGCACGCACGCACTCCGTTACGGCATGTGACTTTACTCCCTCAATTTGTCGATTGTATGAGGAAAGTTATCTATGTTTTGAACCGTTTGTTTGTTTTTGAACTGGTTTGTTCTGATTAGTAAAATTTCAATCATTTTAACAAGAAGAGGACAATCCAGGATGAATACAGAAGTATGTTTAAATATGTGGACATATATAATAGCAATAACAATAACAACAACAATAATAATAACAATAACAACAACACCAATAACAATAATAACAACAACAATGATGATGATGATGATGATGATCATAATAATAATAATAATAATAATAATAATAATAATAATAATAATAATAATAATAATAATAATAATAATAATAATAATAATAATAATAATAATAATAATAATAATAATAATAATAATAATAATAATAATAATAATAATAATAATAATAATAATAATAATAATAATAATAATAATAATAATAATAATAATAATAATAATAATAATAATAATAATAATAATAATAATAATAATAATAATAATAATAATAATAATAATAATAATAATAATAATAATAATAATAATGCAGTTGTTAACCGTAACAATCGCACAGTTTAAAACACATTCTTTCTTGCTTTTAAGTTTAACTCCACGTGCTATTGTTATGCAGCAGTCCTGTTCACATGGCACATTCCAGAGACGCTCGTGTGAGTGCAGCGACACGGAATTCCGAAGCCTTGGCATTTTTATTCCTGCATTCTGCCACCTCACCTCTCTCTTCCCGTACCGCGGTGAAGGCTGCGGTAGCAAGCGTCCAAAGAACTACTCTCCCCTCTTGTTCAATGGTAGAGAACGAGATACATTCCATCCTACGCGCTAATTTTTCATGGGGGAAACTTGCTAGTATTGCAATTGTTATTAACATTACGCACGCACGCCGACTCCCCGACCGTAAGGCGACTACTTGATCTTTTAGGGACGCTACCTTTCTATCAGGATAGCTTCTCAATTGGTCCCTCGGAGACCTAACGAGGCTGAGTGCACCCCGTACCAGACCTCCCAGCGGTACCGGGATCGAACCAGGGTCCTCCACGCCAGAGGCAAGCACGCTACCAACTGTGCTACGGAGGCGGTCCCATCCCAGATTGTGACAGAAGTAAACAATTTTACTTGCACCCCTACAACCGTGCCTACTATTGCTGAGTCACTGTTACATAACATGGGCGTCGGGCAGACATTTTTCCAGCGAGAGGGCGCAAATTGGAAGTTTGCAATCAAACAACGTTAATTCATTATTTGGTTATCAAAAGTTATTGTGAGTAGGCGTAGGCTTTCACGGCCGGTGTTCGAAATTCTAAAAGAGTCTTCCGGGCTGATTTGCCGTGGTCTGCTGGAGTAACTTGATCCAGACGTTTCGTCCACTACTGCGGTGGACATCATCGGTGGCGTGGTCGAAGTCTTCTTGGTGAAGGTACAGACGCAACTGTACCTTCACCAAGAAGACTTCGACCACGCCACCGTCCACCGTCCACCGCAGTAGTGGACGAAACGTCTGGATCAAGTTACTCCAGCAGACCACGGCAAATCAGCCCGGAAGACTCTTTTAGAATTAAAAGTTATTGTATTTGTTATGGATAACCGTATTAATTTGTGCTAAATAAAAATTGTTCTTTACATCAAAATTAAAACAATGGTCTAATAGCCAGCAATTGATTGCACATTAAGTTCATTAGCTTTCAAGGGGGGGGGGGGGGCGGCCCTCCCCCTTGCCCCCCTTTGTGACGCCCATGTTACATAAATATATGAAATGTTATTTCAAATATTCTTCGACATACAATTTTACACATAGCTCGGTTTCTGATCGGTAATAATTTAGAATTTTATTTAAACAAGTAAACATGGAGGGTATTGCAAGAGAAATGTATGTTTCAGAACTTCCGGTACTCACTTCGGACAATTCTGTAACTACCAGTGAGTACTGGCACAACTAAAGCCCTGAATATAGTGATCTCATTTATTATGGTATTGTTTAATTACTATTGTTCCAATAGTGCATTAGTAATAAAATCCGTATATCCTGAATTTCTACGAATAACCTAAGTACTCTCCAATCTGTTTTGAGGCCTAGGAGTTAAACAGAATCACTTTTACTTTATACGCATAGTAAATAGAGGAAGTATTGTATTGTACCCAAAAATTCGATGTCGAGATTTCACCGGAAATATATGCTTTGAGGCCCCTGAATAAAAGAAAAGGATTTCTAGAAAAAGGTCCGTGTGTGTGTGTGTGTGTGTGTGTGTGTGTGTGTGTGTGTGTGTGTGTGTGTGCGCGTCTGTGTGTCAGTCTGTGAACAGCATAACTCAAAAACGAAAAGTATTTAAGTTTATTATATTTTAAGGATGTGACACGAGAATTTGGAAGAAAATTCCTCCATCCTAAACTACCCTTTACAAGGCAAATTTTTCGAAAATTGTGATTTTCTCGAAAATAGCTCTAACGGTTTTCATTAGAATGCCGTATGTTTAAGATATTTTTATGAAAAATGAAATGTATATTTTGAATTTTCTTGCTATAGCCCGCCTAGTCCTGTTTACTCTCGATGAATTTTGCATAACTAGTAAACCATAAGAGATAGATAAAATGTTACTGTACAAACAATGTAGATAAACACACAATTTATGTCCAAATAATTTGTTTTGTAGAGTGACCTATGTCGAAGATACTCCTTGTTATTCGTGTGAGTTTTGGAAACCAAACTTTCGTCAAATGGAACATCGTCATTCATTTTTATTACTTTCTCTACTGGTAAGTAGAGGAAGTATTGTATTCCACCCAAAAATTCGATGTCGAGATTTCACCGGAAATATGTTTTGAGGCCCCCTGAATCCAGAAAAAGCATTTTTGGAAAAAGGTCCGCGCGCCTGCGCGTGTGTGTCTGTGTGTGTCAGTCTGTGTGTCTCGTGGTGGACGAAGCGGCGTCAGGGCGGGTTTTCTCCGGGTACTCCGGTTTCCCCCGCCATCTCATTCCACCGGTGCTCCATCTTCATGTATCATCAGTGTCACCGCCTGCGGTGCCGTAGTAGTAAAAGCGGGCGTTAAACACTACAACAACAACAGTCTGTGTGTCTGTGTATGTCAGTCTGTGGATAGCATAACTAAAAAACGAAAAGTCGGTTAAAAACCAAAGTTGGTATTTAAGTTTAATATCTTTCAAGGATGCGACACGAAGATTTTGAAGAAAATAGCCCCACCCTAAACTACCCTTTATATGGAACATTTTTCGAAGATTTTGATTTTCTTGAAAATGGCTCTCACGATTTTCATTAAAATGCCATATGTTTGAGATATTTTTATAACAAATGAAATGTATTTTTTGAATTTTCTGGCTATAGCCTATGTGGTCCTGTTTAATCTGGATGAGTTTTGAATAACTCGTAAACCATAAGAGATAGAGAAGATCTTACTATACAAGAAATGCAGATCTTGCTAAAATACACAATTTATGTCTCAATAAATGTTTTTGTAGAGTGAACCATTTCGGAGATATTCCTTGTTTTGTGTGTCAGTTTCGGAAAACTTAGAACTTTCGTGCAATGAACATCGTGTGCAAGGAGAACGGGATCTCAAAGCTTTAAAAGATTTGACAATCGCACAAAGCCCACTGTATTGTAACATTCCCCTTGCACCTACAAGGAAATAGCAATAAGATAATTTCTACAAATGTTAATCTTAACACGAAGAAAATATAGAAGTAAGAGTTTGTAAGAACGGTTAGTACAAGAGTAGAAAAAGTCATGTGAGTGCAACACATCAGATTTTTTATGTTAGCCGTGCAAAGAGAGCGGAATTTGAAAGCTTTAAAAGATTTGACTATCGCTCAAAGCCTACTGTATTCCCATATTCCCCTTGCACCTACAAGGAAATAAGCAATAAGATAATTTTATTTTTGCAAATGTTTATCTCAAGGAACACAAAGAAGATATAGGAATAAGAGTTTGTAAGAATGGTTAGTACAAGAGTAGAAAAAGTCGCGTGAGTGCAACACATCAGATTTGTAGAAAAAAAAGTCTTGTCTCTCGTGTGTATGTGTGTTTGTGTGCATGTGAATATCACAAAAAACCGAAAAATACCAAGTTCAATGTCTTCCAAAGACGAACTACGAAAAGTATCAAGTTAATACTCACCCCAAACCATTTACCTTTGCATGAGAACATTTTTCTCTTTTTATTTTCTCAAAAGGGTGTGTGTCTCTGTGTGTTTTATTTTGATTTTATTAAAATGGCTCTAACGTTCTCGATTAAAGCATCAATTGTTTACGGTATTTTTACAATTGGGTGGGTATTTCCCTCTCCCCGGCCCACCCCCTGAATTCATCTCGGAGTTAAAATTAGTTCTGACAATGATGCTTTGTAATCTAATGTAGTGCTGATTTTCAGTGGATTTCTTGCATGGGCGTCAACAGACTTTTTTCAGGGGGGACGCGTGTTGGAAGTTTGCAATTAAACAATATTAGTCCATTATTCTGTTGTCAAAAGCTATAGCATTAGTTGTGGGTAACCATAATAATTTGTGCTGAATAAAAATAGTTATTTACGTGAATATTAAAACAATAATTGACTGCACATTAATTTTCAAGGGGTCACGAAGGGGTGGGGTGGGGGGGGGGGGGGGGGAGGGGGTGTCCCTTTGTGACGTCCATGATTTCTTAAAATATGTATAATTTACATTTAAGCTCGTCTTCATTTTCGGTTTTCGATGTCAAAAGGTTAAACGGGGCTGTAAAATGAATGACTAGGTGAAGGAATGAATCAATGAGTGAATGGATAGATGGATGAATGATTGAATGGATGGATGGTAGAATGAATGGACGAATGAATAAATAATTAAATAACTGAATAAATAATAAATAAATAAAATAAATAAATAAATAAATAAATAAATAAATAAATAAATAAATAAATAAATAAAGAAATAAATAAATAAATAAATAAATAAATAAATAAATAAATAAATAAATAAATAAATAAATAAATAAATAAATAAATAAATAAATAAATAAATAAATAAATAAATAAATAAATAAATAAATAAATAAATAAATAAATAAATAAATAAATAAATAAATAAATAAATAAATAAATAAATAAATAAATAAATAAATAAATAAATAAATAAATAAATAAATAAATAAATAAATAAATAAATAAATAAATAAATAAATAAATAAATAAATAAATAAATAAATAAATAAATAAATAAATAAATAAATAAATAAATAAATAAATAAATAAATAAATAAATAAATAAATAAATAAATAAATAAATAAATAAATAAATAAATAAATAAATAAATAAATAAATAAATAAATAAATAAATAAATAAATAATTAATTAAACAAATAAACAAACAAACTTATAAATAAATACACATACAAGAATTTTAATGTCTTGCGCTATCTAGGAATGAATGTTAGCGGGAGCTTGTTAGATGGGATTTTAAGGAAGTTTCTCGTTCGGATATAATCCGCATCATAACGGTGGCGTGTATTTTTGATAATGTCAATATTAATGAATTAATGCAAACTAAAGGTGACACTATTTTTCCCCACCTAGATTCATGTAATGAGTATGCATCATTACATACTACAATATGTTGGTTCAAACCACGTTCAAACGAACGGTCTTGTGGTGATCCTGACGTAATCGGCGGAAGAACACAATTGATCCATTTCTTATACGCGGACTATTTTCAGTGTTGGCGGGCGCGGCCATCTTAGTTCTCTGTGTGATCGTGTTCGTCTGGTGAAGTGCGTGTAAAATCCAAATTCATCCGTCATGTCGGAAAGGGAGGATAACGTTTACAAGGCGAAGTTAGCAGAGCAGGCAGAAAGATATGATGGTAAGTTACTATTTTTTAATTTAACCGAATAGATTCTGAAATATTTGCGATCGGAATTGCCGACATCAAAACTGAAAAATTTTGACGCTGCCACTGACCGTATGACAGTCTAGTACTATAAGAAAGTGATATACTTTAAGGAAACAGAATTAGAAGTGTATTTCATATATTTATAAGTGTCATTTGATACGTTAATAATTACATTTGTCATCAGCGAACATAAATTCTTGGTTATGGAGAAGTCGGGTGGAATTGTGTAGTTAGGGCTAGGCTAGAAGATCGATGCGTCATCAGTGAACTTAATGCACAATTATGAGTTTCCTTACTTCATTCTTACACAGAATATTACAACACGCCAAAATACTAATGCTGCTATGGGACATTTGAAACCCGAAAGCAAAGGTTTTCGCTTTGTAATGTGTGAAATTCTGTAGTTTCCTAACATCTAGGTTAAAAAAAAAAATTGTCCATTTTGCAATCTAGTCCCTTTCATGTCTGTCGATTATCAACAGGGTTGCCGCAATAAGAGGTCTGAAACATTTGTGTGCACATACATATATATATTTTTTTCAACTTGGGCATGCGGCGCATTTAAGAGCACAATGTACCATTTTCTGATCGACATCGACTATAGATCGAACATCGGCAGCGCATGCATAGTTGGTTTTCAGCGAGGTTCAATGATTAATATAGGCAAGTTTTACTGTTAAAGATATAACATTAGTCAAAAATAATATGGGAGGGGTGGTAATGTGACATCATATCCTGTGTGAGTAGCACAACCAAGGCTGGGTGCCAGCAAGACTCAGGGCAAACAATTTGTTACCATGGAGACGGGGCTGGAGGGGGGGATGAGTTACCCTATGCTAAGTATTGATCTGCCAAGTCTGCTGTGCATTGCCCTACCCTACCCTTGTCTGTCTGCCTGCCTGCCTCTCCGCTTTATAAAGCCCATGGCTTCTGCAGATTTTTTTCTATCCCTGTCATCCTTTTATCTTTAAAGGGCATAGAAGTGTTCAAATACCTTTACCAAATGATTAATAAGGTTACACCAAATACTAATTGTTTAAATGAAGTTACATTAGCATTTCTCGTGTAATTAAATAGGTCAAATTATTGTTGGACAAAAACTTTTTTAGGATTGTCGGATAATTGTGTCAAAGTTACGGGCAGGATATTTTGACATTAACAGCATGAATTTGAAAAGGAGATGCCCCTGTTCATTAGTTTGCTTATTGTGAGAATAGTATTTGTTATATCCATAGAGGTGTTCAATGCTGAAACATCAGTTTGGACCTTATGTGTAAGAATCATGGGGAACTGAGATTGATAGGTTGAAATCCATATGTTAGGGCTTGGTTTCAAAAGGATGTTCATGCGAGTAAGTGTTAATGGTGGGGGGAAGGCAGAATGCTACTTTTGTGTTTAATACATCTAGGGTTTACTTTTGAGATTTTGCAGATTATTTCTTCGTAATGGTGAACAATCCTGAACCCTATAACACCTCCGCAGCAAACTTGCTTACCCAGCACTACGTCCAATTCATCACGTAACTCCCCCCCATAAACCTTGTCCCAGTCTTTAAAAAATAAGCAACTGAATATAGCCAAATGTAAACGTAAATCAGTGGATACTCATAGTGACAGTCAATGACATTCATCACATTCTTGCATTGCTGTGAATGTCTTTGAACCACTCCACTAGTTACGTCATACTGTAGGCAGTTGTGGGGGAGATCCTATTTTCTTACATTGTTCAGAGGGGTGGTATTAAATGAGGTTAAATGATGGTGGGTCCAGGATTGATCACCTTTACTAATTCTAATTTAAGTTATGAAGACTTATACTTCATTATTTAGATGTTCCAGAAAGCTTGAAACCATTATAAACCACTAACATGTTGTACTATCTAAAAAGAATGTTTAATTTATTTATGCCAACAAACTTACTCTTGGTGTTTTTAAACACACAAGCCGTGTGTGGGCAAAGTTTGAGAGGTAGGACGGAAGGTCTGCGGTTCAAATCCCAGTTGTGGCATTGAATTTTTAAGTTCCAGTTCTACCTCTCAAAAGAATGTTTAATTTTCTCCTTCAAATGAGCGACGTAATGTTGCTTGTGGAGGACTTATTGATTCCCCTCCCCTCAAAAAAAAAGTTATTCTAGGTAGTCACTGGAATTACTGGATAGTAACAGTGACTGCTCAACAGCCTCACCACTGTTCACAGATGTCAAGGAGGATTGCAAGATGAATGTTTAAGCTTTGAGCTTACTATACTACTTGCAAGTGTGCCTTGAGTGAATTTAAAACTGATTGGATTGCAACAGAGGTTTCATAGTGGTACAGCTATGGATAAAAAGTCTTGCCTGGAATGTAAAATTTGTTTAATTCCTACATGGCACAGCATCTGTTCATACTATCTGATAGTTGTGTATCAAGGTGTCACAAGTTCCAAAACTTAATCTTACTAACCCATATGATCAATCAAGGCACTGTGCCATATAGGACTGACAAATTTGGCATTCAGATATGACTCATCTTTTCTCTCCACAGGGGGTACATCTTGCTAATAGTGTGATTATTGTCGAGTACTTGTCCCCAAACCTTGAATTCTCCATATCTTGCATTGTAGATCTTCACATCTGTAATATTGAGTCGGTCTGGGTGGCTCAGTTGGTTAGATGCTGCCCTACTGACCCCAAGGTTGTAGGTTCAAACCAGGTCCAGGCCAATGGTTACTTTTTAAAAGTATCTTTAAAAGCCACAGCCTTATTTCAGTAGATAACTGGCATGGAAGAGAACTGTGGAACTAGATTGACACGCCTGCAACGCTGATATGATTTTAGCAAGTTACAACATTGTGAACAAAATAAACTATTTTACATTTGTATACTGTACCCGCAGTGAAAAATATTTACATTTTTGCAAATACTATTTAGGTAAATGTTAAATTTTTGGGCTACAGGGATAAGTTTTGATTTAAAGGTTGGTGTTTATCTTAGTCTTATCTCTAAGAGAGTGAGGGAGTAAATGAGTGGAGTTTTAAGGGCCCTTCGACAGCTATGTCATTTGGGCCTCTAATCTTTAAGATTACACACAAATCTTGAGATAAATCTTGCACAACTGATGCATGCAGCAAAGTCTAGTCTAGTAAGATTTCATTGGAGGTGTGTTTCTGGCTGACTTGAAAAAGCTGTCATACATTTGCAAGCTTATGCAATACCCTGTTTTCATTTGGTTGATAAATATTGCAGTTTAAGTTAAAAATGGTTGAGGTAATTTGATCTTCAGAATACTTTTGACTGTTAATAAGATATTCTGCTGCTATTAAACAAGTGCTGCTGGTGATAATCCTGAAGAAATCAAAGCAGTAAAAATCTGCAATAAGCTGGAGAAAATCTTAAGATTTTTGCTATGACAGTTACAAAAAGATCTAAGACATGTCTTCTTCCAAAGAAAGAAAAAAAAGCTAAAGAACTAAAAATTACAATATTCAGCTAAAAATATTTCAGTCTGCTGAAAGAGAGCGGGAGAATCTAGCAGTTTCTAGGATATCAGGTAAGATAACCACCTATATGGATTATCAGGCACCATTTTAGTTCTTGTAGAAGGCAATGTGAGGAAAAGTTAAAAAAAAAAATTACAGCACAGATAACCCTTCTTGAAGTAATAGAAATTTTTTGTAACATTTTATGATAAAGTTAGAGTTGACGTCAGTTGGCCTTGGTACCTACAAAATTTGTTTCAGTTCAATAGTTCAATTTTTTGGTTTATAGTGAATTATTTGTGCTCAAGGACACCTACCTCTGCACTTGCTCCAAAGATGTGATGCAAAATAACTGCTTTCTCTTGATCAATTTACATTGCTAATGTAAATAATCTTTTTTTTTTTTGTCTTAACTGCGTATGCCTACTTGTCAATATTCAAACTGTACCATATTAGTTTTTTAAAAAGCAGTGATTGGACATGTATTAGGTAGCTTAAAAATCTGATGTGTTGCACTCACATGACTTTCTCTACTCTTGTACTAACCATTCTAACAAACTCCTATTCCTATATCTCCATGTTAGTTAAGATAAACATTTGTACAAATTATCTTACTGCTTATGTCCTTGTAGGTACAAGGGGAATATTAGAATACAGAAGGCTTTGTGCGACAGTCAAATCTTTTTGACCTTTGAGATTCTGTTCTCTTTGCACGATTAACATATAAAAAAATGAACAACGTTGTTGCATTTCGCTAAAGTTCTAAGTTTTCCGAAACTCACACACATAACAAGGAATATCTCCGAAATGGTTCACCCTACAAGAAAATTTATTCAGTCACAAATTGTGTATTGTAGCAAGATCTACATTTTTTGTACAGTATAATTTGGTCTATCTCTAACGGTTTACCAGTTATGCAAAAGTCGTCCAAAGTAAATACGACTACAGGGGCTATAGCCAGAAAATTCAAGCTATACATTTCATTTGTCTTCAAAATATCTCAAACATATGACATTTTAATCAAAATCGTTTGAGCCATTTTCAAGAAAATAAAAATTTTCGAAAAATCTTCCATGTAAAGGGTAGTGTAGGGTGGGGCTATTTTCTTCAAAATCTTCGTGTCGCATCCTTGAAAGACATTAAACTTAAATACCAAGTTTGGCTTTTAACCGACTTTTCGTTTTTGAGTTATGCTGTCCACAGACTGACACACACAGGACCTTTTTCTAAAAATGCTATTTTTGGATTCAGGGGGCCTCAAAACATATTTCCGGTGAAATCTCGACATCGAGTTTTTGGGTGGAATACAATACTTCCCCTACTTACCAGTAGAGAAAGTAAAACTGAGCATGATTAACCTGCAAAAACAGTTCAAGCCTTCACTTGTTTTATACATTGGACTTAAAAGCTTTAATCATGTTCATAAAACATTTTAAACTAAAGCTAACCTCTAAGAAAAACTGAATCAAGGACAAGTGTAAACCCTTTTATACATAGGGAGACAAAATAACACAAAATTACCAGATAAAGCTAGCACTACGCACACAGCCCATACATTGGAGCTTGCACTTTTTCTCTGGACTTCTCTTCAATCTAGGTCGAACAGTCCTATGGAATGCTTTATGCTAGTAATATTGGTATACACATTTGAATGCATTAAGCTAGTGTAATGAAGTATTAGAGGTGTGATTGAAGATCAATGGAAGGAAAACCAAGGAGAAGCACTAAAGCTGAAATTAACACCATTATTTTTAGGAAACCAAGAAATCAAACAAGCAGTTCTGCTACCTGGGAAATGTGGCCATCACTGAGGGAGGAACTAAAGAGGGTATAGGAAATAAAATGAGACAAAAGGTGGTCTGCAATGTTAAGACTAATGTGGAAATCCAGGGAACTATACCAAACTACACATATTCAATACAAATGTCAAGTCGGTAATGCTCTGTGAGTGTGAAACATGGAAGACGAATAAACAGCATATTAATATTTGTGAATAGAAGTTGAATATTGTGAGGATATGGTAGCCACAAGTTATCTCCAACGAAGAGCTGTGGAGAAAAACCCATTGACATAAAGATGAGCCAGAGGTAATTGAAGTGGATTGGGCATGCATCACGGCAAGGTGAAAACATAGCAAGACAAGCCCGCCCTGGAATGGAATCCACAAGGTGGTAGATGAGGCAGCCAAAGGAATACATGGAGTATAATAGCGGAAGGATTGGAGAAAGGAGAGAAGATCAGGACAATAGCACAGAGCAGAGTTGTAGAAGTTTGATGCCATGTACTCCACTTAGAAGATACAGGAATGTCATCAAGCTAGGAAATGGAAACAGTTTATCTAAATAAGGAAAATTGAAGCTATTAACAGTGAAGCAACAAGATTCTAAAGTAAGAACAAATTAGAAACTAAAAACTTCACCTATCTTAGTAATGTTGCACGTTCTTTTTGCACAAACTGACAAGCTATAGCTTTGAGAATGAGTTGGAGACAACTTGAAACCCTGGGTCAGTTTGTGCAAAAAGAACTTGCAACATTACTAAGATAAGTGAAGTTTTTAGTTTCTAATTTGTTCTTACTTTAGAACAGTTTATCTAGTTAGCACTTATATATTTTCACTTAAGAGTTTCAATTAAAATAACTCTTTAACACGTATTTTGCTGTAGCCAAGTGAATTTATGGCTGGTGTTTTCATACCATGCATCATGTTGCACAAGTATGATGCTTTTGAATACAGTTTTGACATGAATTCTTTCCTCTTTTGTGAATTTTTTTAATAGTTAGCAATATGTATACAAATTGCAAGCAGTCTGTAAACTGCTCAATAAAGCTGTACCTTTATGTAGTAGATACGGTATTGCATTTCATCCATAAATTCAATATCGAGATTTTGTCAATAGCACATATTTGGTGAATTCCTGAATTCCCCCCAAGAAAAGGGGGAAGTGTCAACTCAATAAGGAATGATACTTGAATGACATATTTAATATATATCTTGAATTTTCATGCAAATGTGAAGTCATTTATTCTGAACTAGTTTTGCATAACTGGTCAGCTGTGATGGAGGAAACATTGGTACTAAAGTTTAAATCATGTAGGATTTGAAGCTTTCACTGATGATTATTAAAGAGTTGGGGTTATCAGCCATGCGATGTTGATAAAGTTGCTTGAGCATTCAGCCATCTTCACTCTGTGGCCTTCATGAAGTGCTGCATTTCCCCTGACCGGGCAGTGTATATATTCTCTGGGTTGAGGGGGGTGGGGCTACTAAACACTGTTCAATGGGGAACTGGTGCTCTCTGATTGGGCCAGCAGAGAAGTGCTGGCAGTATATAAGCTACGAGCAGTAGCAGTATATAAGCTCGTATTTTCCCCAGTTCTCCGATGTTGGAGAATCTTTGTCCATGCTGTGCTCAGTCCTAGACCATTGTCTCTATTAAAATTGTTTAAGTTAGAGCAAAACAATTCTAGTGGACAATGGTCCAGGGTTGAGCACAGTGTGGGCAAAGATTCTTAAACATTGAAAAACTGGGGAAAATAACTTATATACTGCCAGCACTTCTCGGCTGGCCCAATCATAGAGCACCAGTTTCCCAGGATGGCATCAACTAGCCCCGCCCCTCTACTCAGAGAATATATACACTGCCTTGGAGGAGAAATGCATCACTTCCTGAAGATAGCCGAAAGCTCAAACAACTTCATCAACATTGCACGGCTGATAACCTGAAAAGTGCTTATTAACCTTCCGGCAGGCGCGCCTAATTTTGTCACATGAGCAGGTGCGCATTGTAAAATTTACAACATGGACATTTTTAAATGATAGCAAGTGTATGATAAACAAACTGGTTAATATTTTGAGTAAAACAGTTCAATACAACTATTATCACATCTTATAACAAAAACTTAGCTCTTTTAGTTCTCTATGATATCATTTTACCCACCTATTCTGAAACACTTTCACTTTCACAACACCTTTCACATACAATTTGTTTCTTAGTATGACTTTTACAAGCAAAGTTTCCGCATCTATCACATTTAATGGAAGTTGAGGAATTTTTTTGATGTCCACAAAGGATACATGTCCCACATTTCTTTGACGGAAGTTCAAGGATCTTATCTTCAGAAGGCGATGCTTCTCCATGGAACTGCATAAGAAATACGGTGAGATCAGCTGGCAGCGATTTGAGTTGGGTTCTAGATGCGAGTTGTTCTTTCATAAGACTGCTAGCTTCTTGAGGTAAATACGTCTTCGTGAAGTTGCCTCTGGCTTTGTAAAGGAGAACAATACTTGCGAATTTATGCCAGCAATGTTCAAAAGGGTGAAGAATATAGCCAATGGCCATCTTCTAATAATCCTTGAAACGGAGTAAGAAGCACACATTTCATCTACGTCAACTCCACCTTTTGTCATATTGTAGTCTGTGATTATTTCTGGTTTGTGAGTTTCTTCATCAAGTGCTGCTGTGTCATGCATAGTAGACAGAAGTACACAGCACGGTTTTCATGAGGAACATATGAAACTAAGGTCTTGTTCTTCTGAAATCCAAACAATACTTTTCCAATTTCTCGTGATTTGTTTGGGAGAAATTCTGGAGGAATTTGATGTCTGTTCTTCCTCATTGTTTCAATACACGTAATTTTCTTTTGCAGTAAATATTCAGCAAATGGATAGCTTGTGTACCAATTGTCAGTAGTTAGATTCCTGTTGGAGTTTTCTATTGGCACCACAACTTTCTTCACTATATCCTCAGGAGCATTAGATACGCGGCAATGCCCTTCTGGTTGCATGCCGGAATAAACCTCCAAATTACTGCAATAAAATGTTTCTGCATCGCATAATGCAAACTTTTTATTCCATATTTAGCTGGTTTGCTGGGAATGTACTGTATCTATCCACACCGACCTCTAAAGGGATGAAGCATTTCATCTACTGTGGTGAATTCATCTAGGGTATAAGAATTTTGACAATTAGCAACAAAGCTTCCAACATTGTACGAATTGCAGCCAACTTATCAGTTATTCTATCATTCCTCGTTTCCATGTCATCAAACCGCATACAACGTAGAAGAAACAGAAACCTTTTGTAACTCATTGCAGCCCTAACCAGTTGCATTGCTGTTCCATCTGCCTCCCAAAGTTCCTTTACATTAGCATGATCCTTTCTTGTACCAATCAAGAAAAGAATCCTCAACACTGCCATTATTTCGTGTCTTGATGTCGCTTTATTATCCTTTCATGCGAGAATTTGTGCCTCGCTGTCTAGTTATATACATATTTGTATAGTTTACAATTTCATCAATAATGTCAAGGTCAATTATTTTCAGAAAAGCATCGACTTTATCAGTTATGTCCATTACATTTCTCTTGGGGCCTGGCAGAATTTTCACAAAGTTTTTTCTTTTGGTTTTTTGAGAGTTTAGCACACTCACTTTTACACTTGGTCTTTTCCAATAAAGAATTCCAGATCTTCCATGGGCTCTACAAAATCACCACCATCCGCAGCTTCCAGTTCAGATTCGCTGTCATGGTCCTCAGGTTCAATGTTTTCATCACTCAAATCCACGTCACTTTCCTCCAGTTCTTAAAAGTCTGAATATACTTCATCATTGCTCTCTAAGAGTAACTTGCGAATTTCCTCTTCTGATAAACCTTTCGAACTGAAATAAAATAACAAAAGAAACGTGCTAATATAACAAAATCAACATTTAATATGCAGCTATTGAAAATAAAAAGCAATGAATAAGTACATTTCACTTTTTTATTATACTCACCTCTACATATTGACTGCCAGAAACAAAGTTTGCAACCGTTACAAGAGCAGGCGCCCGTTGTACTTCTTACAACATTCAACCCCTCATTGCTTACAATGCAGAAAATAAACTGTCAAAGCTGAACAAGGAAACTGAAACCATAGTAACATTGTTGAGTAAACAACAATAGAGGAATACATTGTAGCGGCGGCACATTAGCTCAAGGTTAAGGCATTGATAAAGCATAAAAACAGCTGCTGTTGTACTTTTTACAACAGCGTGCCCGCCAGTGGGTTAATAGCTTAAATCATGTAAAAATACTTGATATTTTTTTCCTTTTTTATATTCATTGGTTTGAATTTTTTAATAATTTAGCCCATTTGGAGGGCTATATCAATTTCATGATCATGCAAAGAGTGAATTCTAGAATGTAGAATATAGTAATCCAATTTTTTAAGATTTGACGATTGCTTCACCCTCCTGCACTATCCTAGTACTTACAAAATGTATAATGTAACCGTTTCTGCAAACATTTGTCTTGCTTAGTATAGAAGAATAGCATTATAAGCTCCTGTAATAGTGGTTTGTAGGGGAAACATTAGTAGTAACATGTGACACATCAGCTTTTATCATTGTTTAAAAGTGCAACCAAAAGGTAAGATTTTGGTGGGATGTTGTTCATATATTTGACACACAGCCATTCCTGGTTATGGGTGTGGCATTTGCGCTCAATTTTGTTTCAAAATAGTGTATTTTCTAATGTTACTTACACAGGTTGTAGGAATGCCGTCTCCACATCAAGAAGTAGCACGTGCAGCAAGCAGACGTCAAAATGCAGTTTAACCAATAAATTGTTCAACCTCTGAACTCTATGGGTGTGACAGTATTGAGATGTAGCTTTGACATCAGTGTTTGAATGCAAGATTCTAAGTTGTGCTGCATGGTTAATTTAAATGTTTTTTGAAAAATGTACACTTGGTTATGAATATTTCACGTGAAGTTAGCCCAAATGGCCCAGCTGCAGACAGTCCTTAAAACTCCACTACACTTCACATGAAGTTAGTTCCTAATGTTAATTTGTTCGGATGTGATTTTCTGTTACAGGTACCATAAGTGCAACATGTTGAACAAAATAAAAATGTTTTCAAAAAGTGTTCAATTTTATTTTTACTTCACAAAGTTATTTTAAATGCAATCCTTGATCATTTTAAGTGATTCATGTATCTGCAGTGGACTGTAAAATTACAAAGTCCATCCATACTTTGCTTATACTAAATTTCATTTACACATGCACACACACACAATTAAGAAATGCAGTAGCTGCAGTGGTATTTAATACATTGAACATCCTTTAGAGACTTCAAATTTCAGTTTACCAATTTCAAAATGATAGGTTCCAGAAAGACTTCTGGGATTTAATGAACATAGGTTCCAGAAATACTTCTGGGATTTAATGAACATACACAAATTTGTTAGTCCTTTTCATTAGGAATAAATTCTCTATTGTCGCTTCCATACAACGCAGTGATACATGAATTTGAAAATAAATTAGAAATGGTTGGCAATATGCCAAGCAATAGGTGAGGGTCATATTCAATGTATTAAGCAGTTAATTGCATTTTTTAAATTTGATGTTGGTACTACTGGTTTCAAAATGGCTACCTCTTGCCTGTGTTTTAGTATCAAGAGTTTTTGTTTCAGGGAGTGCTGGTTTAAATTCAAAATTTATTTTACTTTTGCTTTTTTGAAAAATATCTTTACTTCCTCGTATAGTTTTGAAGATTTATTAATTTAATGCTAACACCTTTTATAATTAAATTCTAAGAAATCCTTTGTCCTGCACGTAAACAGAAATGGTATTATGTGTTTCAAAAATAACACAGAAAAGTAATTACTTTGCTTATGAGAAAATTAAGGGATGAGGTCTGAGTCTAACCAATTAGATGCCATTATAAACGCAATAGCTCTTTCTGTTCTGACTGATCAAATTGTAGAAAATCATCTGCAGCCAGGATCAGGTGTCTCAAAGAGAATCCAGGCTTTCAGAAAGAGGAAAATTAAAGAATAAAACTAAATGACTTAAGAACAAATGCAAGGCACTACTTGGACTCCAAGTGAATCAAAGGAAGGAGCAAAATCAATAACATTTGCAGAGCAGAACAAGGTTGATCTTCAAGTTAGTGTGATACCCATTTCACCCTACCAGTTTCCTCAGACCTTCAACAAGGCATTGTCAAAGTTTGTGCCCTTTCAAAATCACCTTGGAAGAAATAAGTTGACATACCTAGCAAAAGTTGGCCTATCTATTGTGAAGAAATTTAAGCACTTGTTTCTCACCTGGACAAAATTATTCACACTTCAGTTCTTTTGCATACCTGATCTATTCCTGTGTTAGGACCGAAAACAAAATCCTATTTGGATAGTTGTACTTTGCTCTGCATTGATAGTTTATATTTCCCTGTTATTTTCTTCTGATTACCCTCTCCATATGGAGGACTTACAATCCAGTACCTAGGGTCAGATACCTGTCAGGGAGCTGACGAATATATATGGTCATACAGAGTGAAGACCTGGAAGTGGGTGGTCAGCCCAGCACCAGGTATGAGAGTGAGAGAGGATATGAAATGCAGGCAAAATGGATAATTGGAAAGATGATGGAGCAGTTGGTAGAATGAGTGGCAGGGGAAACTGGAGAAACCCCATCAAGACACCACTTTGTCCACCATGAGTACCACATGTGGGGTCCCTGGGATTGAACCCCGGCTGCCTAGGTGAAAGGCAGTCTAACCGCTCAGCCACAGCACCACTCTTCCCCCCTCCCTATTTTTTTGGGATTAAAAAGCAATCTTTGATTGTTGTAAGGTCTAAAACGTTCCCTGATTTATAGAAAAAAAGGTTTTGTTTTGCAAACATCTTCCAATTAGCAGAAATATATACATTAATGCTAAACTATAAGATAGTTAATATTTTGTGCACCATGATTTATGTTTCAGCCAAATATATTTTTCCACCAATAAATTAAAGGTCTATACTGCAGGATTATTGTCCTGTTTTTAAAATGGTAACTCTTAGCTACCAGTATGGCTCCATTTTATAGATAAATAAAAAAGGGTGTATTAATGTCATGTGTGTAATAGTGGAATCACCCTGTATCTTTCTCTTTCTTCCTGAAAAGAATTTGGATTTCTGATTCCAGCTCTTCTTCTTAAATGGAGTTCCTTGGGAGAATCCAGCATAGATATTTTTCTTTTCCTCTTGAATTTAACACAGGCTGTTGTCAGAATTAAGACTTCCTAATTGGGTCACACTAATTGTGGACTTTGTTTATGCAGTGGCATGAAGCTTGATCTTTTCTCCAAAAGCATGATACATTTCTGTCTCTGAATGTGAGTTTGTTCTACAAGAAGTGGATGGTTATTGCAGACAAAAGCTTCATATTTTGATTGCATACCTCAGATAGCTTGCATATCTTTCTTGTCCTCAGCTTTCAAGTCATTCAAAAATAACTCATGTTGTCAATGACTTTAGAAACACATTCTGAACATTTTTGAGCTATAGTCAAGATTTTACCATTGTCCACACTTTCTTCTTCACAGATCCTCCAATCCCATCAGTAGCATCTTTACTGTGGAATGTACAAAAAGTGGCATTGGGCCAAGTTTGCCTTCAAAGTGGCAGATGCTGAAGATGAACTTATTTTTAAATTGACCAACACAACCTTCAGAGAATTAAGCAAGTTTACTGTAGAAGGTTTAGGAAATAGTCCTAAATGATCTTGATGAATGTCTAAACAGCATGTTTGTTGTGATTTAAGCATTCCTGACCTGCAAAAGACTGCAGCAGAGAATGATTTAACCAGGAGTAACATGCAATAGTTGATATGACTGGTGGGTGCTTTGAATTTCGTCTTAATAAATATCTTTACAGTTCTCAGCTAAGTCCATGTGCATGAGAAGACTCAGTCACATTTTTATTTTCAAACTGCTAAGACACCTTAGTTATGTAATGAACCTTGAACATAGAGAATTTGTAATTCAACTCATTGATGGCTTCTTAGTGTAGATTCAACCTCTGGTTTCGGTTGCCAATCTCCTTTCCACTTTTCAATGCTTGTCTTAAATTTATTGACATAAAAAAATTATCAATTTTAAGAGAACCACACAGACCATGCTTTTTTCTCCAGCAAGACAGTTTCCAGAAGCATATAAGTAAATGAATGGAAAAGC
Source organism: Tenodera sinensis (assembly GCA_030765045.1). Classification (NCBI taxonomy): domain Eukaryota; kingdom Metazoa; phylum Arthropoda; class Insecta; order Mantodea; family Mantidae; genus Tenodera; species Tenodera sinensis. The sequence continues at coordinate 168,400,375 of CM060967.1, read as the reverse complement.
AACCTGACCTAATTGGATGTAGGCAAAAAGAAGGCTTTCCTTTTGCAGTGAAGTCGGTCTTAGTGGCTCAGTTGGTTAGATGCTGGTCTACTGATCCCAAGGTAGCGGGTTCAAACCCGGTCCAGGCCGATGGTTTTTAAGTGTGCTTAAAAATGACAGCTCCATGTCAGTAGATTTACGGGCATGTAAAAACTCCTGCGGGACGAAATTCCGGCACACCGGCGATACTGATGTGATCCTGGCAATTGACAGCGTCGTTAAACAACAAAAAAAATTTTTGCAGTGACAGTCGAGAATGATCAATAGCCTTGTCAAAACTGTTCCAGAGGTATGCAATCATTTTAGTATTGTCTCTGTGATTTGGCTACAGCTAGTTGGAATACTGAAGCAAATGTGAAGGAAAAAATCTGATGTGTTGCACTCATATGACTTTCTCTACTCTTGTACTAACCATTCTTACAAACTCTTATTCCTATAACTTCTTCGTGTTAGTTGAGGTAAGCATTTGTACAACTTATCTTATTGCTTATTTCCTTTTAGGTGCAAGGGGAATGTTAGAATACAGTAGGCTTTGTGCGATAGTCAAATCTTTTAAAGCTTTGAGATCCCACTCTCTTTGCACACAACATAAAATGAACAATATTCCATTTCAGGAATATCTCTGAAATTGTTCACTCTACAAAAAAATTTATTTTGACATAAATTGTGTGTTTTAGCAAGATCTACATTTTGGTATAGTAAGATTTTGTCTATCTCCTACGGTTTGCGAGTTATTCAAAAGTCATCCAGAGGAAACAGGACTACATGGGCTATAGCCAGAAAATTCAAAATATACATTTCCTTTCTCATAAAAATATCTTAAACATATGACCTTTTAATCAAAATCATTAGAGCCATTTTCAAGAAAATCAAAATTTTCCGTGTAAAGGGTAGTTTAGGGTGGGGCTATTTTCTTCAAAATCTCTGTTGCATCTTTGAAAAGACATTAAACTTAAATACCGGTTTTTAACCAAGTTTTCAATTTTGAGTTATGCTGTCCACAGACACACACAGAGACCTTTTTCTAAAAATGCTCTTTTTGGATTCAGTGGGCCTCAAAACATATTTCTGGTGAAATCTTGATATCAAATTTTTTAGGTGGAATACAATGCTTCCTCTACTTACCAGTAGAGAAAGTAAAAAGTGGGTGTAATGGGATCACTATGAAGAGGCAAACTTAAAGGATGGACAAGGGAATGTATCTTCTAACAAAAGTGGAAAATTCTGAATAAAATTGGTATGAACTGGAGAGAAAATGCTTGATAACTAGAACTAGATGTAGAATTGTTTAATTATGTCAGGTGAGGAGAAAGGGTGCATTCTATATAAATTTGTTGAACTGTTACCAGTACAAAAATAGCAGTGGTGATAAGAGGAAGAATAACATTTTTAAGATTGCTGCTGACATAGCAGTGCTAACAGAGAAGGTAAACATCCCAAGGAATATTCTAATGGAGATAATTGACAACTTGACGACTGTGTAAAAAAGCAGTGACATTGAATGCTGAAGGAAAGCAAAGCAGATACACTTGCAAATTTAAGTTGAGTTAATGGAGCAAGATGACAGCTTAGGCAGTAGGACAGGGCAACTATAGTGAAGGAAGCTTTTATTATAGAATAATTTACTTTGAACTTTAGTAGAAACTGGTTAGTTGAGTGTGTATTGCAGTGCGGCCATCTTTGTGCTCAGGCACATGTTACTCATGCCTTAGGAAGTGCTGCTGCTGTCACCATCACAACCACTATTTTATTAGTACTGCTACAAATTTGTAATACTGTACAAACTTCAAAGAATCATAATTAAAATTGCTCAGATTTGACAACTTAATGTGAAGTTTGGAACTCCATGTTTGCTTTAAGTTGAGAAAACTGGTGTGTAGCTGGAACAGACTGTTCTTAATTTATCGTGTAGATGTGAGTCAGTCAGGCTAGATCAGTATTCTTGATGATGCTTATAAATGAAAAGTAACGTGCAAAGATATGTTGACCACCAACAGTTGTGGGGTATTTATCGCTGTCTGTCAAGAGTTACTCGAATAAGGTAAGTAGGCTTCACTAATCCTCCCCCCTCCCCTCCCCCCAACCTAAAATTGAAATCACCTCAGAGGATAATATTTCAGTCACAGCTTTTGACCTAGTAAAGACATGGGGAAATCTTGGTTATCGTTTCTTCTAGCAATGAAGAAATTGGAAAGCATTGCTAAGCCTGATGTGCATATATTTCCCCAGCAACCAATGCTGGAACAAGGAAATAGAGCATGCTGTGTTCTTGTGTATCTGTCTTTGTGGTTGAAGATTGTCAAGTAGGCTGCGACTTCTAACAACAGCTAAAGTTTTTAAGTGGCAGGCTTGATAAATTAAAAGTTGGATGACCCCACTGTTAACATTTCTAGGATTTTATACGGGGTAAAATAGAACTCCAACTAAGCAGTTCAGGGGATACCTCCAAGAGTATCTTGGTGTGAGGTGGTCAGTCTCCAGCAACTCTTTACAAAGTAATTGCATGTTTCTAGTCCCAATTAGTTTTATATGACCGGAAAATTGGAATTTGGTGTGCCATAAGTTCTAGAAAAATAATAGGACCCATTTTGTTTAATGGAACAATAGATATGCTGCCTGTCAAGAGGTCAAGATTTTAGTGCACCTCTGTCTTGTAGCTGTTGATTTTCTTGTGAAGTGCGGAGATCCTCCGAATGCATTATCATTATAGCTATATCTGTTTAGCTTTCTATATCTTCATCTGTTTGCCCTCCCCACATGGAGGACTGACACCTGCTAGGACTTACAAGCTTGTCCCTCGGGGCAGAAACTCGTGGACTCGATGGAGTGAAGACCTGCAAGTGGGTGGTTAGCTGGGCACCCGGTATTAGTGAGAAATAGGGTAATACAAAATGTAGGCGAAATGAATGACAAGGTGATGGAGTAGTTGGTGGAATGAATGGTGGAGAACCTGGAGAAAACCCACCCAGATGCTGCTTCGTCCACATGCAGGTTCCTGGGATCGAACTCTGGCCACCAAGGTGGTAGGTGAACAGTCTTAACTGTTCGGCCACAGTGCCATCCTTAGCTATTTCCTTTGTCTTAAATTTATCATTTCTTTCCGCCCTTCTTTTCATAAGCCCAGTAACTGGAAGCAAGCAACTGCAATTTTTAGCTGTCACCTTTATATGAGGATTGTCTGGACACTGGCCATTTATTTGATTTGTCAGGAACAGAGATCAGCTTGCGATAACTTGTTTCTTGTAGAACCAGTAGTTGTAGCACTGAAGATTTTGGGGTGGGGGGCATGGGTGTGGCTAGTTGCAAATAAAGACCATATTGGTGTTCTTCCAAAATGCCTTTTCACAATACAAATTTACTAAGTTTTTGTACTGTCCAGCACAGCCATCACTGAAATAGTGAACCTAACTAATGCTTTGTGCCTTTGGTATGACTAATGTTGCATTTCTTGAATTTTAGACGTGAAGTCAAACATGATGGCCATCTGAGATAGTTAAATTTTGCTGTGGGGCAAATGTTCCAAGTTTTATTGTGCATTCCTACAGAATGAATTGTATATGCTATTCTCTAATTACAGCTTTGGACTTTGTCGATTCATTGCACTGTGTTAATACAATAACTTTCAGTGGTCATGTTTGATTTGAGTAATTTCAGGAATGCTTTCCCTTTGTAATATGATCAGAGAAAGATTGGTTTTCAGTTTTATTTGCTAAAAGTTAAATTCTTCTATACTGTTGCATAGTTTTAATGTTTTGTCATTTGATGCCCACTGTTGGTACTGTTTCACCATATGGGTCCTATTCCTCAAACTTTCCTCTTAAAATAGTTTCTAAAATAGAACCATTGGGATAACCTTTAGAGGAACTTCTTGCATGCTTATCTATTGATTCAAAAATGAAAAGTTGGTTTAATATCAAATTTGGTATTTTATTTTCAACATCTTCCAAGAATAGGAGACAAAGATCAAAAAAGGATATTCTGTTCCAAATAATTGTGCATTGAGCATTTTTCAATTTTATTTTCACAAAAATGCAAATTTTTATTAAATTACTACATAGTTTCGTGACCAATGTATATTTTGCATAACTGGTGCATCATGAGAGATACACTTACATATGTTCTAAGAGTTAATGTTAACCTTGTTTTTTAAATCTCGTTTGTCTGGTATTGATGGTGGTCCATATTTGTCATTTTACTCGTGTCAATGTGATGTACAAAATTTTGTTTTTGCAATGCATATTTAATTGCAGCTATTCTGGATCTGCTCTAAGAAATTGCCTAACATGTGCACAGTGTATGCAGTGAATACTTGATAACTGTTGATTTAAGTAAACTGATAGTTTGGTATTTCTAAATAAAGTGAAAATGGAGTATATTGCAATTAAATGTGTACATTAGCACTTCTTAAAAGCAGTAAGAAAGAAAAGATGTATTTTTTGCTCTCAGGCTGAGTGTTGCAGTCGGGGGCCAATGAGAACATTCATTATAGTCGCATGCTTGGAGCTGTCTGTAGCCTTTGTTTGTTCAAGTGTGTGTATTATTTCGGGAAGAATACAGTACTTGATTCTTTTGAGGCTTTTTCTTAGTCAGCATACCGACACCTTCCTCCGTCCTCTTGATGCACTGTTTTTTTCTTCACTTGTGTGTTTTGTACTGCTGTTTTTCTGCATTGTGGACATTACTTCTATGCAGGACACACCTTTATATTTTTAGACTTGGGGCAAATTACTATTCACCCTCTAAGATTATATATAGGTATTTTTATTAGGTTTGAGATGTCCTGAGATGATTAATCTGAAATTGGTATCCTTTGTACTTCAATGTAGATTCTTTGCATATATTTGCTCCAGAAAATTTAATGTGCATATATTAATACTTATATTAACTTGTAAAACCAGTTGTTATAACCAAGTTAATATGTTGTATATCTCTTACAATTAATTTGACACTACACATTTCAGGATCCTTCTGAGCAGGCTTGGGCAACTCTTGGGATACCTTAAGCAGCCTTAATTTTTTGTTACCGGCTAAACATAGTTATCAGAGCATGGTCATGAGCAGGCTGTGCTCAGCGAGCACTGGTAATGTTGCCAGGCTTTGAGGTAAAATCCTTAAGATAAATATTTCACATCATTTATAAATGCCCTCATTTATAAAATGGAAAAGAGTAAAATATGCATACTCATTGTTTGCTGATTCGGTGTGTGTGTGTCACCTTTGAATGTAGTTTACAATCTCGTTTTCTGGTATATTTGATTCCAAATGCTCCAGTTATGAATTACGATATTTATCTTAGGGTATCAAGGATGAGTTTGAAGGGGCAGAGGATGAGGACAGCCCTAGGTGTGTCATATGTAGGGCTTGGAAGTTCATGCCCTAAAAAAACACTGAAATATGCATGCAACTATGCTCTTAAAAACTTGAAAATATGACAAGAAATATGCACTATTTCATTAAAACAATTAATGTCCCTTTGCAGTAGACAAGATGAGTTAGTGTAAATAATAAATAAAGTTACCTTATTCTTTAGAGGTTGAAGCAGAAATGGTCCCGCTGCTAGTATTAACTGCTAAATTGCAGTTCACAACCAACACTTTGTGCAAATTTTCAACTGTAAAACATTGTTGTCTCGCAAAACACTGTTGTAACGTGAAAAGCTTCTCTCCACATCACAAGATGTTATTGGGGCATATTTAAATTATGTTAACTGCTTCACAGAGAGTCAAGTCTCATGGTGTGACAAGATAGTTTTCTTTCGAGGATGTCTTGAATATCGCACATCTGTTTATAACCAGAATTTTTTTGAAATTACATAATTCACTTTCTCTTTCACTTTTTATCCTATGCTACCAAGAACCGAATTTAGATCACATATTATTTGTTCTAAGACAGTAACTGATTCATGCAAAGGAGATCCTACAGCTTCCAATGCTGTTATGGCTATTGGTAAGAAAGAAAAATGGGCAGATATGAAACTAAGATCCTCTTTTAAACCAGTGCCTGATAGAATATTTTGTACAGTTTCTATTGATGAAGCATCTTTCGAGTCCAATGAATTAACAACCTCTTCGACTATTTCTGTGTTCAGCATAATATAAAACTGCATCGATCCATGTTCCCCATCGAGTTAGCACTGGTGCAGGAGGAAGTCGGATATTAGGTGTTGTTGATCTAAACAACTTAACTCTTTTAGGGGATTTAACAAAAATTCTCTTTGTACTGGACACAAATCTATCTACGAATGGGAAAGAATCACATTGTCTCAGAAATGCAACGAAGAGCGTGGACCAAGCAAGTTATATGAATTAAATTAGGAAAAATAGCTTTCAGAGTTTGTCCTGATTTTACCATATTATACAGATTGAAAAAAGAGTAAAACCCATAAAAATAATTAAGATATGCAATATAGGGGCTATAATATTGAAATATTATGCATTTATCAAAAATCAAGAAAATATGCAGTTATATGCACCATAAAATCATGTCCAAATAACTGAAAATTCCATAATTCGTGCACATAATGTAAAAGCATACATTTATAACCTCTATGAAAAAACATGCAAATGCATGAACTTCCTAGCCCTAGTCATGTGTACTTACTATAATGATGGGATGCGGGGTGGTGGGTGTAATTGAAACTGGGGTATTGAAAGGAGGTATCAAAATTTGCTCCTCAACGGCTGCAGGTCAGGGTGTAGCGGTCGTTGTGCACCGTTGGTGTTATAATTTTATCCAAATAATCACGGGGTTAAATTTTGAAAACCAAGCTTCTCTTGGTGGGATTTTATGAGAGCTCAGCTTCAAGGCGCTCCGATGGAAAGAAAACGAAAGTAATGACAATAATAGGAAGGGAACAAAAATTTAGAATAGTTAGACGAAGATATTATCGGATGCCAACTTTTAAATACTTATGCTCGGAATATCAATTTGGAATACAGTAGCAGATATTGAGGAAAAATAGAAATTATAACAAGTTAAGTGGATTTATGACACTTCGGCGAAAGCATGAGAAGAGAAGACTACATATGTCAAAGTAGGCAGTGAAGTACGCTTGCGAAACTTGGATTTTGAGATCCAGAGAAAAGGCCAGAATAGAAGCAACTCAAATGAGATTGCTGCGACTACTCTTGGGAGTAACAGCTCGAGGACGACAGTATAATTGAGGAGACTCATGGCAATCAGGAGTTAAGACCATGTTTTAAAAGATGGAGTGACCAATTGATTTAGGCTTGGAACAGGCCTTTGACCTAAACCTTGTTAGGAAGAAGACATACGGAAGAGATGTCTGCGGTAGCCCGGTGAGGAAGCAACTACAGGGCTTTCGAATTGGTTCTTCACCGCTGCACGGCCTTTTGCCTGTGCGAGTTTGAAGCTGCCGCGGCCGGGTTTGCCGCACGTAAGACATGTATAAAAATCTTACCTTATAGAAAATGCTGGAAATGTGAACGATGGTTTAATCGATCCACAGCTTCTGTTCTTTTCAGATGAGGCGTGGTTTCATCAAAATGGCCGCGTGAACACTCGTAACAGTCGGTATTAGCCATCTCAAAATTCACATCGCGTTCAAGAAATCCCTCATGATAGGAGATTTGGAGTTTGGTGTGCTGTTAGCGCGACGAATCACTGGTCCAATATTTTACGACCAGACTAAATAAAGAGAGGTACCGAAATGACATTTTGACCCCATTTTTTCAGTCAAGAATCTGTACTTGCAGTAGCAGAATCTTGTTGAAACCACCCATATGATTTCTCTTCTTTTATCAGTTCCCATTAGCTGCGGCTAAAACAAACGCCACGTGGACTCGTTTGATGCAACAGAACGGTATTTACTGGGGCGTATTAGGAATAGCGCTGCTACCATGTTTCATTCAAGTAGTCTTTACCGGGGTTATACATCTTGAACACTCGCAGGTAGTACAGTGCTGTTTAAGAATCGGCGCTAGCGAGAAATGCCGCGTTCCCACAAGTCACCGACCGCTCGCCGATAGACGGGACTTCACATGCCGGAAGAAATTGGCGCGCACTTTTCATGCGTCTGTTAGTTTCGACCTTGGCACGCAGTAGTGGCGCAACTTATCAGATGGTTGGCCTTCGTTGTTTTTGTCAATCACACAACCTGTTTCCATAAACTTTTTCACTAACTTGCGTACTGAATCTGTGAGGAACTGGTCTATCGGGAAATTTAGGTCTAAATTTTCGCCTGGCTCTGCAAACCGATTTCTTTTTCAGAAAATAGCTTTTCACTATATATGCAACTTCACTTACTGAATATTTCACCATCATGCAAACAACACGTCCAACCATCTGATAAGTTGCGCCACTACTGCGTGCCAAGGTCGAAACTAACAGACGCATGAAAAGTGCGCGCCAGTTTCTTCCGGCATGTCAAGTCCCGTGTATCGGCGAGCGGGCGGTGACTTGCGGAAGCGCGGCATTTGTCGCTAGCGCCGATTCTTAAACTAACAGCACTGTATTTAAGGTACTATATCTTGTGATGTGCTTTGGTTTCGGCGTATCGCGGGTTAGTTGACGGCTTGTATTTAAGTCAAGTCGGGACCTAAGAGTGGAGCGATAGGTACAGTATTGTATTTCTGCACGGAAGTAGTCTCCAGAAGTGTAGGCCTAAATTTTCGTTTAGTTTTTTCCACACTTGTGAATACGCATTCACTCAAAGGTGTAATTTCACGGAGTGACTTGTAACAGCGGAAGTGAGAACTGAAGCAGGAAATGCACGATATTTGGATTCGCGGCCTGCGGAACTGGCAGTTGTCGCGCCGGACCCGCGGACCAGCGTGTGGCAATTGTCCCGTCAACGATCACCGAGATTCACTGAATTTGAAGCGGGTTGCCGACTTGCTATGAAGTTCGTGTTTCCGAATCTTAATAGTTCCAATTTCGAGCAATAAGTTATCTGTTAGAATGAATATCTACGCCCTACGGTTTTAGGATAACCGTTTTCTTAATACGTAGTATACGTTACCTTGAGTCGCAAAGTTGTTACACTGTTAGATAACGCGAGCGCGGATTTTAGTCTTTTGTAAGACTAAGATTTGACGGGGAAAACTAGAATTTTAGAAATACACGCTTTTATTTACTCAAGTCTCGCCTACATAACTGCTCCTACCAGTGTTTTTGCATAACGTTGCCAAATGTTAAAGCTGCTAATTCGCATCTGAAATAAAATTTTCACTGTGTCTTTGCTCCAACCTAAGAATCTTGTTTCCATTCTAATTCTCGGAAATGGTCTACGTGCCTAGTAACTGCATCTTACCACATACTGATCTTATTTTCAGATACACCTTGAGCTAATGTTACTGTGGCATGATGGCTGTGCTCAAGGTAACAGGAGGTCGGCGCCGGGCAGTCGGAACCATAAAATATTAACTCTCAGAAAATTAGAAGCTCTGCGTTTTCTGACATCTCGAATATTGTGGAAAATTCCTGCACCTATATATATATGAATGCATTGCAAGTTTGGCGAAGTAAGTCGGCAAATCTTGCTGAGTGAATGATAGCACATGTTCCTGAGTGACGAGCAGTACTTTCTCCGAACGAGTTGGTAGCGACCGTGTGCTGTTTTATTTTATTTTGTTAAAGAAATTGTTTCCTGTTGTTCTAATAAATTGTAATATATATTGTTAAATTTGTTAAAGAAACATAAATTATATTAAATTTGTTGAAGTTAATTTTGTTAAAGAAACTTGTGTTCTTCTGTAATTGTTATAAATTGTAATATTGATGTATTGAAAATAATCAAGAAGTCCAAAGAGTCCAGTGTATATAATAGGGGTTGGATTTAATGGATATATAATTTAAATTTGTGCTATTAATGCACAGGATTAGAGGTGTCCTGTTCAACTCCCCAAAGAGTGATCCATCAGGAAGTGGCCACCACGGATGTATTTCGTTATACTGCTATGTCGTGGAAAAAAGTAAACTGAATGTAAAAATAGTTTAGTAACAGTGAAGCTAAACTCCATCCAGCCTTAGATACATTACCTTGTATCTTTCTGCGATAACCTGTTCATAGTGGCCACTAAAAGAAATGCCATGTGGAGTCTGCCTTGTTTGAGGCAACAGAACAATATTTACTCGGGAGTTTACTATTGCGTTAAATTCAAGTAGTCTTTACCAGAGTTATCATACAAATTGAAAACTTACAGATAATTTCCAATATTTAAAGATACTATATTTTACGGTGTGCTTTGGTTTCAGTGTATGGTGGGTTAGTTGTTTGTGGCTTGTGTTTGCATCAAGTGCAGATCTAAGGGTGGACTGATCATAGTTCACAGTGAAAATTGATACGTAACAGTACTCTGGTCAACAGTTTTGTCATAACCTTAATTGTATAATGACACTGGCTTAATGGACTTGAGTTGAATCCTTTATTTGCATTGTTAATGAATGTAATTCATGCTCATTACATTATGTACTGGTTTTAACATGTTAGAAAAGTTTATTGCAATTATATATCTCCCTATCATTTCTTTATAAAGCTGTGTTACCCATCAAGAATTCCAGTATCGTGTTGATTCTTCTAACCTCAAACCTTGGTATTTGTACCCAATGGATAAGACGTTAAACTTTTTAGTTTACTCATTTTTTTAAAATTGTTAACTTTCAGTTTTTTTATGCACAAGGAATTGCATCCATGTTTTAATGATGTTGCACTTATCTTAAGAAACTTATCTAAAATATCAGATGTAAGGAAGCATTTTGTTAAATTGTTAGCAGTACATAACATTTCTAAAAAATCTGTTGCACTTGCATAACTTTCTCTACTCTTTTACCTTATCGATGAGATTTTTGTTAGGTTTCTATATTTCAGTCTTGGTGAGGAGATAAGGGATGACTTCCTTCGAATAGCATCAGTATATATATATATAGGTAATTAAGCAAGAAACTCTACTCTCAGGATGTGAGGATTAAAGAGAAAATGTTATTTCTCCTTCACTGGCCTCTTTATTGTGAAGATCCACACATACGAGTAATACTGTGTAATTTGCATTCCTCATTACCATCACAAGATCTCCTTTATCCCACAATCAATGTCAGACTTAAAAAGTAAAATTTATTAAACACTACCTTGCCTTGCTGTTTCATGCAAGTCTAGGTTTACGTATGGTTTCCTATTTGCACTTCTCACCAGTTTTTAGAGTGGTTTATTATTTTACTTCTCTTTATTACTCTCTGCTTCTTTATTATTCTTTCTTTGATCTCACAATCTAACTTCTGTACGGCTTGGTTTTTAGTACATACCTAATTTAACTATAGAAGAACAAAATCACTAAATTTTCTTAGCAAACAAACCATCTTTTATCCTTGACAATGAAACTGCGATTTCTCTCGTTCCTCGAAATGATAAGGTTGTTATAAAGCAAACTCCCAGCCTGGACAAGTTTTGTTGCACAATTCTTTATAATCTAATTTTGTTTGGCTGGGTATTTTTACCTCATTACAAATTCTTATACTTCTATCTTCATGTTAGTCCACATATTTTTAGGAATTAACTTACTGCTAATTTTCTTGTAGATGCAAGGTTAATGTGGGAATACTGTAGGTTTTGATAGTCAAATCTTTTATAGCTTTGAAGTTCTGTTCTCTTTGCATGGCTAGATATAAAAAAAAATGAATAATTATCTTCCATTTGTGGAAAGTATGTGTTGGAGACTCATACAAATAACAAGGAATGTCTCCAAAATGGTTCACTCTACAAAAAAACTTTTATTTGGATATAAATTGTGTGTTTTAGCTAGATCTACATATTTTGTATAGTAAGATTTGGTCTATTTCTTACAGTTTACCAGTTGTGCTAAAGTCATCCTGACCAAACAGAACTACATAGGCTATAGCCAGAAAATTAAAAATATGCATTTCAATTGTTATACAAATGTCTTAAACAGACCGCATTTTAATCAAATTCGTTATAGCCATTTTTGAGCATTAATTTTCAAAAAATTTTCCATGTAAAGAATAGGTTGGAGGAATTTTCTTCAAAATCTTTGTGTTGCATGCTTGATAGATATTAAACTTAAATACCAACTTTGGTTTTTAACATACTTTTCGTTTTTGAGTTATCCTGTTCAGACATACACAGACCTTTTTCTAAATACTTTTTATTTAGGGGCCCTCAAAACATATTTCCAGTAAAATCCCTACATAAAATTTTTGGGCGGAGTACAATACTTTCCCTACTTTCTATACATAGTAGACAAAGTAAAAATGTTTTTACTGAGTTTGAACAAAGAATTCTGATATAAGTAAAAAAAAAAAAGCTGGACACTGATACAAACTACTTTTCAATGAATTGTGCAAAAAAAAAAGATTCCTTAACCGCTTTAATTTAAAAATTCTATATGCATAGGGAGGACACCCAACCCAGCAGCAATAGATCTGGGGTGGGGGTTACAGCATCAAGTTCTATATGGCCTTGGTCTAATCAGAATGCCAAGCTGTAATTGGTTAATAGTGGACTACCGTGTTAGTTTTACCATAACTGTTAACATTAAAATTACATCAAAATGTCATTTCAGATTCTTAAATCACTGATATAGTATGTTAATTTCAAATTTATTTTTTTAAATAAATATGTTTAGCCATTTATTAATTAGTGACAATGAATAGTGTGTTAAATGTTACTGGGTTTCACTAACTTAGGTATGTCGCATTTAATTATAATTTATAAATCTGTAAAAACTGGTTGAGTGGTAAGCAAATGCAATATTTTACTGGTGGTGATTTTTTATTATAGCCAAAAACGTTTGTTGCACGTTTGTGCATGTATAGGAGAGCCACATAAAACATGCTGCAAATACCTGACGTAAAAGTAAGAATTGAAAAGACTTGCAACATGTATGCAGGGCGGGGTTCATTAAAGTAGATAGTACAGTACATTAAAAAATCTAGGAAATCTGATACTCAACATGCACTTATTAGGTTTTTAAATGAAACCCCCATATTTTTGACAAAATTTATTACGTGGAAAATAACACCAAGAAAGGTGCTTGTTCCTTTATGTATTGCAGGATGTCCTCCTTAACACTAAAAAATCTGTGTTGCACTCGCATGACTTTCTCTACTCTTGTACTAACCATTCTTACAAACCTTTATTCCTATATCTTCTTCGTGTTAGTTAAACATTTATACAAATTATCTTATTGGTTATTTCCTTGTAGGTGCAAAGGGAATATTAGAATACAGTAGGCTTTGATCAATAGTCAAATCTTTTAAAGCTTTGAGATTCCGCTCTCTTTGCACACTTTACATATAAAAAATGAACGATGTTCCTTTCGGAGAAAATTAAGTTTTCCAAAACTGACACACATAACAAGGTATATCTCTGAAATGGTTCACCCTACAAGAAAATTTATTCAGACATAAATTGTGTAGTTCTGCAAGATCTACATTTTTTGTATAGTATGATTTGGTCTATCTCTAACAGTTTACCAGTTATGCAAGTCGTCCAGAGTAAATACGACTACATGGGCTATAGCCAGAAAATTCTACTACTACTATATGGCTTTTACAGCCCCTTTTGGGCCCCAGCCTCCCTCAATTTTTGCCTCCATTCATCCCTATCTTCTGCTTTTCGTCTCCACATTCGGACTCCCAAAATCTGTAAGGCATCTCTTCTTACTGTATCTTCCTAACGTTTTTTTGGTCTGCCTTTAGGTCTTATATTATAAAATTTTCCTTCTAACATTTTTTTGGGGATCCGTTTCTCTTCTATTCTTTGAACATGTCCAGCCTATCTTAATTTCTTGTGCTATGTCAATATCTTTGTATATCTCATATAATTCTTTATTATATCTGTTTTGCCATACTCCATTAACTTTGGTTGGTCCATATACCCTTCGAAGTATCTTCCTTTCGAATATTAAGTTTCTCCTCCATGGCTTGAGTCAATGTCCAAGCCTCACAGCCATATATTAGCATTGGTTTAATCAATGTTTTATATAATCTTATTTTTGTTTTAGGGAATATTATTTTATTCCTAAATATTTTCTGTAATGAAGCATATGCTTTATTTGCTGCTGTTATTCGAGCCTTTATTTCCTCATTTTTATTATTTATAATTGCTCCTAGATACTTGAAGCTATTAACTATTTCCAGATGGTTTTCATTAGTGCTGGTATTTCTGCTTTTGTTCTTACTACTTCTCTTTTGTATCGTGACTTTTGTTTTCTCTTTATTTATGTGACTTTTGTTTTCTCTTTATTTATCATAAGCCCTACTTCCTTTGCATTCTCCTCCAATTTTGTGTATATTTCTGAAACTGCATTGTTGGATCTCCCTACTATATTTATGTCATCTGCATATGCTAATAGCTGTACGGATCTATAATATATTGTGGATTTTACATCTACTGGTAGTTTCCTAATAATATATTCCAGTGTTAAGTTAAACAAGGTGGGTGCCAGCCCATCCCCTTGTTTTAGTCCATTTTCTATATTGAAACTGTCTGTTATGTAGTTCCCCATTTTAATTTGGGCTGCAGTATTATCCATTGTGGCTTTCACTAAATTTATTAACTTCTCTGGAATTTGGAACTCTTCCATAATATATCTTTCCCCTTTCTAGGCTGTCACATGCTTTCTGGAAGTCTATAAAAATTTGATGTATCTCTGTTAAGCCAGAAAATTCAAGATATACATTTCATTTGTCATCAAAATCTCAAACATATGGCATTTTAATCATAATCGTTAGAGCCATTTTCAAGAAAACAAAATTTTTGAAAAATGTTCATGCAAAGGTAGTTTAGGGTGGGGCTATTTTCTTCAAAATCTTTGTAACGCATCCTTGAAAGACTTAAAATACCAACTTTGGTTTTTAACCGACTTTTTGTTTTTGTTATGCAGTCCACAGACACACACACGGACCTTTTTCTAAAAATGCTTTTTTTTTTTTTTATTCAGGGGGTCTCAAAACATATTTCCGGTGAAATCTTGACATCGAATTTTTGGGTGGAATACAATACTTCCGCTACTTACCAGTATAGAAAGTAGAAACAAATAAATGGCAGTTAATTGATATATATGTGTGTGTGTGTACCAAATGAAAATAAGCTAGGTTTAGTCCACATCTTGCAATTCATATAACTTGTCATGTAAATTGAGCAGCATCAAATAATGAAATAAATTAAAACTGAATTAGTTCATGGTGAAGTGAAATAGGTCACTATTTAAGTATGTTACTTAGTTGCAAAGCTTTATCTACCCAGTCTTACCATAAATACTGTAACAAAGTATCCAATACATTTTCTATAAATAGTTTGAGGTACTTCAATATCCTAATATTGGTTAAATTGTTGTATAAAAACTCAAAATTGTGTATTATTACTCAATGGTCGCCTTTGTCATGATGCAGCGCTTAAGTCCTTGTAGCTACTCATCTATTGAATTTCACAATTTTTCCATCTGGAAACCTGATGCTGCCATCGTAAGAGAACACTTCAATGTTCAATATTTGGGTGTATCTTCTTGGAAGCCATCTCTTGAAGCATGGATCACAGTTTGTAGGTCCTGCAGAAGGCCAATCTGAGGTTGAAACGAAGTTGGAACATAAGCCTTGAGCCACTCTTGCAATGTCCATATGTTATGTGCTGGAAGCTCTAACTTTTCCACGGAAGAGGGTGTCAAGATGCTCAACCACTCCCTCTAGCACTGTCTCCTGGTACACCTCAGCCAACATTTTTCAGAAATGGAGCTCTGGTTCCTTCATCTCGCACAACACCATGCCATAAGAGATGCCGGATGATGGATCCTTGGAACCTTTTTAGCAGCTTGTGCACAGAATCTTGCATATACCCTATCATTTTTGGCATTGGAGCTCTGCTCAACATTAATATTTTTCCATCATTGATACAGATTCTTCTGTGATCATTTGTTGTGTAATGCTGCAGTAAGTTTTTTGCTCTTAACCTCTGGTGCTTTAAGTTCATGTGTGAGGTGTTCTATCTGCCATTTTTAGCCATAGACACCCGGGTCACTCAGTGTGTGGGACAGACATTTGAGCAATGTTCAGCCCCTGAACCACCATTGGCTGTACCAAATTTCTTTGAACATGTGTCGCTGCTGCATTTACTAACTGGAATGTGCACATTGCCTGGTGGTCTTGCACAGTTCATCTCAAGGAAGGACTGGACAGTACAGTAGAAGTACTACTACAGCTACAGGATCTTTGCTTCTGCAGCTGAACACTCGATTAATTACTAGGTACCAAACTCGGGAATGTGAAGGCAGGTAGAGACAGGAGGTACATCCACTCTCAAAAGTTGACAGTATTCATGGGTGGACTAGGCAGTGTAAATTTGTTGTACAAAATAACATACCTACTGCAGATTCTGTAAAGCTAGAGCAGTGTGGGTGATTGTACTTAGCAGAAATGAACTATGTGTAATGGATAATGCTAGTATTATTGAAGAAAGTGTTCCAAAACCTCCCAATCCTGAGTATAAGATAATAATGACCTGGTATACAAAGTTCAAACAGAAGTGAAGCTGGTTGCCAAAAATTTATAAGCATTATAAAAAACTTTCTGACATTTGAACTTGCTTTTACAAGTAGTCCCAGAAAATCAATCAGAAAAGCTAATTTACATCTACTGCGTCCACAGTTCACACTGTGCTGAAAAGCCTACATCTGTGAGCATTGACTGATCAGATGGCAGCAGTTAGATTCTGAGTGGAGAAAAGAGGTGGAGAGAACCTTGGTCACCACCATGCTGAGAATAGATGAATGTGTCTGAAAACATTTTTCAAATATCTAAGAATTTGACAAATGAAGTTTTGTGCATCTAGTGGGCTGAATTAAAAATGCAGAATATTTTGGAAATCATAAAAGCGCATCAAAAAGGATGGCTGGAGCACATTCAACGAATACCAGCAGGAACTGCAACAAATGCAGCTCATACTTAAAATCCACAAGGAAAGAGATCTCTAAGACCTAGGAAAGGATGGCAGGATCAATTTTTTGGAGATGGAACAGGCCAATAGGCCTAACCCATGAAGAAAAAGATAGACTTGTTCATGCTTTAAAATGAAAATGGAAATAACTCCACAGTTAGCTGTGCTTCTGTTTTTAATATATATAAAATCAGTTGCCATGCATTAGTCTAGCAAAAGCTCAAATGGCTTGACCAATTTTAATATTTTTTTCACCTCAATACTGGGATGGTTTAGAATAAAAAGAACATTGGGGAAAACCAATAGGAACAGCCAAAAAAATAGAAATTGGTAATTTTCTATGGGAATTGCCACTTCGTATTACTTTAAATATATGGCAGACCTATCAATCTAATTATGATACCGGAGCATCCTATATTCAATTTTCATTTTCTCAATCACTTAGTATAGAAGGTATTGTAAAACAGATTTCACCAGAAATGCATATTTTAAAACTACCTGAAAAAAAAGTCAGGTAAGGTTGTGCCTTTATGAGCACTAAATCGAAAATAAAAAGTTGGAATTTCAAGGCCAGCATATATGGAGAGCATGAGCTATGTTGGTCTGCCATGCTTTTTGACTGCCTACTCAGGAGCATATGAAGGAGAAAGGTCCCTGAATTCCCCTCCAATGTTAGTCACTGCAAAAATGAATTAGGAAATCTCAATAATGCTCCCTGAATCTCCATCGCTCTGCCTAGGAAATTTCAAACTTCTATTTATAAACTACAAGAAAATGAATGAAACAAGGTGGGTGGGGTGCTTTCTTCTCTCCCTTTTCTTTCTATGTATATGTCACTTTAACATGTCATACCGATGGCTTTTCCTTTGCTCATCAGCAACAATGTTCATGTTTGTGTAACTTTAGGCTTATTTTACGTTGAGTTCTTTATAAACATTAAATTCACACACACATTTGCACTCTCATAATTGCAGACTCTGAGGACAGAATAATCCTAGTTAATGAAAAATTCCCACCTTCCAGCCAGCGATCAAACCTGGGGTCTCTGAATCTGAAAGCTAGCTTGTGAACTACCAGACCACAGATGCAGCCTGACAAAATTCTGCCTGCTCTCATTGCAGTGTCGGTGAATCTAATTTCAACCAAGCAAGAATTCTTTCTCGGGATGTTTCATGTGTCGACTTTCCTAGGGACACAATTTAAGTGCTGATAATTGCAAATAGCATAAACCTTTTGCAACATTGATTGTGACAATTGCTGCAAAGTACTGCTATATGTGCATTTGCAGATGCTTTGTGGCTTGATAAACAATGTTGGTGATAAGCTTATTAATCCCATGTGTCGACAAAAGCTCATGTAGTACTGTGATTAGTTAGAAATTATATTTACAGCTTTCTAGTGTTTTCTTTCAAGTCTTCCAATTATCAATACATTTGTCATTTACTTCAGAGGAAAAAGGTAATTGGAGCATATGTAAAGCATGAAACGTTCAGGCCAGATACATCAAACTGTTTAATCCTACCTCCAGTTTTTCTTCAGAAAAATCCAAAAGTACCATATTGGTTTTCACGAAAAAATAGGGCTTTTGTACCCACCAAAACAGTACTGATCATTGTTGAAACAATACATTCAATAACCACTGAGCTGCCATTGGCATTATGGTGGTATGATGTTAAATTTCCCCACTGACTCATTCTTTTTTTCTGGTAAACCACAAGGCATCTTCAAATTCCTTGGAGAATTTGTACCTTCATAAGTACTTTGTCCTCAGCTCGTTAGTTAACCCATATTAGGCCAACCAATGATACATATTACCGATCACTGGTTGAAAATTTGAATTCCAATAAAACTGTTTTGGTGACTGTCATGTTGCACAACACCCAAAAGAACATACATAAGTTAAAAATTGTCTAAAAGACTAGATGACCCAGTGAACTTCATACCACTTAAAATTGATTTGATTGTAACTCTTCATAAGTGATTATCAATCCTGATCAATCTTTTAACTCCAGTTCATTTTTTCTTTACCTGATTACCATCCCCTTATGTAGGACTGACACCCCCCAAGAACTTTCAAGTCAGTGCCTAGGGTCAGGTGCCTGTCAGGGAGCACAGGAACCTATGGACCAGACAGTGAAGACCTGGAAGTGGGTGGTCAGCCAAGCACCAGGTGTGATAGTGTGGAAGAGCATGATATGATATGCAGGTGAAATAGATGATTGGAAAGGTGATGATGGAGCAATTGGTGGAATGAGTGCCGGAGAAAACTAAAGAACCCAAAGAAAACATTCCCAGATGCCACTTCATTCACCATGAATACCACATGCGGATCCATGGGATTGAATTTGGTCTGCCTAAGTGGTAGGCAAACGGTCTAACCACTTGGCCACGGCACCACCATTATAATTCATTGAGATCAATATTATACATCCTGTACAGTTTGTATGTTGGGTTATTAAATGAAACTCATTTGTAATTCAAATGAATTTGTTTTATTTGCATAAAATATAAATGCAGTTAACATTGCATAGCTTTCTGGTAGACAACATTTTTTTCCCTGTGCGTAAGTGAAGATGGCTTTCCAACATATGACATACAGTTGTCCGTCTGCGAAACACAGAAACTCCAACTTAATCTAGTCGCTTGCCTATTTTCTGTCACTCACATAATTTGGACATGCCAATGCTACTATTTTCATGATCACTTGTCATGTGCGGTTTACACATGAAGTAGCTCGCTGCACATTTGACTGACTTCAACTTACGTCAGCTCGTCCTCTCCTTGGCATTGTAATGAACACTGAAGTGGCACTAAATTATTCTTAGTCAAATTTTTTGAACTTTAAATTTACATTAATGGAATGGCTTATAAAAATGAATGTTTGCAAAATGTTGTTGTTGTTAGCTAATGCTGGATTTCTGACAATGAAGTCATTAATCCTCTTGCTCTCCAATATTTTTCACTGATGGATGGGGCATTAGAAAGCAATAAATGTAACCGCTTTTTAGAGAGCACCATATTTTTATGTTTTGGCGGTTACATCGCTCTCACAACCCCCAGAATGACTGGAGGACCACACCTGTCGTTGGTTTATGGGTCTCACCAACCTGACCGGGAGAATTATCAAAATAAATTCACTGACCATATCCTCTGATTACCAATCAGAGGACTTATACATGCCATGATAGGTCAGCATGTTAGGAGTTAAGGTTTTATAGAGAAATTAGAGAAATGGAGAAGTTGGAAAAATAAAGACTCCTTAGCCTTCGGGAACCCTAATAGCATCGGGGTCGGAAGAGAACAAGAGTTGACCAAGGTAAGGTCAGATAGAAAAGTTACAGTGAGGAGCAAAACACCAGTAAGTGGAAGTAATGTTCTGCTCAGCTTGGGTACCTTGTGGTCGCAAAATGTAATTCAATTCAATTTAACCAGATCTATTCTCAAAGTCCATGGCTTCCTTTTTTTACGAAAAATTGAATAAATGGAATAGATGCAGCAGTCAAACAATAGGTCCACCACAAACTCCATGTATGGGAAGTAATTCAAAGTGGCAATTTCCATACAAAATTGCCAATTTTAATTTTTTTAGATTTTTCAGCTGTTCCTTAGGGTTTTTCTTAATGTTCGTTTTTTCTAAACCATCCTAGTATTTAGGCAAACAAAACAAAAATTCTTCTAATCGGTTCACCCATTTTCAAGTTTTTGTAAGTCTAACACACAGCATTTGATTTTTATATATGTTTATAGTTCTGCACAGTGAATTTGTTTTAATCAATCTGAGAATTTATCAGTTGATTAGAATTACTAGTGAATGTACTTGTAGGTGCATAATTTTGAAAACTGCACTAAATGTTCTGCTTTTTCTTCTTTTAACAGAAATGGTGGAGGCAATGAAGAAAGTGGCGTCACTTGATGTAGAGCTGACGGTAGAGGAGCGTAACCTTCTGTCAGTAGCTTACAAAAATGTGATTGGAGCTCGTAGGGCCAGTTGGAGAATAATCAGTTCCATTGAACAGAAGGAAGAAAATAAGGGTGCTGAGGAAAAACTTGAAATGATCAGGACATACAGGTCCCAGGTAAGTAATTCTGATAATACTGTTACAGATGTAGCTAAATAAATACAGGTGTTGCTTTAAAGCCATGTCTACATTGATAACATTTAACTAAATTAGTGTCAAATTGCATATTGGCCAAATTTTGATTGCAGGTTTCATTTAACATGTTAACCAAGAGTGTTGCACTTGATACTGTGGCAAACTCAACTATACACAGCTCGCTGATTTAGTTGTATTTAGCTACCAATACCACTGGCATATTCCCTGGGTCAGCCTCTGGATGCAGTAAACTGCATCGTCAATCCTCTTCTCCACATAGTGTGGTCTTTACCATGGTTGTTGGACATTGCCCACCCTAGGATAGGGCATCGTATGCCCTCCTGCCTGAAACATCTGCTGCAGCCTCACCTGTCATGGCGAAACTTTGCCCAGTCACCTTCCACATGGATGTGTTGACAGGCCATCTTGTGCACAACATGAAGGTGGCCCATAGCATTCCATGAATGCTGACCTCCCTGTGGTGCACTTTTGCAGCCTCTACTAGGGTTACCGTGCAGACCCAAGATGTTAGCTCGAGTTTCAGGGTGTTATACTGCTCACAAAAGTTAAAGGCACGTGAATGCTGGCCAGTGCTCAAGTGGAGCGCTGTTGCCAAGCGCAGTGTGTGTACCGGCAGAGGTTCTGTACATAAGAGTGTGTGAGGTGCGTGTACCACATTCGGCAGTGCTGACAGGAGGGGCAAGCTTAGGATTTGCTGGAGTCTGCAGTATGGCCCACCTCCATATGCCTTTAACTTTTGCGAAGATTATAACTCATCTTGTCCAATTCACAGGACCCTGCTGCCATTGGCCTTCACTTTGTAGCTCCTGAGGGTACCTAGTCCCAGTGCCACTTCCTCAGCCACCCTTGTGATGAAACCCACACATTTATTACACTCCATGGTCAATTTGAGCCAGGCCTCATTCACAGGCATGGCATTGCCAGATGTCAGCACTATCTAGCAGGGTTGATGTGGTTTCCTCAATGGTAAGCCCTAGGCCACGTCAGGTCGGATCACGGTCACAGCTCCACCTGTGTCCGCCAGTACATGACACAACTTTCCCCATATCCTATTGTCCCTCATTTGCTCCTGGGGTTTGCTGCTTGTCCATGTTGTTCTGGTTGGCTATGTCCCCAAAACACTGCAGGGGATCTTTGCAGACATCCCTGAGCTGCCTGTTTGTACCTTTTCTTTGAGATGAATGCAGTATTTACTTCAGTTGCTAGAAGCACCCTCCTGAGATCTGCAGTATTCTGACAACCCTTGGCATTCAGTTCTTTGTCATCAAATCTGCCTTCCAGGGTGCTCAGTTCTTGGATGTCTTCCAGGCTGTTAACACATTGGCCAGGTTTGCCACACCTTCCTTTGTGCTGGCCAATTGCATATCTTTGTTGAAACTCTATCTTCTCCATCCTGGATTTAATTTTCAACTCCATCTTTTCCATTCTGTAGTTCATTTGGGGTGCTTAGAATAGCAAGGGCGTATGTGCCAAAATACAAATTTTTTGTTTTTCTTGCAACATATAGTATGAAGCGTTAATGCCCGTTAAGTGTGAATGGTTGATACGCCCTGGATATGAACGAATTCTCCATTTGAATACAGCAGGGTGTTAGACCTAACGCGCCTCAGCCGAATCTCGAGAATAGCAAAGGCGCATGAGCCAAGCTGCCGGCCGCTACGCTGTGAGTCGCTCTTGAAGAGAATGTAGCAATAAATCACTTAAGAGAGGGTACTGTTTATTTTCAGGCTTTTACCCCTCATAAATAGTTATTCCTTAACCTTTCAAACATGTTTGTGGTTTTGTAAATATTTTTTACCTGGATGTACGGGGTATTTCTTCAGTTCAGTCTGTTGCTTTCAAAGAAACCTGTGTTTATTGGTTTGCAGCTCTAGGTTTAACTTCTGTTTAGCATTATGTTTCAAGAGTAATTGTGTTGTTTACTAACAATACCATTGAACAAACCTTTAGTGCATTTAGGGTAGTGATTTACTTTTATTAAGCACTATGAGTTACACAGACTCGTCAAGTAAGTTGTCCCAGAAAAGGCTACATGCAGAAAAAAACAACAGAAAATGCATATGGCTAAGAAGTACAGAAATACAGGTGAAGAACACGTAAGTTTAAAAACCAAACATATAGTAAAGGCACGCACTAGAGGTAGAAGAAAAGGCAGTGGCGGACATTACTAACATACTCTGGTTCCTCACGACACAGCACAGCGGTTAAACATCTTCGGTGATCTAGCCATACTTTTTGTTAACTTCTTTATATTCACTTTAGAAATATTGTTTGTTAGCGTTAGAACAAATATTTACCAATATTAGTTAAAGTATTGCTTGCAAAATGCTAATTTTAGACGTACCGTTTTGGTTATAACGTGCATTAAAGCATACGTTATCTAAATTATATTGTTGATGAAATTAACCTTCTGAAATCTTAAATATCTGCCAACTAACATTTTACATTCCTAATTAATAGTATTAATGCATTAGATTCACATCTGAGCAATTTTTCAGCCCTCTATACATGATTTTAACATGTACTGCATAGTAAAACTTTAATCACATTTTTCTCAAAACTATCTTTTGGCGCATACGCCCTTGCTATTGTAAGGACCTCATTTGTCATTACTTCATCTTTCATGCTCTCAATCTTCTCTACTGCAGAAACTACACTCATTTTATGTCCCCTCTAGTCTTTTCTGGATTCTGCTTTTGTCTCCACCTACTGCATTCTGAATTTCATTTTTGCCATACTAGCCAACAATTTAAGCATTGCCTCCGTTGTGGTTTTTGAATCTTGATCCTGACATTAGGTGTCAAAAAAGTGGTTACTTTTTGACACTTTGTCCTCTAAAACAATCACAATTCACAACTCATGATCTTGCAACTCAGAGCTGTTCTATCTTAACCTTCACAAACATCACTCAACTTGCTCTGACCCATTAACTTCTCATGCTGGCTCGCTTATATAATAGAGTATTATATATCAGCGAGTTTTATGGAAAACTCAGAAACTTCTCATAACCAAGCCCTGGTCTTGAAGTATCTGGAAAAGTGTTTCTTGGCTGCTGCTGTTGCATAGTA